>JAJOZX010000943.1:822500-1078473 GCA_023014485.1 Bathynomus jamesi
AGGCAAAAGGAATTTTAACATGATATCGTCAATTTTATACGTCCCCGCACTGTTATTGAAAGTGTTTTTAAAATGAATAAATGCACATTCTAGAATATTTCTTTCTATTATATCTCTGTTTTTAACAAGCGCTTTAGAACTATCCCACTTGATGCTATGGTTACATCTATACATATGGTTAAATAAAGCATTGGAAGTATTAGCTGTTCTACACGCATATTTATGCTGTTTTACCCTACTATCTAACGTTTTACCGGTTTGGCCTATATATACTGAGTTACACTGTGAACATCCAATCGAATACACATAGCCAACAACATTATCAGGGCTATTCTTTATTAGGCGTGATTTAACAGTATTATTATACTTAAAGATTACATTAATGCCAATTGCTTTAAGTACAGTTGGAAGGTATTGAAAATTAACATGGTAAGGTAGGCTAAGGATATTTTTACGCTGAAATTCCTTTACAATTACATTATTATAATACCTATTCTTGGCTTTCTTAAGACAGTTATCTAAAAATGAAATAGGATAACATAATTTAGTACCAATATTCATGATATTGCATAACTCAGAATCTAAAAATTCAGGACTGACAACTCTCAATGCTCGAAGAAACAGCAGAGAAAATAGAGGATTTAATCGAAGGATGATGGTCAGAATAAAAATGCACATAAGAGTTATTATTAGTAGGCTTACGGTAGACTTCATATTTGAACTGATTAGAGCATCTCCAAATTTTTAGATCAAGAAAAGATAGGCTTCCATCATTTTCTTTTTCAACTGTAAACTTAATAGATGGGCTATGGGAAATCCCCTTTCACCTGTACTAGCTAATTTATATATGGAATTTTTGAAAGTAGAATTTTGCCTACGATTGTTAATTTTAACCTGGTTTGGTACAGGTATATACTGTAGATGATATTTTATGCCTTCTGCCTAATAATTTGGATGTGGACTTATTTCTTGGTAGGCTCAACAATTTAGTCCCATCTATTAAGTTTACAGTTGAAAAAGAAAATGATGGAAGCCTATCTTTTCTTGATCTAAAAATTTGGAGATGCTCTAATCAGTTCAAATATGAAATCTACCGTAAGCCTACTAATAATAACTTATGTGCATTTTTATTCTGACCATCATCCTTCGATTAAATCCTCTATTTTCTCTGCTGTTTCTTCGAGCATTGAGAGTTGTCAGTCCTCAATTTTAGATTCCGAGTTATGCAATATCATGAATATTGGTACTAAATTATGTTATCCTATTTCATTTTTAGATAACTGTCTTAAGAAAGCCAAGAATAGGTATTATAATAATGTAATTGTAAAGGAATTTCAGCGTAAAAATATCCTTAGCCTACCTTACCATTTTAATTTTCAATACCTTCCAACTGTACTTAAAGCAATTGGCATTAATGTAATCTTTACGTATAATAATACTGTTAAATCACGCCTAATAAAGAATAGCCCTGATAATGTTGTTGGTTGTGTGTATTCGATCGGATGTACACAATGTAACTCAGTATATATAGGCCAAACCGGTAAAACGTTAGATATTAGGGTAAAACAGCATAAATATGCTTGTAGAACAGCTAATACTTCCAATGCTTTATTTAACCATATGTATAGATGTAACCATAGCATCAAGTGGGATAGTTCTAAAGCGCTTGTTAAAAACAGATATAATAGAAAGAAATATTCTAGAATGTGCATTTATTCATTTTAAAAACAATTTCAATAACAGTGCGGGACGTATAAAATTGACGATATCATGTTAAAATTTCTTTTGCCTCTCATTAGCCCTTGTTAAGTATGTGCTAATTGTTTTGTTTTTCCTGTACGTTGTATATATTTATGGGCATCTCGCCTTTTATCTTCATTCCCGGACGAGGTGTAGCTTTGAATACACGAAAGGCTTTGGAATCGTTTCTCTTTTTCCTTGTGGGTTTGCAGCATTCTTTTGTTTCACGTGTTTTATTGTGAAATTCATCCCATATATTTTATATATATATATATATATATATATAGTCACAAATAGAGGAATATATATATATATATATATATATATATATATAAACAATTAAAGCACGCAATTACATTGAACTGATTCATTAACTTACCAATCTGAAGGCCTTCAAACCAAAAGAAATATAACTACTTTATTTCAAGAGCAACAGAATAGAGTGTCACTATATATGTACTCGAGCCTCACAACCTATCACTACAACTTCTTGAAACAGACTGGGGTGACCTATGGCTGTCAGCCAATGGGCATCAACCACTCGTGCTGACGTCCCCAAAATCGGGGAATATATATTAAATAAATATTTTTTTTAATTAACCCTTTAATTGGAAGCAATTTTAGACCTTCCAGTTCCCAATGTGTGAAATTTAACACATTTCGTATTTTATTAATTACGAACAATAAAACTTTGTAAAATATATTTTTCAGTTATTTTGGGTCCAATTAAACGATTTTTATCTCCCAATTTTTTTTATTACTTTTCGACTTAATTTGGGTATGAAAGGGTTAATAAAGTTATTTCCATGTATTTATATATTCGGGATATTTCCATGCATCCTTTTTATTTCCTGCTGCACCCTAAACCAATTATAACTACTTTATTTAAAATACACAAGTCCAATTATATGTATACTGTATATTAGGGTGTTCCACTTTCACCAAGTTGTGAATTTCACTACACTTTGCTCTTCCTCGTACACCTTATGATCTGTAAAGCATATGCATCAAATTTGAATGAAATTGAACACCATTTAGAGGTTGCACACTTATGTCACCTCTGATACCTTAGCCCTTTGTAACCAAATCTCGAGAACGTCCCAACTTCCAACATATTGTAATGTTTTCTTTTCTTTCACAGGTGCAAAAAGTGTTGAAAATGGAAAGGAAGAAGATCTGGCTGATTGAAAAGACTCCAGTCGAAGAGCTCTTAGGAGCAAGATTGCTATCCCGGGAGCAAGTCTTCCTCTGCTTTATGACGATATCACCTGGAGCTGAAGGAAACAATCTCCCTTGCCATCAAGTCTACGAGTATCAAGCTTCAAGAAGTTTGGAAGAAAGCGAATATCCCCGTGAAGACAGAGGAGAACATTAGAGCTGCTATACTAAAGCTGTACAAAGAGTACCAAAACTTGAAGAAGAAGTCGAGAGAGACGGACAAAGCCATTATGAAGCGTCAGGTGTGGAAGGGAGACCTTGCTGACCTTTTCGACATCGCTTGTCAAGGTGTGATGAGCATGAGTTCAGTTCCGGAGGAGGACAAGGTTTTCTTGTCCTCCCAGAGGGAGGACAGAATGATTTCTTCAATGGCTGGGGTGGATAGGAAATACACCATGGCTGTCAAACGGAAAGAAGAAGAAGCTAAGAAACTTGAACTTCGAAAAAGAAAGCATGCTGAAGAAGCTGAAAAGATCTCCGAGAAAATGAAGCTGGATAGCACATCCTCTAGCTCAACGGCGACAACAGATGATGATGATGAAGATTTTGCTGCTCCATTGGCCTCTAAGTCACCTCGTCGTTCCAAGAACACACTTGATCCAACACTCGTGGCAACTTGGGATAGAGAACAACTCTCTATTCGACAAGCAAGCACTTCCTTCATTGCAACTGCTAAAAGTCTCGGACAAGATGTATCGCAGATTATTATTTCGCCATCAACTGTTCATCGAGCACGTGCCAAGTATCGAGAGAAAATGGAAAATGGCCAAACAACTTGAGGAGTCGATCTTCAAAGATCCACCTCTCTTAGTTCTGCACTGGGACAGCAAGCTACTACCCCAAGCTGCTGGCGGAAGCTCTAGAAGCTTGGAAGACAGAGTAGCTGTTGTGGTAACAGGGAAGGAGTTCGAGCATCTTCTTGGAGTGCCTGTTGCCCAGGATGGTACTGGTGAACAAGTGGCTCGAGCCGTCATCCAGGAGCTGCAACGATTTGGATTTCAGGACCGCATCATTGGCCTCTCGTTTGACACTACGGCGTCCAATACCGGACTTCTGTAAGGAGCATGTATGAGGATTGAACAATTCCTTGGTCGGTCGCTCTTGTGGTTGCCTTGCCATCACCACATTTATGAGCTCATTTTGAAGGAGGTCTTTCATAAGTCCCTGGGGCCAACAAGTGGTCCTGAAATCCCGTTGTTTCGACGATTTCAGCATCGTTGGGACTTTATTAACAAAACTTGTTTCAAAACCATGATCGATGAAGAAGAGCCAGCCACTAGGTACTTGGAAGATGAACGAATCAGGATGGTGAGTTATCTTCATGGAGTCATTGAAAGTTCATGTCACCCGAGAGAAGATTATAAGGAACTCCTCAAGCTGTCGCTCCTTTTCCTTGGAGGCTGGGGTGGAGCTGAGTTCTCCTTCAGGACTCCAGGAGCCCATCATCAAGCCAGGCGGATGACGAAAGCTATCTATGTGCTGAAAATGGTTTTGTTCCGGGAGCAACTGGAACTCACCGACCGAGAGGTGAAGGGATTGCACGACGTGGCCCTTTTTACGTGTTTCATTTATGTCCGGTTCTGGCACGAGGCAGTGGTCAGTAGGTGGGCCCCGAAAAAATTACCTAGACATGATTCAACTGTTGATTTCATATCCGAACAAGGACCTGGGCCAGGCTGCCTTGAGAGTTGCCAAAAGGCATCTATGGTATCTCTCGGAGACTCTAGTCGGCTTGGCTTTCCTTGATGAAAGGATATCGCCAAATGAGAAGGAAAAGATGTTCCAGGCCTTGAACAAACCTGCGTCGAGGAAGGAACTCAAACGACTCGAGTGGAAAAACCTGACTTTTGAAGGCAAGAATCTGAGCAACTTCGTCACTCAAAGGAAGAAGACATTCTTCGACAACTTCGGAGTCGAGGATGTCGACAACGTAGAGGAGTACACAAAAAATGACGACTTGAGAGAGTCAGTCAACGCGCTGAAAGTCGTAAACGACACAGCGGAAAGGGGAATTGCATTAATTCAAGCAATTCAATGAATCAGTCAAGGACGAGAAGCAAAAACAATTCTTGTTGCGGATTGTTGAACATCATCGAAAGGAGGTGCCTAAAAGAACCAAGGCGGGAACGTCCTTGTACCAATTCAAAAATTGATTCGGATTTTCTGATTTTAAAACGAGAGTTTTTTATTTTCTGTGCTTTCAAGGGAGAATTCTTTTGTAACACTGAAGAAAATTTTGTATTATTAAATTGTATTGTATTGTGTAATGTGTAGTGCTTTGAATTTTCCAATTTTATTATTAGAGTTTTTCATTTTCCGTGGTTCCAAGGGAGAATTTTTTCATAACACTGAAGAAAATTGTTTATTATAAAAGGTTCAAATGTGTGCAACCCTTAAATATCACTTAATCGTTTTCAAAATTGGTGCACATCTTTCTTACATGAAAAGGAATAAAAGCACAAGCAAAGTGGAGAAAAATATTGATCTTTGATATTTTCCTCTGTACGAGTGAAACACCCTACTATATATATATATATATTTTTTTTTAACTGCAAACAAAGTATAATTAATGTAAAGAACGACGCTTGTGTAGAAGAGTGTTCCGCACAAGATGAGGAGGGAGAACGAGCAAGTGAAAAATGAGGTACCTCCCAGGAACCGAACCCGGGATCATCCAATTGCCGGCCGGATATGTTAACTACTACACCAAGGACCACGATTTAGTCAGTACTCGTAATTCTCCTACATACGAGCGGAATCAAATGCCCTGAGGGGGCACCTTCGCATGCTGTACATATATACATTTTAACTGCAAACAACACACAGTATAATTAATGTAAAGAAGGACGCTTGTGTAGAAGAGTGTTCCGCACAAGAAGAGGAGGGAGAACGAGCAAATGAAAAATGAGGTACCTCCCAGGAATGCGAAGGTGCCCCCTCAGGGCATTTGATTCCGCTCGTATGTAGGAGAATTACGAGTACTGACTAAATCGGGGTTCTTGGTATAGTGGTTAACATATCCGACCGGCAATTGGATGATCCTGTGTTCGATTCCTGGGAGGTACTCCATTTTTCATTTGCTCGTTCTCCCTCCTCATCTTGTGCGGAACACTCTTCTACACAAGCGTCGTTCTTTACATTAATTATACTGTGTGTTGTTTGCAGTTAAAATGTATATATGTACGGCATGCGAAGGTGCCCCCTCTTGGCATTTGATTCCGCTCGTATGTAGGAGAATTACGAGTACTGACTAAATCGTGGTCCTTGGTGTAGTGGTTAACATATCCGACCGGCAATTGGATGATCCCATATTCGATGCCTGGGAGGTACCTCATTTTTCATTTGCTCGTTCTCCCTCCTCATCTTGTGCGGAACAAGATGAGGAGGGAGTTATCAATTTCATTTAGCGTATACGTCAAATTTTTACGTAATATATATATATACATTTTAACTGCAAACAACACAGTATAATTAATGTAATTGTGAAGGTGCCCCCTCAGGGCATTGGTTTCTGCTCGTATGTAGGAGAATTACGACTTCTGATTAATCGAGGCCCATGGTGTAGTGGATAGCATATCTGACCGGCAATCGGAAGATCCCGGGTTCGATTCCCGGGTGGTTACCTCATTTTTCATTTGTTCGTTCTCCCTCCTCATCTTGTGCGGAACGTTCTTATACACAAGCGTCGTTCTTTACATATATATATATATATATATATATATATATATATATATATACACACAGAGGGTGGCGTAGTATCGTGATAACGTATCTAGATACATTTTCTGTATTTTATATCGTATCGCGCTACATTTTTTATTAATCGTATCGTAGCGAAAGACACGATACAAATAAGTGTTAGTAACGCGATACTTTATCATAGACTCAAATAGTGATCTTTCCCCAGAATGTCTGATGAACTATTTGAGAAGTCACTGTTTGTAAAATTAAATAAAAATAGAAAGTAATTCAGTTGTTTCATAATATATATATATATATAATATATATTATATATATATATTATATACTGATACTGGGCAGATACTAAGGGCCTTTAAACGAAGGGATAGGAGTATAATGATTCCTCTACAGCAGGGGTTCCCAAATTGTGTTCTGCGGAACACTTCTCACGGTATACAAGTGTTCCGCGGAACACCAATTTGGGAACCCCTGCTCTACAGAAAACACTGATCATACCCAAATTGGAGTACTGCTCGGTCCTAACATCTCCATATAAAAATGAAGACATTAGACAACTAGAAGGGATTCAGAGAAGCTTCATAACCAAGATCAAGGGGTGCAAAGAACTAAACTACTGGGAAAGATTAGGCGAATTAAACCTATATTAAACTGGAAAGGAGGAGAGAAAGATACACCATCATTTACACTTGGAAAATAATGGAGAAACTAGTCCCTAATCGTACTCTGAACCCTGTAACTCCCCAAGCAACGGTGGAAAGTAGAAAAGGAAGACTGTGTCGTGTTCCCAAATTAAAGGCTAAACAGGAAACATCCTTAACCTTAAAAGAAAGTAGTTTTGTTGTGAGAGGACCAAAACTGTTTAATTAGCTACCCAAAGACCTAAGGAACACGACTGGTGTTGCAGTGGACATCTTCAAAAGAAGATTAGACGCCTGACTCAGAACAATCCCCGATGAGTCTGGCGTACCTGGCAATGTGAGGTGGAGAGTACAAAACCAACTCACTACTTCACCAGGCCAACTCGAGAGGAGGGGCGACAAGCTTGATCTTCGTGAAATGAGGAATCATAGCGGCGAACATTTGAAAGGTTGAAAAGAAAGGAAAGGTATTACATATATATTATATATATATTATACATTATATTATATATATATATTTATATATATGTATCGTGTCGTGTCGCGATACATATATTATTCATATATCTTGTATTGTAACGCAATACATTTTTTACAGTGTATCGAGTATCGTATCGCGTTACTTTTTTGGCCCGATACACCACCCATATATATATATATATGGTGGTGTGTGTGTGTGTGTGTGTGTGTGTGTGTGTGTGTGTATATATATAATATATATGTACAGTTTTAAGAGCTGCAAAATTAGGTATAAGATTTTTATTACATTTTCATTTTAAAGACCTGAAACGGATCTACTTCATTGTGTGTTACAGTATAAACGTACGTTAGACGCTCACGTCATCGAACTTACCGGGTAAGAATCCGTTTTTATTTTAAAATCTCTCTCATTATTCTGTGGCATAATAATAATGACAATACCAAACATCTCATTATCCTGTGAATTATCATTATCTCTCTCATTATCCTGTGAAATAATAACAATAAAATATATATATATATATATATATATATATATATATATATATCACTCTTTATCCTATGAAAATAATAATAATAAAGCGTGGCTTACAGTGTCATTTTTTCTTTTAGGGATGACCGCTGGTATTACACGAACATATTTCCCGAAGCAAGGCATGTGAGATCGTCGATGAAACGATGTTAGTTTTTTTATTCTTTTTTGTTGTACGTGTGTGGGTGGGGGGTAAGAGTAAACCAAGTATTTTCAATATTTTATTAAATAATAAAACTAAGGGTAACATTTTAAAAATATTTATAAATTAAAACATAATTCCATTTATTGTATACAACACATTTTTTACGTAGTATTGGCTTCAAAGTTTTAGCGCACATATACAAATAGTAGTGGCAATAAATTTTTTTACGCAGTATATATATATATATATATAGAAAGAGATAGAGAGAGAGTTAGCGGATACAAAATTAGGAATAAGATTTTTTATTACACTGATATAATTTAACTGTAGCGCAATTTTAACGCAGAGGTCTCGCTTTTTGCGACGGTACATGGTGTGTATATATATATATATATATATATATATATATATATATATGGGATTGAACTTAGAATGGTCCCCTGATCACACACACACACACACACACACACACATATATATATATATATATATATATATATACACATATATATACAGCTGTTCTCATTTTATACAATACGCGTGTCTGCTTCACTTACAAGGGGGAATCTACTAACTACCTCGCTAAACACGAGGTTATCATTACCCTCATAATCACACAAATCTAGCTTTTTTAAGAAATCTGAATAGCTGTTCCCACGAGCCAGAAATTAAATAAAGCAGAGGCAATGATATCCACACACATTTGAGAATAAATTTTGATAACGCTGTGGATTCCACACGATTCGTGATACATGTAACTGCTTTATAAAACCCATAATTACGGGGTCGAGCCATAATTGTAGTGCTAAAGAGTCATAACAATAGACAGTCTCTATTTCTAACGAACATCCCGAACCAGTGGGTACCCGGACTACCAAGGGAAACTGTGCTTACTATAAATGCGACATTTTTTTTTTTCGTAATCGGTTGTTTCAATTTCATTTTTTGTATAAGTCCCAGCGAATATGTTTCGCGTGAAATAATCCTACATCATAAACTCCAGTACTGTATCGTCACTTCATCCATTGTTTTTTAAGAATCACCAGATACACTTCTGAAACGGTCAATTTCGATGATGCTCTGACTTTCCAAGTAAAATAGTACACTTATCGGGCTGGTTAATGCTTCACCAAATATAAATCTTACCCCAAGAATGCCGTGCAACTGGGGGTTTAAATGTGTGTTTACACTGCCACACTGATCAGCCGATAGATCAAAAGCAAACAATTTGCTTCCATTTATAAACTCGTCTACAGCGACACCCGAGCTAAACATATCACACCCATTAATATCGCGGGACAGATTGTGGTATGCGCGTGAACATAAAGAAAACTCGGCCCCTGTAAAGTAATTCACTTCCAAAGCTCCGACAACAGATGCGCCATTAATATGTAAACTTACGCTTTTCAAGCCGAAATTTTGGAATTTGAAGGCCGATTCCTTATACTCACCAACCATGGCCTTAGGATCTCTGTGGGAGAATACCAAAGACCACATTTTCTATCTGCTTGGTAGTTCCACCCGCCGTGACTATGCATATTTAAAATCACGCGTCTCATTGAATATTTAACTGTATCTTTCAACAAGCGCTTTTCAATCTCCATCTGTTTGGTGGCGGATAGTTTCACGCGTCGAACTCTAAGATACGTATCTAAAATGTGTACAACAGTAGGCTTGATAGATTGTTCGCTACTCTCATGCAGTTTTTCTTGCGACAAAATATCAGAGTATAACCTTGCGTAGAAATCGTAAATTTTCTTTTTAGAATTTTTAAATTTATTTTTTACACTGTCCATTAATTGGGGGGTGTAATACCCCCTTGAGCCGCCAAATGTGTCTCTTTTGCATCTCTCGTAAAGTTTTAAACAGTTTCTAAATAAGCTCTATAATGATGATAGTTAGCGCAAGGTGAAACGTTAGTTTGGTTTAGGTACACATCACATTGACTTATCGGCGTGTGTAGGAAATTGTTTTCGGGGTATACTGCATAACCCTCTTCACAATCTGTGCCATCTGAATGTGCGATTCTTAGTTTAGTGTAAAGAAACTCGTTTGAAGGGTCAAAAATTTACTCTTTGACCCAACAACGTTGAGAGGATGAATTGTGATGAATTCGGTCTCCACAATACTTGTTTGCGTTGGAGGCACATCAAAGAGATTTAACTATTTGCAGCACTCTGAATTGTGGGGGTGAATAAAATGAGCCATAGCAACAGTTAATGCAGCCTTCCACTTCAGTTGTACAATCACCTATGAGAGGCAGCTGTATTAGATTTACTTTATATTAGTTTTAAAAAAAATAAATCCTATACGCTTAGAACATTTTTTTTAAGTCATTTTCTGCTTTACACCATGATTTGTCTGCTTAGCTATCCTTTTTTTTTTCAACGTCGTACAGTATACTTTCTTCCTCTTATAGTAACCTTTCGTTTTTTCTTTATTCTGAAACCCCCACCGTTCATTTTTCTCTTTGCATCTTCGACGATTTCATCCCGTGTACATTGTAAATGTTTTGTGAAAGCTTCTTTAGATTTGGTACCTGACATTATATCTTCAAATGTGTTAAGTCCTGATTGTAGGGCCTTCTTTCCAAGAAGGGCACAGCTGTGCGCAGTATAGCCAAAAAAATTGAACCGATGCCACTTCCACGCTGGTACCTCACCCCTCGGTAGGCGGAAAATGGCCTCTGTGTCATTCTGTCGCAACACCCCGGAAGTGGAGCTTCACGGTTAAGCTCCCGTAACCGAATGGAAACTTTTTCGTTAGGTGCAACTTTGACATAATGAGGTTTATCATATGCAATGCTCAAACTCTTACCTCGATGATCGGGAATGTCCACAATGCATAACAGGCGAGCCTGAGTATCTCCAAGAAATTGGTGGTCCACGATACTACTGTAAACATAAAAAATGCCCGGGGGAGGGCCTCCAGCGGGTAATTTGGTAATTTTAGTTGGTACAATAAGCTGAAGAAGTCATTCTGTGACTCGTGAAAAGTGTCTCGTTGGAAGGCCATACCATATCTGCCCTCAGGTACAATTTTGAACAGTTCATCGTCCTTAATATTTCTACTAACCATTGATTTTAACAAAAAGTATGGGCCGGTGTGTCTGTTTACGACTTCGAAAAGTAAATCGGGGATGAGACTTGACCTTTCCAGACTCCCATTTAAAGTTCTCACAATATCCTCAGCTGTGTCATAATGCCCCGGTCCTATTGTTACGTTTGTACTGTGGTACTGCAACTCGCCGCTCCAGGCTGAACGCAGAGTATCATCTAAAATTGCGCCTAATTTTTCACACTCATTGAGCCTTTTAAGAATCAGAAAAGTAGCCTATTTCTTCTCAATACTTAAAAACTTGGTGGTCAATTGAAATTCACACAAGCCGACATCGTATGATTCACGTTCCAAATCGATAGGTCTATGCAGTTCTGTTATAAAGCTGGAAAAGGTGTCCGGATGCGTGCCCAAAGAGGCAGAAGAGGGTAGTGTGACGTAGAAGTAATACATGTTCGAGGGGTCTCACTCCGTTGTTCTTTGGCTGTTCGTCTCTAGCCTCCCCTCAGGTCCTATGCCGCCACGCTCAACATCATCAGTGCTATGTTTTTTTGATTGAATAACCTTTATTAATAATAAAATAAATACAGTAGTCTTTTTACAATTTACAATTTTTACAATGACATGATAATTGTGAAGCTCGACTATTTATTTTTATTTAATTTGGCACTTAAACTTTAGGCTTTACTGGGCTTTTATTAAAATTAAGCAGCTAGTTGTTATAAATTAATAATAATAAATAAATAAACAAGTAAATAAGTATTATTAATAGTTAAAACCTGTATTACAATATTAAACAATATTAATGGACAATATTAAACATTATTAGTGGACATTAATCCAAGATTTTTGTTAGTATTCCATTATTAATCGGGACTTCAACTTGGTTTTAAACAAATTTACATTCGCAATATTTTTTATATCGGCACGCAAGTCATTCCATAGTTTCAATTCAATGAAAATGGGTAGTTTTTGAGATGAAGACAATCTAAATTGAGGTATAACAAGCTTTGATCTCTTTCTGGTTTGATACGAGTGGATTTCTTGATGAGTTACAAAATATCTATTTACCCATTGCAAATTATTGATTTTGTTCTTACACTTGTAAATAAAAATAAAATGTGCCAGTTTGGTTATATCGTTGAGCTTTAGTAGGTTTAGCTCTTTAAATAATGCACTAGAGTGATCAAGGAAATCAGCATCAGATAATAACCTTATTTCTCGTTTCTGGATTACAAAGATACCATTTAATGCGTTGTTAGCGGAGTTTCCCCAAACAAGGGTGCAGTATGTTATATAAGGAAGAACAAGAGTATGATAAAGAGTCAATAAAACTTGTTTAGGGACTACATTTCTAAGTTTAAACATTATAGCAACGCTCCTTGAAATCTTTTTCGCGATATAATTTACATGATCACTCCATTGCATATTCTTATCTAGCATTACACCAAGAAATTTTGTTACAGTACACTCCTTTATGTCGATTTCATTAACATTAAGTTCATCAAGATATACATTTCTTTTATTAGTAAAAATCATGAAATTTGTTTTACTGGTATTTAGGAAGAGTTTATTGGTGGTCAACCATTTCATTACACTGATGAATTCTGAATGAAATATATTCTTAGCTGTATTAACATCTTTGCAAAAAAAGAGAGTTGTATCATCTGCAAACATTATGAAGTTCAGTATATCAGATGAACGTGGAAGGTCATTTATATATAATAAAAATAACAGTGGACCCAGTATATCAGATGAACGTGGAAGGTCATTTATATACAGGGTGTACATAAAGTCAGGATCTATTTTTGTGAAGCACTTGGAAATTACATGGAATTCAATCATAAAATGATAAAGTGGTAACATTTATTAAATAATTAAGAGTAGGATTCGACGTGACGCCCATCAGTATCCCTGCACAGCTCAAATCGTTCCGCAGCATTTCTAAACACATTCTGGAGCATTTGCCGGGTTATGTTATCTGCAGCAGTTCGTATACGTGTACGTAAGTTTTCAAGACTCGTAATCTTCGTCTGATAGACATGCGATTTGATAAAGCCCCATGCAAAGAAATCTAAAGGGGTTAAATCTGGTGATCTCGCTGGCCAAGGGCTGTTGCTTCCGCGTCCGATCCAGCGATTTGGAAAACGTCCATTTAGATAATCCTGAACAATTTTAGCATAGTGACAAGGAGCACCATCATGTTGATAGACGACAGGGATAGGATTGTTAGTACCGTCGTCTATCAACATGATGGTACTCCTTGTCACTATGCCAAAATTGTTCAGGATTATCTAAATGGACGTTTTCCAAATCGCTGGATCGGACGCGGAGGCAACAGCCCTTGCCAGCGAGATCACCAGATTTAACCCCTTTAGATTTCTTTGCATGGGGCTTTATCAAATCGCACGTCTATCAGACGAAGATTACGAGTCTTGAAAACTTACGTACACGTATACGAACGGCTGCAGATAACATAACCCCGCAAATGCTCCAGAATGTGTTTAGAAATGCTGCGGAACGATTTGAGCTGTGCAGGGATACTGATGGGCGTCACGTCGAATCCTACTCTTAATTATTTAATAAATGTTACCACTTTATCATTTTATGATTGAATTCCATATAATTTCCAAGTGCTTCACAAAAATAGATCCTGACTTTATGTACACCCTGTATAATAAAAATAACAGTGGACCCAGAACTGAGCCCTGTGGCGCACCATGTTTGACAAGCGCTTTAGTGGAGCAAACCTTATTTGCTGATACAAAATTATATCTATTGGACAAATAACTTTTAAACCAATCACTGATTGCTCCTCTAAAGCAGTAACAATACAATTTATTAAGTAGAATATCATGGTCTATTACATCAAACGCCTTACTCAAATCCATAAATATTAGTATCATTATTTCTTTGTTCGCCTTAGCTATATTTACATTTTCCATAAGATTTAAAATAGCCATTTACGTTGTTTTATTATTACGAAAGCCATGTTGATTTGGAAATAATAAATTTTAGGTTTATAAATATCGCTGCATTCTACTTTTTACAATTTTTTCGAAAACTTTGCTGAACACAGATAATGAACACACCAGCCTGTAATTTGTTGCTAGTGTAGGATCACCCCCTTTAAAAAGGGGTGTTATACAACCAGTTTTTAGCATTGATGGGAATATTCCTTTGGAAATACTTTGATTGATAATTTTAGCCAAAGTTACAGATATCTTATCTTTAACAAGTTTCAATACAGGTACAGGAATGTTATGAATGTTATTTTTTGTATTTTTAATTTACCATTAATATTCTGGACCTCAGTAGAGGTAGCAGGAACAAAAAAAATGAATTTAGTAGGCTGGGTGGCATATATTCTAGAGGTGAGTGATCATTACTTATTATGTCCGATACCTTTGGGCACCTCGCCGGTTTTTTATAATCTTCGAGCTTTGAAGAAATTTATGTAGAGCTTCTTGATATAAAGTTATTTTCTCGTCAGGTGGCTTCTCGCTGTTTAATAGATTCACCATTTCATTCTCTATTCTTTTAAGCCTATTTTTACCAGGCTCTAGTACTGATTCCTGGTTCTTTGCATTTTGTAACGAAGCATACACCTCGTGTGGAATCACCACTTTCTTCATTATATTATACTAGACAATAAAGGCGCTAAAACTGAAAACAAGATGGGGAGGAACGATCGACCTCTTTGCACAGTAATTCGCTTTTTTGTACACACTTTGTTTTTTACGAGCGTGTGCGCGTATTATGCTCTTGTAGCGGCGTAAGCGCGACTTCTAAGTGGCCTTCATTGGTACATTGAATTTTATAACGTTAAGGCAGATTTCACAGATGCATTTTAAAAACTCTGGGTCAATATTTTTGACAAACGGGCTTTGGAAAGTGCGCGGCAATCGTCGATAGATTTTTATTAATTCACGATATTTCTTTAACCTCTGTCATTCTGGGATGTACACCGTTTCAGCCTCGTTTGGGAATATATTCGTTCTTAGATTGGATTGGATGATAGTCGTAAGACTGTGTATGTTTTTAAAAGCAGCGTGAGAGAACGTACAAAACCCCTACTTATTTTAGGCTTGTCTGGGAAAACGTATCTCCCCATCCGTAATATAAGGGCTCTTTACGCAAGTTATGATAAAAGTTGAAAATATGAAAGACATCACGATTTGTTTAAGGGTTGTCTCGAGTTTACGAATGACCTGTCGAAACATTGTAAGGAGTGCCACATGGTTTGCGACCAGTGTAAAAGCCCCAGATGTAAAAGTCGTGTAGTTGAAACTGAGAAGCGTAATTGTAACGTATGTAAGCGCATGTTTTTCAATAATGTCTGTTTTGACTACGATAAATCAAATGGCACCTGTAGGAAAATGAGGATTTGCTTGTGTTATGTTTCATACAATAGACAGCTGGGGGAAATTCGAGCACAAATGCGATGAAATTTACTGTTCTACATGTCATGAAGAATATAAGGCGGATGGTGTAAAGTACGTATGTTATATGAAAGATGCCAAACCTTAAAATAAACCTTGTATAACCGTGTATTATGACATAGAAACTTACACAAACCCCGAAATAAAAGAGGTTATCCCGCATTTACTCGTAAGTCAGACTATTTGTGATGAATGTATAAACATTGAGTGTGATGAATGCCGCAAATGTGGTAAACGGACAAATATTTTTAAGGTGCCTGTAAGAGATTCCCCGTTGAAACTGTTTGTGAACTATAATGTCAAGCTAGCGAACCAGTTCAAAAAAATGACTCATATTCCTGCCCATAACGCTGCAAAATTTGACATGCAGTTCCTTTATAAGGAGCTGCTTGAGCATGAGTCCTCAGAGATATTCATGGGTGATCCCTTGAAAAGAGGGAACAAACTTATACAGATGCAGATAAAAGGAAATATTCAGTTTAAAGACACCCTGTTATTCACACCTTGTAAATTAGCGGAGCTACGCAAGGTGATGGGAGTAGACGCTGAAGTTTCAAAAGGGTACTTCCCTTACACATTCCTCACTCACAACAATTTAAAGTATCTACAGATCTACAGAAGCTAAGGCTAACAAAGACCCTAAAATCCACTCTAAGGTTAGCCCGCGAGAAAGGAAAGAGTAGGGGGTTAAAAGAGGAGAATAAGGGGTTAAGTAAGTAGCAAAACCTATCATTCGTGGGTTAACATTCATTAAGAAAAGAGAAAGAAAGACTCACCATCATCATCTGCCGGCCACTGCTGACAAGTCGGAAAAATAGTCGAAGAGAATACTGTCTGTAAAATGGTCAACATTATTAGTTATATCCTCCACCCTTGCACCAGGGTAGCAGTAACGGCGCCTACCACGAGGGTTTCTCCCACAGAATTCCTCGAGCTGCCCTCGAACAATGGAATCACCAACGAGTCGTATTTCCGGTTCATCAGTATCTTCGAACCCTAAAACAGAAAACTTATTGCTTGTTATTACTGGTAGACAAGGCTTTGCTTTTCTCAATGGGGCTCCATTTCGCACTCGAACGAAGGGTTGGGAACTAGGGGAAGAGAGAGGGCTATTAGTACTATTTATATTATTAATAGAAACTGAGGCAGGAGGGGTCGTAACTGGAGTCTCAAGGGATTCTAATTTTGCCGTCAGGAGCATCACGCTTTCTTCAAGTCTCACCCTGGCCTGCCTCTCACGGTCTAATTCGTTCCTCAGCACTTCCATGCTTGAGCACCACCTGCAAACTAACTGATCATTATTATTAGCCATTGTAAACGCGTAAGCAGCAAATTTCCCTTCACAGCGACTGCAGGTACTTGACGGGGGTGCCATGCTTTTAATTAGTTAAACAACAAAAAACAAAAATAAAAAACAAAAAACGAGCGTTTGGAAATTAATAAATTACAACGTAGGTCCACCGCGTTCTTGAAACGCAGAAACAGGATCTTGTAACACAAATTTATTACTAAATTAATATAGAATTAAGCTACCGACGAAAGAAACGTTAAAGAAAAAGTATTAAATGGAACTTATCTGGTCGTTGTTTACTTTCTTAATCCTTTTTTTCCCACGGTAGGTGACCCTTTTGGAGGTCAGGTAGTGTGATGGAAATCGGAACCTTAAAAAACCACGTTTCTGATAGATTTGAAAAACAACAAAAACAAACTGCTGGCTAGGTACAGGGACTTATTAGAGCGATTAAAGGAGAAAACTAATAAGATTGTTTTAACAGGTATACTTCCTCGAATTATCCAACGAAGCGATTTCTACAGCAAGGCGACCTATATTAACAATAACCTAAAGTCTGTTTGCCAACAGGAAGGAGTGCATTTTGCTAATTTTTGGAACAGTTTCTACGGCAGGAGGGACTTGTTCCTCGAAGATGGACTTCATCTTAATGAAGTTGGAGCTGCGCGTTTAGGAAGACTATTCCATAATACTGTCTCTTCTTTTCAGGCTGCCGTAAGCCGAACGGTCCCAGCGTAAATTCGACAAATTTTCCCCGCGCTCGCGAAGGTGTCGCAATTACAAACAATTTGAAGGTTCTATCCTTAAATGCTCGTAGCCTACGAAATAAAATAAACGAATTTTTTTCTTTAATTGCTTGTAAAGACTATGATTTAATTGCGGTAAATGAATCGTGGCTTAGCACTGAAACACATGACTTTGTAGGGGAGTATCAAATTAAAGGTTATAGACTTTTTGTTAAAAACAGAATAGGTAGGCGAGGAGGCGGTGTTATGTTGTATATCAAAGATAATATTGCGAACGTTATAGAAGTAAAGCACTCAATTCCAGAACCGATAGATTCGACTATAGCAGAACTTAAATTGAACGATTTCAAACTTCTTGTTGCGGTTATATATAGGCCCCCAAATCAAACAGCTGCTACGGACGAAGCGTTATATCGTGAACTAAAGAGAATAATCGGTAGTGAGCAGGCTTTAGTTATGGGTGACTTTAATTGCGCCAACGTGAATTACGATACAATGCAGGGAGACGCGGAAGGTAATCGTTTAGTTAATTTTCTCGAGGATAGCTTTCTTATTCAAAAGGTTGGGGAACCTACGAGGTTGGACAGTATTTTAGATTTAGTAATAACTACGGATGATAGGCTAATTACTGATCTTCAAGTAATAGAACCGTTGAGCAATAGCGATCACAATATGGTAGAGTTTGTCCTCTCAGTAAGTCACTCGAAACCAACTAACTCGACTAAAATTCCTAGCTTCCAGCACGCAGACTTTAGTAAATTTCGAAATAAATTTTCACACGTCAATTGGGAAAACGTAATGGGGAACTCCAACGCAAAACTAATGTGGGAATCGTTCGTAAAGGTATTTAGGACTATAAATGAGGAATGTGTACCGTACAAAATTAAGCGTGCGAAAGTAAACAACAAGCCCTTGTGGTTTACTTCTAGAGTAGGAGACATTATAAAGAGTAGAGAGAGGGCTTATAGGCTATACAAGTCCGATAAAGATAATCTGTTGTTACGAAACAACTACATATCTCTAAGGCGTGAAGCTAAAAGTGTAATAAAAAAGTCAAAACGCGAATTTGAAATCTCCATAGCTCGTGACGGTAAAGAAAATCCCAGCGATTCTTTCAATACGTCAATAATAGAAATCCAGTAAAAAGTGTCTTAGGTCCATTAAAAAATGGAAATGGAGATCTGGTCTCTGAAAACAAGGAAATGGCTACCTTGCTAAACGAATTTTTTACGTCAGTTTTTACTATAGAAGATGTAACGAATATCCCTACGGTCATAGACATAATACCTTTTGATAATGGTAATATTTTGGATAATATTGTCGTTAGTGAAGGGGAAGTAATGCGCTATATTGATAAAATGAAAACGCGTAAATCACCGGGTCCGGATTCCATATATCCCATACAACTAAAAGAATTAAAAGATAGCATTGTTGTGCCGCTAACAAAGATTTTTAATGCGTCTATTTCTGAGAGGTGCGTACCAGATAATTTCAAGTTAGCAAACGTAACACCTATCTTTAAGAAAGGCGATAAAGGTGCGGCGGGAAATTATAGGCCAATCAGTTTAACGTCTGTTGTAGGTAAGCTACTGGAATCAATAATTAGGGATCGTATAGTCGAACACTTAGAAGTGCATAATCTGGTCAGAAATACGCAGCACGGTTTTAGGCGAAACAAATCTTGCTTAACTAATCTTTTAGAATTTTTCCAAAGCGTGGTTAACGTTTACGATAGACATCGGGCGGTTGATGTAGTGTATTTAGATTTTCAAAAAGCGTTTGACACCGTGCCGCACAAAAGACTCATTGAAAAAACTAAGGCTCATGGAATCAGGGGTGTAGTAATAAATTGGCTAGAAGAATGGTTGCGAGGCAGGAAACAGAGGGTGGTCGTTGATGGAGCAGAGTCGTGTTGGGCTAATGTAGCGAGTGGCGTTCCTCAGGGTTCTGTATTGGGCCCCTTGCTTTTTCTTATATATATTAACGATTTAGATGTCGGCCTAGTCAGTACAGTTTCAAAGTTTGCGGATGACACGAAGCTGGGTGGTAGGGCGATTAATGACGAAGATAGAGGTAAAATTCAGGAAGATCTGAATAAAATCGTTGATTGGTCAGTCACATGGCAAATGAGATTTAACGTGGATAAGTGCAAAATTATGCATATAGGTTCGCGTAACGGTAATTTTGCGTATAGTATGTCAGGGAAAGATTTAACAAGCGTAGAGCAAGAAAAAGATTTAGGAGTTATAGTCACTGGTGATTTAAAAGTAGCGAAAAAAAGTACAGCGGCGGTCAATAAGGCGAACAAAGTGTTAGGTTTTATAGCTCGAAATTTTGAGTACAAATCGCGCGATATTATAGTTCCTCTTTATAAATCATTAGTTAGACCCCATTTGGAGTACGCGGTCCAATTTTGGAATCCGCATATGCGCAAAGATATAGACAAAATCGAAAGAGTTCAAAGACGAGCAACTAAGATGATTCCGTCTCTTAGGTCAAAGTCGTACGAGGATAGGCTTAAAGAGTTAAAATTGACTACACTCGAGACTAGGAGGTTAAGGGGTGATCTAATCCAGGTTTTCAAAATTATGAATGGGTTTGATAACGTAGATAGAGATAGCTTTTTCGAAATATCTCAATATAATAGGACTAGAAATAACGGGTGTAAGTTGACAAGTAGAAGGTTCGAGACAGCAGTTGCGAAAAACTTTTTACGCATAGAATAGTAAATAGCTGGAATAGTTTGCCGGTAGAAGTAATTAGTAGCACGTCTATAAACATGTTTAAGAATCGATTGGACGCGCATGTTGATAGAAAGGGTATAGTTTAAGGTAGTAAAATTAAGGCTTTGTGGGGATAGATCCCACAGCTCAACACAAGTGTTGTGGGATATAGGGAGGCAGCGTCTTGGGTTAGGGGATACTCTCTGTCCTTACACACCCCATTTAAAGAGATTCCTCTGCCGAGCGGTGCCCCCCATATTACTGTGAGGTATTGAAAAACTCATGATCTTCACTTGCCCCACAAACACCTTTAAATGGGAGACCCATAATGGGTGCACACACATTTCTACATTACTGTACAGTCTTTACAGCCACACCTGCACTTTTCCTCGTATGTGTATACACAATACACGATTACGAACACAGTTAGGTAGACCAGCCATGAGTGGATCCTAGGGTCTTTGTTGGTTTGAAACATTATAACATTACATTATAACATTATACCATGCAAACTATAGACATGCAAGTAAAGAGAGGATAAGAAAAAAAAAAGTAGGAAGAGTATAACAAAAAGTGGGTTAGTTTACACTACGAGCTACATCTAAGTTCGTGTTAGTCTAATTTTTTTTCTTTATAATTTTATTGCTAGCATCACACGCTGGCATGTCACAAGCTGGCATTAATCGTCAACAGACTCATACTCGACCACCACCCCCAGAGCTCCTGTTGCTAATTGTTTTGTTATTTTAAACACGTTAATATTTTTAAAATACATATCTAAACGGTTCTTAAACATATTAACGCTGGTAGAGTTCACGACGGGCGCGGGAAGATTATTCCATTTATCAATTACTTTAAACGTAAAAAAAGTTTTTAGCGATGTTAGTAATGAAACGTCTGCCACGCAACTTAAATCCGTTATTACGAGTATTGCTATTATCGAAAGTGAATAGTTTGTCAAAATTTAAGTTATCGATTTTATTAACGATTTTGAAAACTTCAATAAACTCCCCCCTTAATCTCCTAGTTTCGAGTGAATGCAAGTCTAACTTTTTAATCCTATCTTCGTAAGACTTTTTGTGCAATGACGGAATTAGTTTCGTGGCGCGACGCTGAACCTTTTCCAACCTATCAATATCCTCACGCAAATACGGGCACCTAAACTCAACGGCATATTCTAAATGAGGCCTGAGTAGGGACTTTTAAATCCTTAGATACGCGTACGCCTAAATCTACTTCCTCCTCAACGCTCACTAACTCTCTATCATCCATCGTGTACGTGTAATTATTGTTACGAGAAACTATATGCAAAATTTTATATTTATCTACGTTAAATTGCATCTGCCACTTATCCGTCCACTCCATAATCCTATTTCCATCGTCTTGGAGCCTATTTCTATCGTCCACGTTAACAACTTTACCGCCTATTTTAGTATCGTCCGCGAATTTTGACACGTTACTGGTCAAGCCTACATCTATGTCGTTAATGTAGATTACGAACAGCAATGGGCCTAACACTGAACCCTGTGGGACACCGCTACATACAACCAACCACCCCGATTCACTACCATTAACAACGACCCTCTGTATTCTAGCACGAAGCCATTCCTCTAACCAGTTAGCTACCTGACCGCGTATACCGTACGCTTTAACATTCGCAATTAATGTTATATGCGAAACTGTATCGAACGCTTTTTTAAAATCTAAATAAATAACGTCAACCACTATGCCTATCGTATTCGCGCACTATTTCGTTATAAAATTCTAACAAATTAGTTAAACAACATCTATGGCGTCGAAACCCATGCTGACTACTATTAATCAAATCGCGACTTTATAAGTGATCGACGATACGGTCCTTAACTATGGATTCCAAAAGTTTACCGACAATTGACGTTAAGCTAATAGGCCTATAATTGCTAGCTACTTTGCGGTCGCCTTTTTTAAAAATAGGCCGGACGTTAGCTAATTTGAAGTCTTCAGGAATAATCCCCGCTTCCAGTGACTTATTAAAAATTCTTGTTAATGGGCCTACTATAACGTCTTTCAAATCTTTCAAATGTCGAGGATAAAACGCAGCAGGGCCTGGAGCCTTGATAACTTTTAGCTTATCGATATAATGCGCAATCTCACAATCGTAAACAGTTATATCATTCAAAATAGTCTCGATACTAAATGGAACGATATCCTCAACGTTGGCGACATTATTTACGTCTTCTACGGTAAAACCTGTCGCAAAAAAGTTGTTAAAAATACCCGCCATCGCCTGAGCCTCAGAAGCCAAAGCGCCGTTAGCGTCCACTAGAGGGCCTATGTTATCTTTTATCGGCTTACGATTATTGACGTATTCAAAAAACTTTTTGGGATTATGTTTACTATCCGCAGCTATAAGTATCTCTAAATTACGCTTAGCATCCCTAACAGATCTTTTAACCTGACGTCTAAGCTCATATATCTATTAAAGTTAGCTACTGTGCCATTGCGCTTATTAAGTCTATACGCTCTGTTACGCTCGTTTATGAACTCGCCTATTTCCCTAGTCCACCACTTGGGCCTACCATGATTTCTAGCGCGCTTGGGCCTACTCGGAATAAACGCCCTTTCTATATTCATAAAACTTTCTTTAAACGCCTCCCAATGAAAATTTGCCTCATTATCTATAAATAAATTATCCCAGTCCACTACTCTCATCCTGTCCACAAAACTACCAAAATTAGCCCTACGAAAATCGGGGACTTCTATTACGTTACTATCCTTACTGTTTTCTATCAATACCTTAAACTTAATAATTTGGTGATCGCTACAGCCCAAACTCTCGCCTACTTCTAAACCAGGGGTGGGGAAACTTTTCAGTACCAAGGGCGAAAATCGATAACATAAACACCTCCGCGGGCGTCTGGCAAATTTTAAGCTTACATACAGCGTGTCCCAAAGAAATGTATACCCACTTTGTTCGATAATACCAGCTATGAGGATAATAAATATATTACTTTTTATATGTTTTTTAATAAAGAATTTTCTCCTGAATCTAAATATGTAATTATATTTATTAAAAATTGAAGAACAAAAAAGTTACAGATGTTTAAATTATAATTATTATTTTCGAGACTTCATGTGCGATATTTTCTAATATTTTAACCGACTGTTTTGAGATACTTATGTTTAGTGTTGATATTGAAGCATAAATGTTGTAATTATTAGTTAATTCAAAAAAATTTACAAATTCCATGGTTAAATGACACTTTATCCAAGATGTTCGACGTCTTCCAGAACGTTGTTTTTGTAAGTTTTGCACAGTGCCGTCGGTTTCAAACTTATCTCGTATACGTGCAAAAATATTAGAAAATATCGCACATGAAGTCTCGAAAATAATAATTATAATTTAAACATCTGTAATTTTTTTGTTTTTCAATTTTTAATAAAAATAATTACATTTAGATTCAGGAGAAAATTCTTTATTAAAAAACATAAAAAGTAATATATTTATTATCCTCATAGCTGGTATTATCGAACAAAGTGGGTATACATTTCTTTGGGACACGCTGTATATAAGATGTATTTTAAAAAGCTATTTGCTGGGCTGTAAATAAATAACTTTTAGTAAATAATAAATACCTAAGCGGGCGAATTGAAATTAGCTCGTGGGCGAAATTTCGCCCGCGGGCGAGGGTTTCCCCACCCCTGTTCTAAACCTTCGACTATATTTTCGTCGTTCGTCATCACCACGTCTAAGATATTGTCACCGCGCTTTGGTTCGGTAACCATCTGTCCTAAGAAATTATCTTCCATGAACTCAATCAGTCTTAAACCCTCCATCATTACCAGTAAAAGTTTCGTAATTAACATTAGGGCTGTTAAAGTATCCGACAATTATACTATCCCGATTATTAATAAAGTTACCAAGAAGTGAGTAAAATCTAGTATCGGTATCGAGGGGTTGAACGGGAGGTCTTTTAGCAACAAAATTAAAGCTAATACTACGCACCCTAACTTCAACACATCACACATTAATTGCTGCCGGAAAATCTATCTTAACCTCGATAGCCCTAAGGGAATTACGAATGTACAGCAAAAAGTTTAAAACCCGCTATATCAAGTTCCCCCAACAAGTCCCAACTCATGGTATTTAACCACGTTTCGGTTATAGCAACTATATCGTAGTTCCCGGAATAAATTTTCGCCTTAAATTCGTTCAATTTATTTCTAATACTACGCGCGTTACAATAAAAGACGTTTAAATTATTTTTTTACCACGGATCGGCGTTTTAAACTATTTTTCACGTCGGGCCGGCGTTTCCCGGACCCACAACGTCCAAAGAAGGCTTCGACCTATACAGGTTTCGAACGTTCTCATCGATTAACCTACCTAGCCTAGCATTCCCTATTTCATTGAAATGCACCCCCATCTTTTATAAAAAGGCTAAGATCACTAAATTTTTACCACAGCTTTACGAAGGGTACATTTTCCTCAGCACATGTCTCTTGTAGTTTAGTATTAAAAAATATTGTTTTTGACGTAATCATAAGACCAAGCCGTGCCTAGGGGTAATACGTAGAACTAAAGACCTATCAGACCTTGCCTTCAGGTACCTAATTAACCCTCTATATCTCTCCAAAAGGTCAGGCACTCTCGTATCGGGCCTGTACGAGTCGGAGGACCATAACAGATTTATGTAGGAGTAAACAGGTTTAATGAAGATAACCCTTACCATATAGCATATGAATGTGAACGTTATTGTGTGAATGACGTAAGCGTACTTAGAATATACTTCCAAGCCTTTAGAAGGAAGTACATAACGCGCTTCAACTTTGATCCGTTACAAGCAGCATCCACGATTGCATCATTGTATTTTACGTATTCAAGAATAATTTCATGCTTAAAGACATACTTGTAATCATTCCCCGAAACGTCCCGCGCAGTTATGGTTATAGGACGATTTACTGGCTCACTCTTATACAACAGCAGACAGGTGTGTATATAAAGCATACTCGCAACACGCTGGAAGTGGCAATCAAGGTCAATGGCCGTGTATTTTGGGTGGATGGCTCACCATTGGTGAGAAGTCAGTGTATTCCTTTAACGACTGCTAGTGGCATGGATGTCCGCGACCTGAGTGCGGCGTCACAGGGGATGCCTATCAGAGATCTTCCACCAATAGTCTTGCATGAACCCGTACCCGCGACCAGCTTATAAGCTCCTAGTTCACTCACAAGGTTTGGTGGGAACACGAGTATGATGCCTGGATGGAGTCCGATGAGCAGTATCGCGAAGAAATAAGGGCTATCAAACTTACGATGGTGGTGGAACCCCTCAAATGCGGTGACAGCTTGTTTGGAGGGTGTACAAACCTCTTCAAACTATACTTTCCGCCTACGGACGGGGTGAAGATTCATTACTACGATTTCTGCTCATTGTACTCTTACGTGATGAAGAACAATCTGTACCCCGTAGGTGCACCTGGAAAACTCGTGGACCCTGCCATGCCTACCATCGAAGAGTTCGCACCTAATTTGAGTAAGAGCTCTTTGGTCTCTTTTATAAATGTGCTTCTCCCTCGTAATTTATGGACGCCAATCTTGCCATTTGTTATAGAACACAAATTCATGTTCCCTCTGTGTGTGACGTGTGCAGAGAACTGTGGGGACTGTAATCACACAATCAACCAGAGGAAGATCAGAGGCGTATATACAAGTCCTGAGCTGTTCCTAGCCCTTCTCCACGGATATAGAATACTGAAGATGTATGAGGTGTGGAGGTTTCAGAAGCTCCCAACCTTTTCACGCCATATATAAATACTTTTTTGAAGCATAAAGTAGGAACATCAGGATACCCGCGAGGAATGGAGACTGAAGATGAAAAATCGGCGTATTTTCAACGCTACTGTGATCGTGAAGGGATACAACTTGAACGTGGCCAAATTGTGAGGAACCCTGGCAAGCACTTTAGTGGAAAGTTGTGCCTAAATAGCCTTTGGGGGAAGTTTGCTCAGAATACAGACAAGAGGAACGTCCATCTAGTTCAAAGTTATAGTGAATTTGGGATTATGCAAACGCCAACGATAAAGAAGTCATGGAAATCGTGAATGTGGGTAATACGTACATAATAAGGTACAACAGGACCAAATTGGCTAAAGATACATCACGTGTCACAAACATACCTGTAGCCAGTTTCACAACAGCATACGCACGTATCAAGCTATGGCATCTGTTGATCTGTTGCATTCCCTCGAGCGACGGGTTCTGTAGGCAGATACAGATAATGTGATATACACGGAGAGGGAAGGTGAATATATGCCTCCTATTGGGCAATTCCTTGGAGAGTTGACTGACGAGATCAAGGATGAGTATGGAGGCATCGCCTTCGTCGATTCTTTTGTTTCAACAAGACCAAAAACTTACGGGTACGCGTGAGGGTGGGGGAGGAGTATACGTACATCGTGAAGGCTAAAGGCATCACGCTTAACCATGCCACCCGCCAGATCGTCACCTTTGATTCGCTCAAACATCTAGTGAGCTTAGAAGATGATGGAAATAAGGGTGACCAACCACCCCACTTGGTTGTAGGAACTCATAACTTCCGGGCACAGAAATTTGGGTGTGTGAAGGAGCTTAGGGGTACGAAGGTTTGTCGTAACACTTACAGGAAACGATACCAGGTGACTGGCACCTACGACACTGTTCCCTTTGGGTACCGGGGTGTAAAAATGAACAGTGAATAATTCCTATATAATCCTTATATGAATCCTTATATTCATTGTCTTCATACAGTACTTATGTTTGTATGGTTTTTATGTTTGAATGTTCATTTTTACATGAGAAACCAAAATCGTCCGAGCGAGTTTGGATAGAATTTCGATTTGTGCTTTCTATTGTGCTATTCTATTATGGTTGTCTTGCATCTAACCCTCGTCCCTAAATTTTATTAGATTATGCATACATATTGCATGTGACATGATTTGAACCCTTGTTTGTACTTCTTTATTCATTACTGTATTTCTCTAATTCATATCTTCTAAATTCTCCCAATAATGACTTACACTGTACGTATGACATAATTTGAATAACTATGGCGTCATAAAGTAACTTAATTCCCTTCACGTTTTCCATACCTTGAATACTGAATCACGTATTCAGTATGTGGATATCTTTCATATTCAGTGTATGGTAAATTCTTTAATAATAATAAAAACTTCATTCTCTATAAGTCATTATTTATATGTTGTGTCCTGTCTGGTGTTATGTAGTATAAATATTAGTATTCGACCATATTCATCCATACGTCCATATCTTATCTTGACCGTTATCCTTCATTAATTTTATTACTTATTCATTCTCCTACCTATTGTCTACTGATGCCCTATCAACCTATCAGTCGTTTACTCGTGTCTATATTACGCACACACCCTCTTGTGTTACGTACCGATATGTGTACAATACTTTGTGCATTCTTACATGTCCCCTGATGATCATGATTACGTACATAGTTACGTACATGTAAATACGTCCACATGTATTCTTTTTACTTTTTCTTTTAAGTGCGTTCACCTTTCGCAAGCTGGTCATTCATGCTGATTCAAGGTGTTCGAATTCCGATGACGTCGCCAAAAGCAAGCATCTGAATTCGAAATCTTCTCTCTTGCTTTTGCTACCAATTTATAACGTTAAGATGTTATGTTATATTATGTTATGTTATATCATCAATGTCCGTGTACTTCCATATCTTATTTCAGTATCAGATATGTCACTTAACAATTTGCTAGAATTGGAAGTAACTGTAATAATTTAATATAATGTAATTAATGTACTTTAATGAAACTGTAATTAACGATAATAAGTGAATGTGAATTAATCCGTAATTGTAATCATATTTTTTGTAGACCAAAATTACAGTGTACTCAGTGATGTACTTAGATATTACTCAATGTACTACTCCGAAATTATGTCGTCCTTTAGAAATGTATACTCGGCGAAAATACGATTATTTTTTATTATTATTTTTTAAATTTTTATTTGGAATCTTTCAAAATTCTGATTATGTGTTTAAAGGGGGAAACTTAACCTTCAAACTGCACTCCCCAAAATTTAGATTAAATATAAAGCATGTAATTGTAAAATAATGATTACTTCGACTTCGACTTCTTCTTCTTAGACTTCACTCCCAGAGGAGGGGGCAGAGGCCCATCGCCTCTTTAATTTTTTTTAGATTCCGACCTGAGCCATTGTCGAAAGAGGTCGAACCTCTACCCCTGTAAATTCAGAGCACTACCTGTACATTTTTAGAAGTAAATTACAGGAAAAGAAAGGTTTTTTTTATCTTTTCCTTCGAGCCGTGCTCTCGTCCGAGAACTCAGTAAATAAAGTAGGGAAAATAGTTCCCGATAAGTTATAAAAAGAAAATCGGCGAACCTTCAGAGAAAGTATCAGAGTATTATAGAAAGGGGGTTAACAGTCTGTCGACCCTATAGCGAGAGAAAAAAATTAGAATGTTATAGAAGAAAACTATTGCGAGAAATATCCGTTGCTACCTCCTAACCAGAACCCCCGTCGACTCCGAACCAACCCAGGCCATAGACGGAGAGGTTAACATACATATATATATATATATATATATATATATATATATATATAATATATTATATCGTGAATTAGGGTGTATTTACTTATTGACGATATTTTAGTTTATTTGTGTTTTATTTAAAATAAGTTATGTTTCAACTAGCGTTTCATTTTCTCATACACACACACACACAAACACACACACACACACACACACACACATATATATATGTATATATATATATATATATATATATATATATATATATATATATGTATGATATATATGTGTGCGTGTGTGTGTGTGTACAGGAAAAAATCCAAGCACCGCCCCCTGTATGGTGCAGTCCAATCAAAGGGGTCACGTGACTCCTGCTACTAATCTCAGCAAGTCCTGGTTCTCAGACGTGTATTTTACCTGTTGAAGAATACTCGCGTAGACGGAAAATAGTGGTGATGGTTACCTCTGATATTGCATGCTCTACATTCTTGAAGTGGTACTCGATAAAGTCTACAGATGTGGTGAACACTCAAAGAATCCATAGTCATCCCTCCTTTGAAACCTTTAAGGCCACATTAAATCGTGCGAAACGTGAGGAGCAAGACATTCAAATACTCTATGGATATTATGGTAAGAGCGTTGTGGGCTTTCGTGGATCGAACAATGTAATGGAATATGTTGTAGGGTTAAATTGTGTAAAGGAACACCTACACCGTGAAGTGAAAAAAATCAACACATGCAGAAGAGAAACAGTGGGTGTGGATTGTGAACCTTGTTGATGATTGGTGTGACAAGAGATATTATGTCATGTTACATCATACCGAGTACGTATACACTGCGATGGAGAATGTAAATCTTGTGATTATGGACAGTTTAAAATAGTTCTACCACTACATTCATATATATCATGATGAGGTTCGCAGCGAGGTTGTAGCTAAAGGCTTGGGCGACTTTTTAGTGGAGCTTAGGGATGAGTATAGTTTGTCCAACAAAATGGATAACTATGGACACATGTTTCTCTCAAATAGATCGCCGGAGTGTTAATAAATGTGCATAGTTCGAGAAAGTACAATGTTGAATATCCCTGAACGAAGATGTATGGTGCGCATTCCGGGAAGTGTGTGATAAAACATTAAAGCCGATGTTACTTCATTTATCGCAGATGGAAAAATTCTCTAAACGACTACCCGGTATAATGGGTTACAAATATTCGTATGATTCCCCAACGCGCCGCGATTCTTTCATGTTGGAACAACCCCGTACACGAATCACTAACGCTTGGCATGACTCGTTCCCCCACACCTCCCGCCGAACCAAACAGCGCGCCGGCGGCTCAGAGTCACCTCAGAGCTTGACCCGACTGGACGTGCTCTTCTCACAATAGACAACTAATAAAAGATGGAGCTTCCGTTGAGCAGTATCCTCAATGCAGTACACGACGTGTCCCTGTTGAAGTCTGTGCGTGTGTTCAGGCGTAATACCGGTGCTATTAATTATTTACTTGAAACGAAGTGTAGACAATCAAACTCTGGTAAACGCAATGTTATTTATTTAAGTGTTGAGGAGATGAACAGAATCTTCGTGGTGATAGAGAAGTGGGCGAGGACAGTTATAAAATACCTGTAGGTATAGGCACAAAAAGAGGCATCACAACATCATACGCCATTATTTGTACGCTGTGCATAAATCGTGATACAAACCAACCATGCGTTGATATTCGGTTGATGTGGAAGAATGCTGCTGACAATTACGCCCTTATTCCCACGCGAAACCGTTTCGTTCTCGACAGAATGTTTGAAGTCGTCGGTTTCCGTAAACTAAAACCTATATTAGACGCACGTGATTTTACCGAGTGTAGGGCCGAACAAGGCGAGAATAGTTTGGAACTAGACGCGTATTTAGAAGGTACAGACTCCTCGAAATATCTTGAACTTTGGTACAAAGGACTTGAGCGGTACAGGCCTGAACTCACGTTCACTGTTCACCCTGAAGAATTATTTCGATATATAAGACGCAGTTGTCGGCACGATTTAGAAGCATACTTCAATTGCTGATATGAGTTGTGAAGAAGATTTTACGGTTGAAAAGCTCGGCGCGGAAAGAATAAACCCCCGTTTGGAAATGAGTGTTTATAAACTTGAATTTAATGGTGATGTTGTAGCAATCTTTGTGCATGCTTTTGATTGTATTTTATCCGCGTTTAAAGAGGGTGATAATTTGACTCCCAATTGTAAAGTGGGTACAAAAATAGCTTTAAAGAGTTGAAAGCCTTTATATTGAATATAGGCACCCGCATGAAGATGGTTGGATAAGTTTAACAAAACAATAAACATAAAATATTGTTTAATTTTGGCTGTATGAGCTATTTTCACAATTATTTTAAACGAAGCTATATTATTTCTGCACTTGTATTATTTAATGTTTAGGGGTCTAGGTTAACGCATAGGCTAGACCTCTAGACGAAGCTATATTATTGTATGCATTTCTATTATTTAATGCTTAAGGGTCTAGGCTAACGCATAGGCTAGACCTCTAGCCTATGCTGTATATCGAACGCTAACTTTCGTTCGTAGTTAAATGAAGAATAATAACTACACACACAACACATTTATTTTAGACCTTTAGATGTACATAACCTACAGATGTAAAATTCAAAATAAAGATATTCATAAATTTACTATAGTTTTTTCTTTTTCATGATGGACGGTCCAAGAAGAGTTCCTTGTTCCATGCACGGTCTGTGTTTAACATACAAGTTTCTCAGGGGACTATTCTGAGTTTATGTATATTAAATGGACGTGTTATGTTCCTTGAGAAGTGGACGCTCAATGTCCCAGTTGAGGTTTAAGTTTTGTTTTTTGGCTAAAAATACAATAGTTACCCCTTTTTCTTTGATGTATTCAGTCCGACGTGAATGCAACGAGTTTCTTGCGTATATTGAGGTTCTGAATGTAGTAGGCTAGGTGTAAGCTGTAAACCCTAGATCCTGTCCCAAAGCTGGATACTATCTGCTTTGCAGATAGTATGGTGAGGGAAGCTATATTTTGGGACCTCTTTGCGAGTAACCCGGTGCCCACGTTGGGCTTTCCATCATGAAAAAGAAAAAACTATAGTATTTGTCATTTATCATTACTTATTCGAACTATAGTGGGTGTAATTTCCCAGAAGAGTTCCTTGTTCCATGCACGGTCTGTGTTTAATATATATATATATATATATACAGTATATATATATATATATATATATATATAAATAATGTAATTATGTTGTGCAAGAATTTACTAAATTTTGACCTAAACTATTATTATAGGTATAGTTTAAAACCTATAACTGCTTGTAGTTGGTCTAACTGCCTATATAATGTAAATGTATGCCTATTAACTAATACTATGTCTGTATATTATAAAATAATTTTAATTGCTATAACTAAGTTCTGAAACCAATAACTCATGCCAACAAATGTATTTGAATATTTAAAAATTTATTCTGATGATACTAGCAAAGCTATTTGCCTCCTTTTTCCACACTTCTTATTTACATTTTTATGAGCTTATTACCTCCTTTCAAGGGGTCACCTGTGAATATTGCTGAGTTCTCATGCTCAGCAGTTCTTTATAAAGAGTCTTTTTTACTTTTTCTTTATTCAAATAGATCTATAAAACTCCAACGATATCGAGATCTGGGCTTTGAAGTGGCCATACCATGATCTGAAGGACTCCAGCTTCCTCTTGCGTTTGCAAATAGGTTTTAATCATTCCAGTTGTGTGCTTTGGATCATTATCTTGCTGTACGGTAAAGTATGATCCAAAAAGCCTTGCACCACTTGGGAGAGCATGGTGGGTCAAAGTCTGATTATACCTAGCAGTATTCAATATACCATCAATTTTCAGTTTTCTTTTTTCTTATTGGCACCCAACAATTGAAACGTTTTGCTTTACATGCAGATACTCCAGAGAAGCCCCACTGTTCTTGTCTGTGTTAGCATGCATCTTTTTCCCAGCACCCATTAAGATTGCCTCGTGTCTAGCTATTTCTCAATTGTCTGCAGGTGGGTTCCTTATGTCCTCTACACCCATCCAAGCTGGAGTTACTGGCACATCAGCATTCTTTAAATAGAATTATACTTGTAATAATAATAATAATAATAATAATAATAATAATAATAATAATTATCTGTGCCATGAAACAATTACCCGACCATATTCTTACATAACATCCAAATCTTCCCTAAAGCACAATAGAGATAACTTTGGGTTTACATCAGCATGAGAATTTATCTGGTCCTCCCCTATACAGTATTTCCATTTGTATTCTAACTCTTGGCCATAACTAATGTGAGAAATTTGACAGAAGTGGCATACCAACTTGAAATGGTTTACAGTGATTCCAAATCTCATGTAAATGGATGTGTTATCCATGCCCATTTAGTCATACTACAGGGTGAGTCAAAAGTCTCCATACATAGGCAAAATGGTCATGATAAATAAATGATTATTTAATTTTTATTTTTTTGTAGGTGATATGCTGAGATGCCTTTGTCCCAAGAAGAGCGTATGGAGATCATTCTTCTGGCAGGATCAGGAAGCTGTCGCAAGGTTGCCGAGGATTTTAACAGGAGACACGCCCCCGGCACGCACATCACACACGACACCGTTGCCAAACTCATTGAGAAGTTCAAGAAGACTGGAAGTGTTGCAGACCAACCGAGAAGTGGCCGTCCACGAACAGCCACCGATGAAGGCACAGCGGCCATGGTGCTGGCAGCATTCGCAAAGAGTCCCCAAAAAAGCACTCGACGGATGTCTGCAGAATGCGGTGTCAGCCAAAGCAGTATCGTCCGCATTATGAAAGAGCACAGATGGCATCCATACAAAATGCAAATGTTGTAGTATCTTAGCGAAGACGACCCGGACAGGCGGCTGGAATTCTGTGAATGGGCAAGAACAAAAGTGGACGAAGACACAGAGTTCTCGGCTGGCATCCTGTTTTCAGGTGAAGCCAACTTTTATGTTCATGGAGAGGTTAATCGTTAAAACGTACGTTACTGGAGTGATGACAACCCGCACTGGATGAGTCCCTCAAAGACGCAAGGCGCTGGAAAAGTGATGGTGTGGTGCGGGATATGGGGCAACACAATTGTTGGCCCTTTTTTCATTGACACCAATCTGAATGCCGAAATGTATCTAAACATGCTGCAAGACACAGTCATGCCGTCCCTGCTGAACGAGGACGGGGGATTTCCAGCGTACTTTCAGCAAGACGGGGCGCCACCCCATTACGGTATCTGCGTGCGCCAGTGGCTGGATCAGCAGTTTCTGGGTCACTGGATTGGCCGCCGTGGTCCCGTGGAGTGGCCTCCGAGGTCTCCAGACCTCACGCCCCTTGAATTTTACTTGTGGGGGGCACTTGAAGGCCATGGTGTACCAGGTGAAAATACAAAACACGGACCACCTAAAGGAACGCATTCGTGATGCGTGTGCACACATAACACCAGACGTGTTAACGCGCGTTTGCCATGACTGGGGTGAACGCATCCGTATGTGCATTCAGTGTAATGGTGCCCACATAGAGCATATTTTGTGACTTACAAGTGATTGCATAATAAAGTGACCATTTTGCCTATGTATGGAGACTTTTGACTCACCCTGTATTTGTCTGAAAGGGACTCAACAAGATTGCAACTAACAATTCTTTTTGGAAGGTAACATATCTGGCCATCTCTACCAAATTGTCAATTTGGATCTCAACTTAGTCTGTTTACTTAGAGCTAATTTTCTCAAACAATGTCTGTCCTTCTTCTGTCGGTCTAGTATTAATTTATTTATTTAGTTATTTTATACAACATTTATTACCCATTTCAGAGATTTAATTAGTTTGTGGCAATCATAACAGTCCACCAGACTTACCACCAGCACCACTTGAGATGCACCCCCCAAAAAACTTGAATTGAACTTCCTCCATGCTTAACTTCTCCACAGTCCATGCTTTACAGTCTAATTCCGATCGCCGACTGTACGAGGGTTTGCTCGAAAGTTCACTTTTTCAGATGCTCATGGAACCCACGAGAGAACGCAATGTTCTAGATTTAGTTTTAAGTAGACCTAGACTTAATTGATAATATCTCTGCAGGAGACTACTTCTCCACCAGTGATCATAGGCAGATAACATTTGAAATTAAAATTAATGTCCATAATTCGGAGAGCCTGGAATACTTTTTCGATTTTAAGAGCTAAATTGAGTAATATCCCATTACGTAAAAAGAGACTAACGAGGTCTGTTAAATCTAAATGGTGGACTGTAATCATGCTCAGTGATGAACATTTAAAGCGTCACGATTTTACCATCAGTGAAAGCGAAGTACTCTCGGTCATAAGTAAAATTAATCCTAATAAAACTCCCGGACCAGATAAGCTCTTTCATAAGGTACTTAAAGAAGTGAACTGCTCAATAGTCCCTCCTCTCACATATATATTTAATAATAAATCGTCACAGTCTGGAGAAGTTCTACTCGATTGCAAACTTGCAAACATTACGCCAATATTTAAAAAAGGGGACAAATCGCTTCCTGGAAATTATCGTCCTACAGCCTGACCTGCTAAGCTTATGGAGACGATCGTTCGGGACAAAATAGTTAGTCACTTAGAAATGAATAAATTAATCAAAGATTCTCAACACGGCTTTCGACACAACAGTTCTTGTCTAACTAATTTGCTCGACTTGTTTAATGATATTGTAAATATATATGACGAGTAAAATGGTAAATATTATATATTTCGATTTTCAAAAAGCGTTTGATAAAGTGCCACACAGAAGATTATTAGATAAAGTTCATTCTCACGGAATTGATGGTCATGTTCTCAAATGGATCGAAAACTGGCTTAGTAGATGTAAACAAAGAGTGGTCATTAATGGCAAAGCGTCTAACTGGAAAAGTGTAACTAGCGGCGTGCCTCAGGGACAGTGGTGGGCACTGGATTATAACGAGTGGACCAGAGTGGAAAATAGCTGATCATAAGGCAGTTGATATGCATCCTGAGAAATCAGTCAGTAATAGTTAGTGCAGGATATATAATATATATATATATATATATATATATATATATATATATATATATATATATATATATATATATATATATATATATATATATATATATTAGTGGTGGACCGGATGTCAGTTTTTCAACATCTGCGGATGCGGATTTTAATTTAAATATCTGCAGATGCGGATGCGGATATTTAGTTAATCTATCGATGTAATATAGAATTATGAATATATGACATAATTTTTCAAATTTCGTGATATTACTATTATGGCAGGCAATGCATAAGAATTAAAATTAATATTAATATTTTCATTATGACAAAAATAATAACTTTCTCAAGAGTTTCAGCCACAGAAAAATCAATGAAACAAGTTTCATTAAATTTTCTGTGTTACCAAGTATTTATATTTTGAGGTTTATATATTTGTTTGTTCATTAATAATTTTAATACTTTACGGGGCTCCAATAAACCTTAGCTCCCCCGCCCATGGCCTAAACCATTAGAGGTACAGTAAAACTAAACATACCTTACAAAAGAGAATTTAATCCTGCATTTAATGAGAAACAATTAAAACTTGGTGTTCCCGCCATTGGCTTCCAAGACAGCCTGAATTCGCTTTGGGTAGCTTGCCAAAAGTGACGTGAATAGATCTTGATCGTTACGCAAATTTGATAAAACAGTTTCAATGTGTTGCGTCATTGTATCCTTCGAAAATCGATTTGCTGCAGGTTCTTGAAACAAGAGACATTCAACCTTGTCCTTTATAACTGATCCAATGTGTTCACAGACGTTCAGGTCAGGAGAATTTCCTGGCCATTCTTCATTTCCAAAGAAATCGATTTCATGGTTCCGCAACAACTGTTGAGTGGCTAATGCCTTAAAGCAGGGGGCCTTATCGTGCAGAAGTGTGACCTGATCGACATCCATAACATTGTTTGGGTTTCGTAGAAAAGGAATGACATACTGGGATAGAATAATATCACGAAAATACTGTCCATCCCAACTCTGACCATTTGGCTTCAGCACCCACATGAGCTTCTTTGCAGTGAACAAAACAAACACACCAACACAGTCTGGACTTTTTAATAATTCGCGATAATGTTCATTGTCATCGATTTCATCTGGTGTTGTGGCCCACATTCGATCATTTTGGTAGTTAGGCCGACGTGTTACGTAAACAAAAAATTCATCGGAGACAGCTAAATACATGAAATCATCCACATCCCAATCTTGAAGATAATGGGCAAACCAAATTCTGTCATCGATGTTAAGTTGAGTTTTTCTTGGCTTTGGAAGTTCATGCCAAGGCTTTAAACCTTGCCTATGACGGTACAGTCGAATGATCTCACCACTAACGATCTTTCCTCTCAACACTTCGATCTCTCTAGAAAGTTTAGCACAGCTGTTTTTCCGCTTACGCGTACCGCTTTCAATGATGTCCTTTGTTTCCTGAGAGAGTGGCAAATTTGGGCGCCCAGATTTGGTTGTATCCATTTCACATTCATCCAAAGTTTTATTCCAATTTCTTCTGACGAAGTCCTCACTTCTTCGCAACTTTTTGGCAACCCATGAACGTGTTATAAAGGTGGCTCCAGCATCACGAGCTTCCCGAAATGTTATTATTCGTATGCGATCTATCACACGTTGCCTCTCCGAATCACCAATTAATTGAGAAGCCATTATATTATCACTTTATCAGCTAGAGTAATTTTAATACTTGCAATAAATAAATAATTTTATATACTTTTATAATCACTAAAAACTATTTCGATATAAGTAAACATGTAAGCTGCAAATGGGGGGCTAAGGTTTTTTGGAACCCCTTATCTGCGTTTGTGTGCGCTTCTTGATTGTTCAGGCGATGTATACATTGTGCCAACTGGCTGATAATGCCTGGAGGCATTGGCTTCTACCCCAACTGGTGGATTTCGAGTTCTAAGTCAAGTGCTGCTACCATGATCTCTCATTAAGCTTCTGCATCTGGCAGAAGCTGGATGGTCTCTTCCTCTCTCTCCTCCTCTCTCTCTCTCTTAGGTTAGGTATGCCCCTTTGGGGGATGAGGCCGTCCCACCTTCTCCTCCGAAGAGGTCAGGTGAACTCCCCCGGCTTGCTGGGGGAGTTCCCCTCCCACCTTTTTGGGGGGAGCACCCTGGGGTTGGCAGTGGGGGGTTCTTGCAACAAGGGGGATGGGTTTGGCACTGGCACTCATTGCAACATTTGTAACTGCATTGCACTCTAACTTTTTGCGGTCATGCTACTCAAGTAGAATAACACACAATGACTAATATGGAAATGGTTACACTCGCGAGGAACTCGCCTCCATATTAGCCATTGCGTTATTCTACCTGCGACAAAAAAAAAGGTCCCAAAACAAGACATCAATTTGAACATTTGTTTTAGTTCTGATGTATTACTTTTGTAAATTTAATTTAAAATAAATTTTCCTTTGAGACCGGACTTATGGGACACCCTGTAGAATTTAGAATAAATTTTTCCATTCATTACTTATATTAAATACGTACTTTAATTAATAATCCTTCAGGAGTGCCAGAAACTGGCAGAGCGCTCAGGCAAACCAGTGCGGCCCACTGTATTATTATTACCAGCATCATTGAGGTTCGAAGTTCGAACCCCAGACCTGAGTGTCTTCACTTCGCTTATAGGGAAACGGTGTTACCAGTGGTGGCATTCAGCCGGTTCGCACCGGTTCTTAAAATTTCATGAGTTCACCGAACCGGTGCTTACAGTCTCTTTGCAATTTCAAAAATTGGTCGCCATTGGGAAAAGGTTAGTTAGATATTTTTCTTATTGTTTACCTTTGCAAAAAAACTTAGGTGGGGATGTAAAGCGAGATAGAACCGATTGCTAAAATTTTTGAATGCCACCACTGGGTGTTACCCGCTGAACCACGGACGCTGGCACTAATTTGAATTAGTGGATATATTGTTTAATTACACAATCTTAATTAATTTACATATTTATGTCACATTATAGATACGGACATAAAATTTTATTAGCAACTGTATGTTGTTGTTGTTGGTTAGCCGATCAGCTCACCCTGATCGAGCAAGCCGGCGGCACGCAGGTAACCGATCGCCCTCTCCGGAGCGAACCAGAGGTTCAGCGCACTAATGATGTTGTGTTGTGTTCGTTGTTGTGCTAGAGCGGTACAGTCTGTCATAATGTGTTCAGTTGTTTGTGGTGTTTCTTGGCACAGGTGGCAGATGTCGTCTATGGAGTTGTCTAGCCTATGTTTATATGTCTGTAAGTTGGGGTGATGTCGACATCGGAATCGTGCTAAGTTAACTCGATCCGATCTGCTCAGGCTGGTCTCTGACCTGTCAATGGGTGGCGGCTTCGCACCTAGGACCGCATTCGGACCGAGTCGTGTCAGTGTTTTGTGGGTTAGGTGTGTGTGTGTGTGTTTTCTGTACTGTGTGATGTCTGTGGGGCGTGGTATGGAATGGAGTATTTGGTTATAATATCTCTCTGGTGTTACTTTAATGGTGCGAGGTGTTGGTGCATGATTGTACATGTAGTGGCAAGGGTGTTCTGGGTTAGTTGTCGCTGTTGCCATGAATTGTGTTCCCCTCATGTCTAAATGTTCCCTAACTTTCAGTATTTTTGTTTCTGTGTGCAGGTGTTCTATTGGTGTTGTTTGAGTGCATCCTGTAATGATACGAAGTGCGTTGTTTTGTGTTGTCTGTAAGGTGTTTATGTGTGTGTTTGAGATAATGGGTGCCCAGCTTGGGCTAGCATAGTCCATAACAGCGAATTTATTGTTTGTATATGAGTGATGTTGTTTCCTGCTGGTGTCCAAAGTTTGTGCCTGTTAATACCCTAAGCGTGTTAAATCTTGACGTACATTTGTTTTTAATGTCCTGAATGTGGTTTACAAAAGATAATGATGTGTTGTATATGACCCCAAGTATTTTGGTCCTGTGAGTGTGTGGAATGTTGGTGTTATTTAGTGTAAGCTGTGGAGTTATCTGGTGTTCTTTTGAGTTGCTTGTAAGCAAGGTGATGGTTGATTTTGTGGGAGCTACTTTGAGTCAATTGTGTGTGAGCCAGTCTTGTATACTGTTTATGTATGTTTGTAGGTTATTTGTAGCGGTGTCGATGTTGTTGTGGGTGGATTAGAGTGATGTAATCTGCAAATGATGATAAGGTAAGCTTGTTATCTATGGGTGTTGGAATGTCATGCATGTATAAGTTGAACAGTGTTGGTGAGAAAACAGAGCCTTGAGGGACCCCGTTCGGAAAAAGCTTGTTTTTGGATGACTTGCCATTAAATGTGACATGTGAGTATCTTCCTGAAAGATAATTGCTCAGCCACCTTTTGGGGTTATTGTGCATGTTTGTGTTGAGTATTTTGTTTATGAGAGGGAAGGGTCGGATAGCATCAAATGCTTTACTAATGTCTATTGTTCCTAATAGTGTACGTTGAGCTCGTCGTCTGCAGTTGATGCCATCCATGATGTGCTGCGTGAGGTTAGTGAGTAATGTCGTGGTTGAGTGGTGAGGTCTGAATCCATGTTGAGTAGGCGATAGTGGCATGTGTTGGTTGGTGATTTGTAAGATTAGTCTTTCTGTTACTTTGGAAGGTGTACATAGTAAAGTAATGGGTCTATAGGAAACTGGTTCTGTTGGATTTTTGTTTGGCTTGAGTAGTGTAATAATTTTACCTTGTTTCCATATGTTAGGAATAATACAGTGTTGGTATGAATATGTGCTGATGTTCGTGAGAGCTAGTATTCCCTGTGGGCCCAAGTGTTTAAGGTGTATGTTAGACATGTTGTCTGGTCCAGTAGCCTTCGAATTTTTAATGTTTTTGATGATCTTGGTGGTCTGGTCTGTATTGAAGGGTGTAATGGTCGTGTCGAATCTTTAGGTTTTCTTGTGCCTGGCTGTTTGTCTGTCTGCGTGTTTCTGGATGTTGTCTTTGTTTAAGTGACTTATCTTTCCGTAGTGATTAACTACAATGTTAGCTTGTTGTGTATATGTTGGGATATTATTTTGGCTGCGACAGATAGTCGCGTGTGAGGTGTGAATGCCGCTGTTACAGTGGGTAATGCCGTTTACAGTCTTGTATAGTTTGGATGCACCTGTGGAGTGGTTTAGTGTTGTTATGAATTCCCTAAATGTTTCTGTTTGTTTTTCTTTAAATCTGTTGTTTATTTCTGTGTTGAGCTGTTGTATCTGCTGTTTTATGGCTTCTGTGTGTGGTGTTTGTGTATTATGTTTGAGGCTGTTACGTTGCCTTATGAGGTGGGTTATTTCTCTAGTATAATTTGGGTTGTATTTCCTAATGTTGCCCTTGGGTATGTATTTGTTTGCATTATTGATGAGCTGATTGAATGTCTTGAATGTTGCATTGATATTTGTGATGAGTGTGCTGTTTAATGTGGTGAATTGTTCCTCAGTCTGTATTTTGAACTGCTTCCAATCAGCTTTCTTGTAAGTTCTGTAAGTGTGCCTAAGGCTGTTGGGGCAGAGTGTAGAGCGTGTTGTAATGATAATGGGCAGGTGGTCTGATGAGAGTTGTTTTTCTGTTCTCCAGTGTGTCTGTGTTGCTTGTGAGGGGGAACAGAACGTTATGTCTGGGGAGGAGTTTGAGTATCCTGCTTGATGTGGTATGTGTGTATGTTCTTCTGTGTTGTTAAGAATGAAGAGGCTGTTTAGTTGTGTGGCTATGTTGGCGCCTCTGGTGTTGTTTTGGTTGTGCGGGTACCAACTAGTGTCTTTAGCGTTGAAGTCTCCTCCTAAGATGATATTAGAGAGAGAGAGAGACGAGATTGTGTAACTGTGGATTGTAGTTGGCTGGCACCTGAGGTATAACTGTATGTTGTACAGGGTGGCCACAAAGTCCCTTTGCATGAAAAACAAGGACAACATACAGATATGTTGTAATTTCACTGCAAAGGAACTTTGTGGCAACTCTGTAGGAATATGGCTATTGCAATTGGTAACAAATATTTCTGTCTTTGAACAATATTAATAATTACTGCAAAAAGTAACAAAAGCTTCGCCCTTTCGAAGTTATATATTAATTCAAGCTTAAACTACTGAAAAATGTAAAACTCAAAACAAACCTTTTCCTTGTATTGAAATTAACAAATCTATTATTTACACTGAACTTAATTAGAAGTTATTAACAGTGCATGCAGTTTCATTTTGTTTTCAATTGAAAGAAGGTATTTCTATATTTCTATACAAGAAAAGCAATTTCTCTCATTATATGAATTTAACTTAGCTTTTTTTTTTTCGCCTGTTACTAGGTCACCCACTTTAGAGAAAATTCTTTCACTTTTGACAGATGTAGCTGGAACACTTAAATATGCTTGTTTCACGAGTTAATTTTGGTAGTTTTCCTGACTGCATTTTCTAGTAATGCGGTGAAATACTGGAAAAATTTTGTCTGCTTTTCGTATATTTTTATTCCAGAGTCCAAAATATCATTTTCACTGTCATTATCGGAAAATTTATGTATACTACTGAGCGCGTTTGCTGTCTTCGCTAATGGACTTATCATCTATCACTAAAGGAGATCCTTTATTGTTTGTTTTTCCATCATCATCATTATCAAGAGCTTATTTTTATTATACTTGTTCTTTATTTACGTTCATTATAATTTCTTCCTTATTTTCAGTGAAAAATCTGGTTTTAAATCTTAGATGTTGACATTTGACATTCTGTATCCGATTAACAGCTGGACAATCGTTTGGAAATTTGGTTTAATGTGGGCTGCTCAGCTACTTCAGTCTCTTCAAGAAGATCATTAATTTTTATTCACGTTTCTTTAGATTTTATAAACATTTGGAATGACATTTGAAACTGTGACATATTTACTCTCAGGAAGAGCCGTCACTGTTTCTTCAAACGGCACAAACAAGGAAAAGAGATCTTTAAGAATATTTGTTTCCTCATCATTTATTGACATCGATAATAATCGTTGGTATCTTTAATTTTAGAGCGACAATTTCTAGTTGATCAGTCCGTTTGATGATCTCTTTAAGCATCAGCGGAATTGAATTCCTTCTAGTTTGGCAGTCCTTTGGAATTTTATTGTGGCTTTTTCTGAAGTCTTTTCACTCTGGTATATTTTAAAATAAGCTTGCCAACAACTTGGTAGTTTCTTCAAAATTTCTTCAAAGTTTATGACATGAAACTACAACTTTCAATCCATAATTGGGGTGATATTACTGGCACATGGACTTCTTTTTATTAATTATTTTAAACGTTTAGAATAGAGTAATATCCCATTACCTAAAAAAGAGCCTGGCGAAGTCTGTTGAACCTAAATGGTGGAATGCTGAAATTAAAAGTAGCTGAACGTTAAAAAGGAACGCGCATTTTAAATTTAAAGAAACACATCATTTGTCCGATGAAAATGCTTACGAGCTATTGAAAAGGCAAAGCAAAAAACTTATTAGAAAAAGTCAGCACAACTGTGAGCCTATATATAGTGAACCAAATTAAATCGGATCGGAAGGAATTCTTTAATTAGTTAGAAATAAAAAAGTAGCTTCGTAGACTAATGGTCCACTCACAGGGAAAAACAACAAACAAATTTACGATGACTTACAAATGACAGAAGTTTTAAATAAATTCTTCTCTTCCGCTTTCACTAACGAAAATATGAACAACATTCCCGTTGCCGTAATCATGCTCAGTGATGAATATTTAAAGCTTCACGATTTTACCATTAGGGAAACTGAAGTACTGTCGGCCATAGGTGAAATTAGTCCTAATAAAACTCCCGGTCCAGATAAGATCTACCCTAGGGTTTAAAGAAACGAACTGCGCAATAGTCTCTCCTCTCACATATATTATATATTTAATAAATCGTTACAGTTTTCGCTGTTCTACAAATAGTTAATTTTTAGAATGGATTGCCAGCCAGCGTAGTTCAAAGTAATTCGGTCGGGTTCTTTAAAAAGTGACTAGATGCTTATCTTGTTTTAAACCCCAAATTGCAGAATAAGCATTTGTTAGCGTTTACAAGTATTGTAGAATTTTCACTCGGATTCCCCACTCTTTACTTTAAAATTTTCACTTTATCTTTAAATTTCTTTCCTTCCTTTCACCCTCTCTTCTTTAAAACTTTCACTTGTCTTCAAATTTTCTTACTTCTTTTAACCTTCCTTCCTAAACAGACAGCCTCGTAGGGACCAGCCGGTCTGTTGCTGTTTGGTGTTCTTTGTATTCCTTTGTATCATAAGTTTTCTCATTTGCTGCAGCAACTTTGGAGTTAGTTTCCTCATTCTTTTTAGGAAAACCTACATAATTCAAAGAGGTGACGAATATGTGTTAACTGCCATGTCGGTAACGGCCATGAAAGAATTGTCGAGTTTCATAGAGTTTAAGCATTCTTTTATTGCCTTTGAAATATCTCCCCCCGCCCTGTATGAGATTCATCGCAAGTCATACAACCGATGCAATAAGAGTATGCAAAAAAAATAAAAAATTCTGCTTCTCCCAATTTAATGGGTGATCTAAACTAATTTTGGAGTGCTGAATCTGAAAATCACATTAGTTTTTCTCTATCGGGTCAGGTTATCTAGATATCTGTCACCCTTATTTAGACGTTTACAGGCAGAATACACTCAAAACTTGAAAGTTCAGTATCACAGAGAGAAGAATTTTTTGAAAATCTACTTATAAATCTATTTTTATTTGTATTTGTAGTAAAACAGAACAAAACAGAACAGCAAAAAAGGATACGTACACATGCATTATTACATATCAACTGCTACATATAGTTCACCTTCTTGGAAGTGAGTTTTCTTGGATTTGCGTCTATACTCAGTAGAGCCTTCCCGTTTTAGCATCCAGCAAAAGTCACCAAGCATGCAAGGGTCCCATCGTCCTTGGTAGTTTTTTTCCATCATTGCAATGTCCTGATGAAACCGCTCTCCGTGTTCATCTGACACTGAGCCAAGGTTATCTGGAAAGAAGTCCAGATGGCTGTGCAAAAAATGGATCTTCAGAGACATTCTAGCCCCAAGTTGTTGGTATGCATCCAGCAGCTCGGTGACCATTGCTTCATAGTGAGGGGACTTTGGTGAGCCTAAGAAATTGTCACAAAGATTCTTAAAAGAATTCCAGGCTCTTAGTTCCTTTGCATTGAGAGTGCTCAAAAACTGTTCATCCTTTAAAGCACTCTTATTTGGGGACCAATAAAAACACCTTCTTTTATCTTGGTATCACTAACGCTAGGAAATATTGAATGCAAATATTTGAATGCAGCTTCTTCTGTGTCAAGCGCTTTGACAAAGTTCTTTATCAACCCTAGTTTGATATGCAGAGGGGGCAAAATAATTCTTTCTTAATCAACTAATGGCTCATACTTCATGCTATGTTGTCCTGGCACAAAGGCTTCACGTGGTGGCCAGTCCTTCTTTACATAATGCTGCTGTGTTGCTCTACTGTCCCATAAACACAGAAAGCACATGTATTTGGTAAAGCCACCCCTGCATTCCCCGGAGAAGTCCTACCACTTTTAGGTCTCCACAAATCTTCCACTTATATTGATCATACTTGATTGCATTCAGAAGTATTACCATGTTCTCATATGACTCCTTGAGATGAACTGAGTGTCCAGTTGGAATACTTGGGTGAACGTTCCCATTGTGTAACAAAACAGCTTTAAGACCCCGCTTACTAGAGTCAATGAACAGACGCCACTCGTCTGGAACATGTTCTATTTTAAAATACGAGAATGAACTTTCCAAATCTGAGCAGTAACAGCTGATTTACAGTATGAAAGTAGCACGATATGTCGGAGCTTCTCTTGCGAAAAGAAGTAATGCGCACATCACCCTGAACTAAGTTCCACTCCTTAAGTCTCGAAGCTAAAAGTTCAGCCTTGCCCTTTGAAAGATATAAGTCCCTAACCAAGTCATTCAAGTCTTGCTGAGTTATGAAATGTGTTTCAGAAGATTCTGGACAGTACTCTGCATCAGAAGATTCATTTGCTTGTTCTGACAATGCTTCCTCTTCAGATGATGTTGGCAGAAGATTCTTATCTACTGGTGGTGTTGGAATCGGAAGCTCATCACTATGAGGAACAGGTTTGATGGCTGAGGCTACCACATGCTAGTCAATTTTATTCCTAGTTTTTGATGTAAGGCCAGCTACTTTGCTCTGACAGAAATAGCAATCGTCAACATGGTTCTTTTGCTCACGCCAAACCATAGGTACTGCGAATCCCATACCTTTCCTTCTACCATTGAACCAGTCACGTAAATTCATTGCACAGTTACTACAGCAAACATGTGGGGCCCATCTTTTGTCTTGGTCACCAATATGACAGCCGAAGTAGTGATAATACGCTGTTCTTATTAGAGGAGTCATTCCTGCGCTGTGAAGTTGGAGTAAATAGACCACAGATGTAACAAAATAAATCTGGACTGTTCACGCAACCCCTTGAAGCACACATCATAAATCTAAAAAGTAAAAACGCAATTATTGTGTTTTGTATTGAAGTAAAATGAACTATAATCATAAAATTATTGAACTATAATCATAAAATTAGTATAAAACAGTACCGTATAAAACATCATATTCTGACAAAACCTGACTTAACGTGCAAAAATGAAGTTCATTTTCGAAATCAGCCCCCTATAATTAGTATAAAACAGTATGTGTTTACCGGGAAGCAAAACTGTTGTTAAGTTGTGAATTATCAATGCAATGGGCAGTAATAACAAGAAATTGGGACTTTATTCTCGGTGCAAGTCTACAAATGGAACGTAATCGAAAATGGGGCCTTAACAGTAGAGATTTTATTTACTAAATTTTTTGGCAATCTTCTACATTATTGAAATGTATATTAATGAGTGAAAGGCGAGACGGTATTTAAGTATGATACTTTTAAATACTTTTCCGTAAATAAATGAATAATAGTGTGAAAGACTGGTCATTGCACTTTATATTTCTACTATCTTCCCATGTTGTTATGCAGCCTATGGGAATATAAGAATTTTAAAAAAAGCTGACATCCCAACTGTTGTGTTTGGGCTGTCAAAAATTAAAATAAAGATGATTATTGGTGAAACATTAAAAAACTTTAAAACTTGAACTCGTCATTAATAAGGAGACTTATTTTTCGCTCAAAAACTTTTTTTTACTGGATGTTTGTGTTTACACAATTAGGCTAAAATTAAAAATAAAAATTGAAATGAACTATAAAATTGTAACCTTTCGCTTTGTTCTATCACCACTCATACATAATATTTTATTATCGTTTCTTAACTGAACTTGGGAAATTCAACAGCTCCAGTTGGTTGCAGGTGTGGTTTCTCAACTGGGATCCCGGGCTGAAAATAATAACATTAAATCCCGGGACAAGCGCAACAAATGCCGGGATTTCCCAGGTTTTACAAAGTATTCTAAAAACGTTATTTCAAATAGTTTTACGTTAATTTGCTAGTGTATCTAGAAAATACAAACATAAAGACTATGATGACAAATTAATAATAGCACGAATTACGTTGCGTTGTACAACTTGAATGGTGCCTATAATATGCCTTGTATGATGTGCATGTGTAATATGACTGATATTTTTGGTGATTGACTCGGAGTGAAAACCAATTATTTGATTTCCCTGAATCGAACATCTTGTGTTTAAGTGGATTTTAATTTCGGTTATTATTTTCAATTCAGTGGCACACCTTTTGCTGTTTTTTTTATTTACTAGAAATTAGTTAGAAGTATATAAAAGGTGTTGTGTTCGTATAAATTACACTATAATATAATTTATTTTTGTTGAAGTGCAAAGCTGCAAATTAGCATTGTAGGCAGAGCCACCTAAGCTATATATCGTATTTATGTTTCTGCGGTGTTTGAAACTCGGCCGAGGCTCTATTTTTTTATTATATTTATCATTATTGTGTTAAAGTATTTATATATTTATATTTAATATTAATTAACTAATCTACATTTATCTAATGCTTAAACATTTTAAGACTTTATTATCATTATTTTTTAATAATTAAAGAGCGAGCGATATCTGACATGTATTCTTCTTGATAATATACATATTTACAATAAACTGGGAAATCCCGGGACCTCGGGATGATGACCGATTTTGTCCCGGAAAACCGGGGTAGTGAAAACCCTTGAAAACGAGAAATCCTAGTTGCAGGTCTGCAGCTATTAACTGCTCTATGAACTTTCTTCCCGCTTTACGCTCGATAATGGCCATCGCCATGTAGTAGTAATGATTGTAGATGCCTGGCTTGTTTCAGGAAAATTAGGCTGAAGAAAGTCAGCAAAACTCGCAGGCTTTTTATTTTCTTCTTTAATGATGTTCTCGTATATTTCTTTATGGAAACGTTCCAAATGCCTTTTTAAGTTGAACTTTTTAGCGGTAATTTTTTCATTGCAAATTTTGCGTTGTCTTTTTTAATACTTATATGGAATGAGTCAGAAGGGTCAGAAACTGGCACAGGGCTCAGAACAACTAATGCGACCCATTACTCTAATTCAGGGGTGTTCAAACCTGTGCACGCGGGCACATTTGTGCAAACGAAGCTTTTCGGTGTGCCCGCGAGTAGCCTCCACATAAGGTTTTAGAGACTGGTTAATAGAAAGAATATTGCAATTGAAACCAGATAATAATATTTTTTATGTTTTATGTATTTTTGGAAAACGTGCTCGCCTGCGAAAAAGTTTAAGCACCCCTGCTCTAATTAGTCAGGAAAGCCAGAAACTGGCACAGCGGGTCAGGGCTGGATTATTCTAGATATTGTTCTCGATAAATAATTCTTACTTTTATAACTTCTCTTCTTGTATGTATACTGTATATTGTAATAAATGAAGTGTAGTGTGATTATTTTAATATTTTAATAATTTGATAGTTTTAAGTTAGTTAAAATGTTATAAATATAACGGTTGTTTATTTTGAAGCAAGTTCTGTTAGGTTTCAAAAGCGACTTCAGAGAGAGAATTCAATAACCAATCATGTAAAAGTTTATAGTACGGCCTTTTCTTTTAACCACTAGTAGAACGCATAATAATGTGCTTTGAGTGCCTTTTCGGGGGCATTTTCATACAAGAAAACACATGTTTTTCCGTTTGTTTCAGGCGCAATGTGTTTTAGATTGTAGTCATAAATTTTATGTGTAAAAAGGACGAATAACATAATGCCAGTCATGTAAGTCCATTCGTTTATTACTCTCTCTCTCTCGTAATTAAATTAACAATTAATCAAAAGCCCCACCCGTAATTTAAAAGTATCAGTTAATAAACGTTTCCAGGGAAACCGATGTGTCTTCATTCTCCTTGGCCACGCTCAATCAGAATTGGAATGGCGGTCAGTTTCGTATATAAATACCTTTAAATAAGTAGAACAGTAAAGTATTACCGTATGTAAAAATATAATCATATATATATATATATGAAAATGAAAATAAAAAGGTTTATTGGCAGATTATAGTCCATACGACAAATATTATTAATACAATGACAGTTCATATACGGGTGTCAGGAAATGATCGCCCCCCCCCTGTAGAGCAAAAACTAGAAGAAATAGATAAAAACCGGCGAGACCACTTGAAAGAGCGTTAAAATCTGAATAAAAACCATTATATTCTATTCCTGTGATTTTAATTCTTACCATTTTTTTCCCCACAGAAACAATGGCATCATCTATTTTGAACGATTCAGAGAAAAAGCGAGTTCTTGACCGCATTCGAGCTGTCACATTTCGTGAAGCAAAGGAAGCTGGTGCAACTTTCATAACTCGACACTGGGTGGCTGAGAGATTAAAAAGATCAGAAGACTTTGTCAAAAGGAATTGGAATAAGAATCCTGAAGATTGTGAAACAGAATTTCGAGGAGGAAGACCGGAGAAATTATCTCAAGAATCGAAAGACATTGTGCTTGCTGCATCACGGCGCCGAAAGAAGAGCTGCTCTGAGGTAGCGAAAGAGATACTTATCCGTCGTGGTAAGATAGTCAATCGGCAACTTGTGCATCAATTTCGAGTTCGCCAAGGCTTGAGTGCTTGGCATGAAATAGCTAAGCCACGGAAGAGTGATCTTAATATTGAAGATCGGCTATGGTTTTGTGATTATCTTGAGGAATGGACGGAAGACGATTTCCTTCACTTGGTTGTCAGCGATGAATTCTTCGTTTATGTCTCCAGAAAACCAAATTTTCAGAATGATCGGGTTTGGGCAACAACTCCTAATGAAGTCCCAGACGACCAGAAGTATCGAGAAATAGTAAAAAATCCAGCATGTGTGGGTGTTTTCATTATGTTCTCTATTCGGAAGCTCATCTGGGTTATCAAACCAAGAGGAACCAGTTGGGATGGGCCTTATTTTCGAAATGTAATTTTAGCCCAACATGTAATTTCGTTTTTGAAAGACCCCGAGTGTGTTTTGGATGTTGAACAGGCAACCTTTCTTCACGACAAAGCCCCCTGTATGAAAGCACTTGCGACTCAACAACTGCTTAAGAACAATAACATTGATTTTTTCGGAAATAATGAATGGCCTGGCAATTCTCCCGATCTTAATGTCTGTGAACATGTCGGATCCATCATGAAGGATCGGGTGGAGTCCTTAATGCTGGAACAACCCATTCAGAATCGGTATTCAACAGAAATTATGACTGCAAAGATCCACGAAGTCCTTGAAGAAATGAGTCATGATACCGATCTCTTTGAGACACTTCTGGGATCATACCCCCGTCGATTAATGGCCGTCAGAGCTGCAAATGGGGCAACACCCGATATTAAAACAAGTGTTTTTTATTCAAAATTAAACGCTCTTTCGCGTGGTTTTGTCTGTTTTTTTCTATTCCTTTCAGTTTCTTCTGTACAGGGGGGGGGGGCAATCATTTCCTGACACCCTTACAAGGATAGAAATATATACAATTGATTAGAAATAATACTGTAATGTCGAAGTTAATTGGAGCTACAGAGAGACGTTTTCGTACCAAGAAGTCCATAGTTTAGAGGATAAATGGCAGGACTCATGGATAGTTTGGATGATCGGGTTGGTTGATTTTTTAATTCTTTGCATTAGACTGTGTTGAGCACGTCTTGTTACCTCCGGGAAGCTCGGGACATTATGGGTAGCAAATATTTGCGAAGCTGAGCATCTCGGTGGTAATTTATGTAAGAGTCTAAAAGACCTGTTGTACAGCAAATTTAGAGTTCTGCCAGAACCTTTTTTATAATTCACCCAGAGTTGCTGTCTGTAAATATCACTGCAGAAAGTACGAAAGAGAGTGTCTTTAGCTTCACTCGTACAGAATCGAAAGTTCCTTATGGTCATATTCGCTTTAGCACACAGGCTTCGAAATTGCTTTCTTATATCCGAATCATCACTCAAGGAGCTGGTAATAGTTTGACCCAAATACTTAAACTCTTGTACTTCCTCAAATACCTCACCATTCATTTTAAACCTTATATCAGTTGGCTGATTACAGCGAATATTCTTCGCAGACTTTTAGTAGCCGATCCAGACCTTTAACAGAGGGACTTATTAACACCATATCATCGGCATAAACTAAGTTATTTATTCTTGTGTTATCTGTACAACCTCCCACTGTTGCCTCGTTAAGTGAAGCAATTAATCCGTCAATATACACATTAAACAGCATAGGGGAGAGCAAGGAGCCTTGTCTCACCCCGCAAGAGGAGCCAAAATACTCGGATAGAGCATTGCCCCAGCTAACAGTGAAAGATTGGTGGGAATACAAAAATTTCAATAAATTTAATATGTACGTGGGAACCTTCCTGTCTTTTAGTTTTGCAAATAAAATATTGTGGGTCACCCTATCATATGCCTTACTTATATCTAGGAAACAGCTACCCGCAATGTCCCGAGCTTCCAGGAGGTAACAAGACGTGCTCAACACAGTCTATTGCAAAGAATTAAAAAATCAACCAACCCGATCATCCAAGCTATCCATGAGTCCTGCCATTTATCCTCTAAACTATGGACTTTTTGGTACGAAAACGTCTGTCTGTAGCTCCACTTAACTTGGACATTACAGTATTATTTCTAATAAATTGTGTATATATTTATATCCTTAGTATATGAACTGTCATTGTATTAATAATACTAGTACAGTTCTCGCCGCTTCGCTGACGGCTAGACAGGCTAAACTACAAAAAAAGAACACAGCCGTGAAAATTTTGAGCTTCACATTGTGTCAACATTTCTGAATCTGGTATCTCCCAAAACCTCCTCACCCCCATTCATACAACTTGGGGGCTAACCCCCTCCCCCATTACCCCCACCCCTCCCCATTACCCCACCCATCCCCCATTACCCCCACCCCCACCCTTCCCCCATTGCTAAACTACAGAAAAGAACACAGTCATGAAAATCTTGAGCTTCACATTGCCGCCCGTAATACAATTTCTGAATTTTTTTCTCACAATTTTTTCTAACAATTTCTGAAAGTGTGACGGACAGACGGGCAGACAGACAGACGGACAGCTCTCTTATTATAATATATAAATATATATAGATAGATTTGTCATATGGACTATAGTCTGTCAATAAACCTTTTCATTTTCATTTTCATTTTCATTTTCATAAATAGTTGAATTACTGTCAATGTATTTAGATATTGTTTCTTTAAGTACATAGATACACAGGTCAGTTGAGTGGGACCTTTTAAAGCCAAATTGATTAGATGTCCATAGGAAATAATTTAATCGGAGTAACAAGAGTTTTTCTAGTAGTTTCGAGAAGCAGGAAGCGACAGCAATAGACCTGTAATTATTGCTGGACAGAATGTCTCCGTACTTGTTTTTGACCAGGGGCAAATATATACCCTCATGAACTCTGCAGGGATATAGCTATGAGCAAGCATGGCTGATAGGAGCAATGATATATGCAGACATACTACGTCATTTGCATATTTTAAGTGCTCATTCGATAAGTCATCTACCCCTGACGCAGAACCAGTCTTTAACTCTTTAATTAACCTCTTTACTTCAGAAAATGATATCAAAGTGTTTTCCCTTGTCCCTCCCACAATCGTTTCGCTGCAATCTAGCTTAAGGTTATCCCTACTCACACTATTAAGAATGTTAGAGTAGTGGTTTTTCCACAGCTTTGCAATTTCATCCTCCCCCGACACCCAATCTATTGTCGGAGGGAGGACATTTTTGACACCCGTTTGATTCTTAACAAATTTCCAAAATTTGTTATTATCGTTATTTATGCGAGCTTCACAGGCTTTTGATGCTCGAATAAACTCTTCTTCCTGTTTACATCGCCTTATGGACGCCTTATACTGACCCATACTTCTACACATATTTATGTATACTGGTCCTAATCTGGGTCTACCATGAAAGCACCACAAATCTTAGGCGTCTTTCGATTCTCTCTTCGGGGGGGGCAATAAAATCATTCCATCCAGGAATAATCTTAGTATGATAGTTGTAAGATTTAATCAGGGGCTTCCTGCTTCTCTTAACAGGGATATTATCTTACTATAATACCTATCTATGAGTTTACAGTGAGAATCATTTGAGCAAGGATTATTACAGGCAAGATGCAAAATTTCTAAATTATTAAAAAGGTGACTTGTTCTGTCTTTGTATTCTATTCTCTGCTGCATATTAACATTGGACCAATCGACGCGATTATTCTTACCTATTGAGTTCTCGTTAAGTCGTGTTGCGCATAAATTGGTAAAGCTAATTAATATTTCTAATGGTCTATGATCAGAAAGAAGGAAATCATGCAGAATATGAACTCTAACAATTCGATCCTTTAGATTATTACTAGTGAGAAACTGATCAATCCACCTGGTGGTACCACTCATATCACTAACGTATATAAAATTACCACTGGTTACCCCTAATACCTCTACATCATTTATACTTAAATTGGCCGACTCGCACATGTTACCCAATTCTACAAAGAATTCCGCGTTCATATGTGCGTTAAAGTCCCCCATTATTATACAGTGAGAATATTTGGGGTTATCTGATAATGACTTCATTTAGTACAGCAAATCAATGTATTCATCTAGATTACTGCCGTTGTTGTATGGTAAATAGCAGTTTACAATTAATATGCAATCATTGTTCACTTGTAATTCAATGCCTAACAACCTTACATTATCGCTTGTTAAAAATTTTATGTTTTGCCAAATTTTTCCTTATTAAGAAAGCAACACCACCAAAAGGCCTACCGTACATTAATTCATCTGACAAGTCTACTGCTGATGACGCATGGTACATAAAGTCATCATGGATGGTAGAGACGAATTTTAGCTCTTGCTTAGGTAGCCAGTGCTCCTGCAGGAGAATCAAATCTGCACTGTCGCAGATTTTATGAACATCTACAGTTGAATTCCTCACTGACCTTACATTATATGAGACTATTTTCAACAAGTTATCCGCCATGACTGATAGAGAATTTATTATTAGTAAGATTATTATTATTATTAGTAAGATTATTAGTATTATACACAGTACAACTTTCAGGCATTACCGTTAGGGCGCCTATTATTATTATTACTAGTACAGTTCCCGCCGCTTCGCTGACGGTTAGACAGGCTAAACTACAAAAAAAGAACCCAGCCGTGAAAATTTTGAGCTTCACATTGTGTCAACATTTCTGAATCTGGTATCTCCCAAAACCTGCTCACCCCCATTCATACAACTTGGGGGCTAACCCCCTCCCCCATTACCCCCACCCCTCCCTATTACCCCACCCATCCCCCATTACCCCCACCCCCATCCTTCTCCCATTGCTAAACTACAGAAAAGAACACAGTCATGAAAATCTTGAGCTTCACATTGCCGCCCGTAATACAATTTCTGAATTTTTTTTACAATTTCTGAATTTTTTTCACACAATTTTTTCTCAATTTCTGAAAGTGTGACGGACAGACGGACAGACAGACGGACAGCTCTCTTATTATAGTATAGATTATTATTATTTTGCATGTTATCAAATCTCCTGGAAAAGTGAATAAACTCCTTAACAATAATACCGTCTGGCCATTGACTCATATTATACGGGTTGAAATGCGCATTTACACCTTTAATTATTACTTTAGTGTAAATGAGTTATAATACGGAGATTATCAATATACTGTGTTCACCACTAACTTCTTCCATCATGTGTCAAATGTCGCTTGCCTCGTTCGAGAGCTGAATTCCCGACACAAAGAGGGTAAGATTCCCCATCGGTGGCCTCGTCGCGGAGACCGGTTGAAGAAACCTTCAGGAAGGGCGCCTGTTAACAGTGACCCACCCGTGCTCCTCCCTCGATCTCCCTGAGGCAGGGTTCGCCTGCCTTGGGGATGGGTGGCACAACCTTTGGGGGATAGGAGACCCCTCCCTTACTCTGTGGCTTGGTAAGGATCTGTTAGCGGTGTTTATAATCTGACGGCCGCGCGTGCCCCTCCTTCTTCATTGGGGGGGGGGAGAACTGCGCACCAAGCGAGGCGTAATCGAACGCCTATCCTCTGCAATGGGAGGCGGGGAAGAGGGCAATGATGCCTCGTCTCTCGGCATTGGACCGTCCCTGTTCCTCATTGTGAAATCGGAAGCAGGGGTCCTTTCCTGACAGGGAGATGGGTTGACCGCTACCCCTTCATGCTGCGTTTCCACCCCACCTTCAGGGGGGAGTTGGAAGTAGGGATTTCATTTCCCTCGCTGCCCGAAGCGCTTCTTGGAGATCTGACTTGCTGAACTACTTCCGAGTAACTGGGCTTTGGGAGGAGCGTCTCTTTCAACGCATCTAACTCTGACCGGAATTGTTCTAGCGAAATCGCGTTTTTCTGATTTGACACCACGTGTTGGTGTTTCAGTTCAACTATCGACTTTTGTACCTCATTATACTGTTTGAGGAACACCGAGACGTCTACGTCACCAATAGAGATTACCGGTATTCTATGGAAGTTAGTAACGTTAAAGGTAATATTGTTCTCATTATCCCTGAGGGTCGACACTTTATTTATAATGTCTTTCAGGATATTCTCGTTTTTAGAATTACCTCTACGAGTTGGTAGGGTAGCACTGAACAGGGTGTTTAATTGTACCCACGCATGTTCTATTTCTTCTGAATCATAAAAATCATGAGAGACAGATACAAGAAGGTCTGACCTAATATGATCTACTTTGTCAAATATAAAACATAACAATGGATTTTCTACAAGATTTACAGCAGACGACCCCATTGTATCTGTAACGGCTTGCGGGAGAGCGTAGCTGGTGGGGGGTGGTTGGGGGTGGAGATGGGGGGAACGCCGAAAGGGGTCCCACTTCTCGTCCCTTTAAATCATGCTCGGGATACCACCGGTTCGATGCTCAGGCATCTTTTCACATTAATTATGTAACTATTACTAACAATGACACAAAAAGTATACACGCGGAGTCACTGTATGATTATACCGTAATGAGACATACATTTCCAGCGGTCACAGTCAAAACTTTTACTATTAAATGGAAGATTCGCAGTGGATATGGTGGGGGTAGGGCGGGGAGGGGAACGGGATGGGGATGCTAAAAAGGAGTGCCCACTCCTTGTCCCTTTAAATCACGTAAGCGGGTAAGTTTGTAAATATATCTAAAGTAATAAAACCTATTTATCTATTTGCTTGGTCTTGCATTTAAGATTTCAGAGCCTTTACCTAGCCTTTTGAAAATATTTTGAACAGTTTATGTAGTTAAAATTCACTTGTTCATTCGTTTCGTTCGTTCATTCTTTCGTAATTTTAAAGGGCTCACCTTACAAAGGTTCCGCGCGATGATTCCTCATTTCGCGAAGGTCAAGCTTGTCGCCCCTCCTCTCGAGTTGGCGTGGTGAAGTAGTGAGTTGGTTTCTTGTGCTCTCCACCTCACATATCCAGGTACGCCAGGCTCATCGGGGATTGTTCTGAGCCAGGCGTCTAATCTTCTTTTGAAGATGTCCACTGCAACTCCCTTCGTGTTTCTTAGGTCTTTGGGTAGCTGATTAAATAGTTTTGGTCCTCTCACCACAAAACTATTTTCTTTCACTGTTAAGGATGTTCCCTTTCTCGCCTTTAATTTGGGAATACGACACACTACCGTTTCTACTTTCCACCGTTGTTTGGGGAGTTATAGGGTTCAGAGTAAGATTAGGGACTAGTTTCTCCATTATTTTCCAAGTGTAAATAATGGTGTATCTCTCTCTTCTCCTTTCCAGTGAATATAGATCTAGTTCGCGTAACCTTTCCCAGTAATTTAGTTCTTTGCACCCCTTGATCTTGGCTGTGAAGCTTCTCTGGATCCCTTCCAGCTGTCTAATATCTTCTTTTTTATATGGGAATGTTAGGACCGAGCAGTATTCCAATTTGGGTATTATCAAGGTTTTCAGTAGAGGAATCATTACATTCCTATCCCTTCGTTTAAAGGTTCTCAATATCTGCCCCGTTATTCTCTTTGCTCTGTTTACTACTATCTTATTTTGTGTTTCAAATTTCGCATCATCTGTCATTACAACCCCTAAATCTTTTGCTCTGGAATTTCTCTGAATTTCCTGTCCATTTGGGGTATAATATTCCATGGATGTTAGGTCTTCTCTTTTTCCGTACCATAACAGCTGAAATTTCTCGATGTTAAACTTCATATTGTTGTCTTCCATCCACTTGTAGATTCTGTTTATGTCGGTTTGTAGAGATCCTATATCTTCTGCGTTTCTTATTTTTCTACTGATATTTGTGCCATCGGCAAAGGATGTTACTGTGCTGTCTCTGGTAACGTCCTCATGTATGTGAGTTAGCATGATTATGAAGAGTAGTGGAGCTAATACTGTTCCTTGTGGTACTGAGCTGAGGACCTTTGATTCTGATGAAGATATTCCTTGTACTATAACGACTTGCCGCCGCTCACTAAGGAAATTATATATCGATTTCCCTACTCTTTCTGTTATTCCCATATATTTCAGTTTATGTATTATGATTCCATGGTCACACTTGTCGAACGCTTTAGCAAAGTGTGTGTATAGTACATCATAGTTTTCACTACTTTCAAGTGCATCAATAATGTTGTTGTTGTGTTCCATTAGTTGTGATAGGCATGATCTGCCTGACCGAAACCCGTGTTGGTTATCATTGAATTTTTTCCGAGTTTCCAAAAAGTCATAAATTTTCTGTCTAACTATTCTTTCAAATATTTTAGTGAGATGAGATGTAAGCGACACCGACCTATGGTTTTTGGCCTCGGATCGATCTCCTCCTTTATATATTGGGACTATGTTCGCGTTCTTCAGGATGCCCGGTATTTCTCTCGTGTCTAGTGATCGTCTCCATATCCAGTGTAGGGGCTTAGCGATTGTATTCTTGAAGTTTTTGATCAGTGTGGCATTCCATTTATCCGTTCCTGCCGCTGAGTGTGTTTTCAGTTTCCCTATCGCTTGTGTAATATCATCCGTCGTAAAGTCGAAATCCGTTAGACTTTCCCGTTATATATACTGTGTATATTATATATATATATATATATATATATAAGTATATATGGGAATCTTCAGGGGATAAACGAGGGTTACTTACTTTATCCCTGTATTTCTTATTCAATATTTGCAAACGAACCGGAAATAAAAGCGTTGCAATGAAGCGAAAGTCTATTGGGCAACTCAATTGCATGAATAATGAAACATCATTGTACATCTCCCTCGTAAGTGAGACATTAAAAAATGCTGAAAAAGTAAGTTTCAGAACAAATGGTTTATGTGCCTTTTTGTCATTCGTCTCATTGAGACACGCAGGACGATAGGAACTGCTACTAACTAATTTAAATTCAAAAGTGCAGAGTACTGCTCGAGTTATATTATTCAAATCGTAATTTCAATTATTAGATTCGGTTTGTTATCACTGATAAGCGACGTGACAAAAGTGGTCATGTCCAGCCACAGTCGCCACATGAGTAGAGTTAAAAAGCGAAAATTGCAACAAGAAAGGGATCGATCAATAAAAAAGTTACCGACAATTGACAAATTTTTTCTTTGGAAAGAGACTGAAGGACAACAAGAACAAGAGCAACATGAAGATATTGAGTTAGAGACAGTAGAAGAGAGGAAGAAGCAGAAAGAAAGGAACCCAACATTGTTTCTGAACATCTTGGACTGTGGCCGAAAGCTGACGTAAAAACAAAGTGCAGTTGGCCTGTTCAAAAAGGGTCCCTATTGCCAGAATGAAGATATTCCACTGGAAAGTTCGCGCAGAAAACAAAGTAATCGAAACAGGTATTTCTCTGAAGCATTATTTTATGGAAAAAGGGCAAACGGCAAGCTGTACCACCGGGACTATTTTCTATACCCATTCTTGACAGGAAACGCATACTGCTTCTGCTGCAAGTTTCTCTAGTTCCGCTTTTGCTAGAGACGATGTTAGTAACTGGTGCAATGTTACATAATTTCTGAAACAGCACGAAAGCAGCGAAGAACATCGCAAATCTCAAGTGGCATGAAAGTTAAGAACAAGTTGAACCAAAAAAAAACAGCAAGAAATTGAAGAGAATTCCTGGCGTTTAATGCCTCACCGTGTTGTTACAGTGATACAATTTTGGCACATCGTGGTTTGGCTTTCGGATGGGACGACGAAATTATCGGTTCGCTACAGAGTGGAAGTTTTCTTGGAGTTCTGGAGCTCTTGGCTCAGTTTGACTCATTTCTTACTGAGTAAATTGGAACACACGGAATTCCTGGTCTTGGAAAGACAACAGGGCCGGTTTGAGGCATGTGCCAAAAGTGTGACTGTACTCTGCCCCGCGCCTACAGTGGCTGTGGCTTCGCCGCGTAGCTGCGTTTTGATGCGCTGTCATCCCTCCTCTTTTTTATAATTGACTGTTCCGAACAAATGCACAGGTGTCGTTGTCCAGTTTTTGTTGTTATTCACAGGACACGAGAGTCTGTTGTGTATTACTATATTCTGTTAACTCATACACGGAAATTGGCAGTTATTAGTTGGTGTTTCTTGTTTTTATCAAATCGTGGTAAATTTATTACTTATTATATTATTATTTGAAGCGTATCAGAGACCCATACGTAGGCTGACCATATTTTCTTGAGACAAAAACGGGACATTGGGATGGCAAAAAAGGGACGGAGGTTATGTAATATTCTGTATTCATGAAAAAGTAAGTACATAAACATATTGAGCTTACAATTATTCTTCAGTGACAGAACCCATACAGAACCCATAAAAAAAACGGTACTGTCCCGTTCAAAACGGTACGTATGGTCAGCCTACCCATACGGTAACTCAAACGCATTGAAAGCATGTTGGTAAACGAGTTTTATGTGGCATATTTGATATTCATTTTGTCTTCGAATAATGAATCAACTATTTAGATTTCAGAACAAGAATTTATTAGGTCTACATATATGAAAACAAATTGCTATATCAATATAATGGATTGTACTGGGTGATCCAGATAAATGGGGTCCATAAAAAAAAGCCAAATATTCTTAATATTTAATTCCTTTCATAAAAACTATATATCATTCGAAAGAGTAGAGCTACAAGTTTATTATGAAATATTAATTTTTTAAAAATGACTCCTTTCAAATGTGCTCCATTAGTTGCCAAGCATTCCAGTGTTCTCGCTTGTAAGTTCTGCATCACTTTTGCAAGAGTGTGCGGTGGTATGGCCTGTATCTCATTTGTGATGGCGGCCTTCAATTCTTGCAAGGTCGTTGGGTTATTTCTGTAGACCCTACTCTTTAAATATCCCCAGAGATAATAATCTAAGGGAGAAAAATCCGGAGACCTTGCGGGCCATTCAACGTCTCCAAATCTTGAGATTAACTCGCCTGGAAACGTTTGACGCAAAACTGCCATGCAGTTCCTCGTGGTATGGCAGGTAGCTCCGTCTTGTTGGAACCAGTGGTTTTCTAGACAAAGATCTCTTAATTTAGGAATAAGGAAATCGGTCAACATTTTTTCGTAGCGATCACCATTTACAGTGACCGTGTTTCCGGTGGAATCCTCGAAAAAGTACGGCCCTATGATCTGAGATGCAGTAAGACCACACCAAACAGACCAAACAGACCACACCACGAGGAACTGCATGGCAGTTTTGCATCAAACGTTTCCAGGCGAGTTAATCTCAAGATTTGGAGACGTTGAATGGCCCGCAAGGTCTCCGGATTTTTCTCCCTTAGATTATTATCTCTGGGGATATTTAAAGAGTAGGTCTACAGAAATAACCCAACGACCTTGCAAGAATTGAAGGCCGCCATCACAAATGAGATACAGGCCATATCACCGCACACTCTTGCAAAAGTGATGCAGAACTTACAAGCGAGAACACTGGAATGCTTGGCAACTAATGGAGCACATTTGAAAGGAGTCATTTAAAAAAAATAAATATTTCATAATAAACTTGTAACTCTACTCTTTCGAATAATATATAGTTTTTATGAAAGGAATTAAATATTAAGAATATTTGGCTTTTTTTTATTGGTCCCATTTATCTGGATCACCCAGTATTTGTCATTTATCATTACTTATTCGAACTATAGTGGATGTAATTTTCCAGAAGAGTTCCTTGTTCCATGCACGGTCTGTGTTTAACATATAAGTTTCTCAGGCGACCATTCTGAGTTTGTGTGTGTATATATATATATATATATATATATATATATATATATGTATATATATATATATATATATATTAACGTAAAAAACGACGCTTGTATAGGAGAACATGCCGCGCAAGATGAGGAGGGAGAACGAACAAATGAAAAAATGAGGTAACCACCCGGGAATCGAACCCGGGATCTTCCGATCTTGCGCGGAATGTTCTCCTATACAAGCGTCGTTCTTTACGTTAATTATACTGCGTGTTCTTTGCAGTTGAAATGTGTATATATATATATATATATATATATATATATATATAAAAACTGTTCTGGCATAAGGTAACAAAGTTTTTGTCAAAGTAGGCAAACGGGCTTAAGCTAGCCAAAAACAGGTGAATTTTGTCAGTTTTACAGGACCTTGTATTAACCTACTACCCTCCTTTCCAAAAGCCTAGTGTGTACATGGAAGTTTGTCAGATTTAGATGTAGGTGACCAGTAATTAGTAAAGTGTGACAGGTAACTCAGAAGAAAAGGTTAATAGGAAACAATTTTGTAGATTGGCTCCCAAAAAATTACTTTCGTCACGGTCCCAGATTTTTGGAATAACTTACTTTATGGTGATAAACAATAGAATCTTAGCTATTTTTTGTAGTTAGTTGCTTTCATGAATAAACGGTGTATTTCATAAGATGTAAGTACTGTATAGGACTATAAGTATTTAATCAATTCCTAATTGTGGTAAGTTACATTACTTATGCTGTAATGATGATTACTTGAAATGTAGATTTTGTAAACTTTTTTAGTACAAAATACGAGTACAGCTGTACATTCATAGGCTGTATTCGTTTAATCTAAATAGGACAGGATGGCTTCTTGGGTTAATTATAGAACTAATAATTAAATTATGTCAAATTCCTCTAAGTTTTATAATTTGTCCAATAATACTGTAGTTAAAGTAATGGCATCACCAGTAAGACTCTGGAGTGATGGTAGGTTAATTAAGGTCAGAGGTATGGGATCACCTGAAGATCAGGGTCCCCCAGCTTTCTTTAGTTAGCCTTATAAGGCTAACTAATGAAAATATCACGACTTAACCTAACCAATCGTTAGGTCAACTGTACGCCCTTCACGATTGGTTAGGTTAGGCCGTGATAGTTTCGTTAGTTAGCCTTATAAAGCTAAGTAAAGAAGGCTGGAGGCCCTGATCTTCAGGTGATCCGAGGTGTGTATTAAAAGTTCATCGGAAGTAATGAATAATTAGAGAGTAATGTTATAGTTATATTTTAATTAGGTTTGCTTCATCTTAGCCATTCTTGCAGAGCTTTTGATGATTTTGCCATACCATTATTAGGTCCTATTCATAGAATAGGCTCTTCCTGTTACAGGTGTTTGTTCCACAGATGCCAGTACATCACCTATGGGAACAATGAACCTGTCTTCTTAATGTGGAAAATAGAAGGTTATTGTTGGGTGGTGAGTATGCAAATAACTCATTTCTGACTGACTCTTTCTCATATTATCATTTATCACCAACCCACTCCAACAATGGCTATCATATTGAATAGTCATATATCCTTCACAGGTGCTTCCGCTCAGGGACGTATTAAGGTTTATTGGCGCTCTAGGTCCACAATTTTATATGAGCCCCTTCCTTCTTGAATGACTCACCATGAAAATTGTATATTAGTACAAGGACAACAATAAATTAAAATGCAAAGAAATAGATAGAAATTTGTTTTTATTATATGATTATATGTTTAAATTTTACAAAACACATCAACAAAATATTTTTTTCCTGGCAAACTTTCCAACAATTTCATTAAAATCAACTCATTAATATATCACTCTCAATTGCTAAGTGTGAAAAAGCATTAAGTTTTCCTCTGAGAGTGTTGACGGCAAATAGTTTGTCACTCTTCGAAGCTTTGAAAAAGGTCTTTCTTCGCTACAGTTAGTGACAGCTGTGCATAAGAAAGTGTGCAGAGCTATTTCAACATTTGGAAGTACGCATTCAACGTTTAGGCTTTTAATCAATTTTAAAAGTTTCATAGCTGAAGATACACCCTCTTTGGATGTATGAATTAGTGATTTCAGTTGCACGCATTCCTCGGTCACTGAATCTTCGAAGTCCCTATGATATCCCTTTACGACCTAAAAAGACATATTCGTCCTCTTTTAAATTAATGGCTTTTATAGGTTTAGCAATCGAATTTAGGTTTCATATTCCGAAGGAGACAATTCTGTCTGCTTTTAAAATAATTTTGAAAATAATATTTGTCACCTCAGTTCTTCGTCTTGTTTACATTGTGTACATTTGTAATGCTGCTTGAGTGATGTGGATCCCATGACAAAAAGTGATTATCATTGGACTATGGAACCAAAAGAAGGTAAGATATACATTTGTAAAAATTATACTGAGCTTTATTAATGTGTTATTAATGTATTTAGTGCTAAATAGCGTTGTGTATGGTATTTGAAAAAAATACTGAAAGTTTTTGTAAAGGAGACGAATATGTCCTTCTCGTACCACCGTACCCTAATTTGGGCCTATATATTATGCATGCTGCACATAAAAAATAAATGCAGAGTATGAGTATTTAGAATTAAATAAAGGTTAAATAAAGCTTTATATAATATATTTTATGTGTATATAAGTTTGAGTATATTTATATAAACTATATAAGTAGTTATATAAAGTTCTATATAAGTGTTATTATTGCAGATACCATTAGTACGCTACCATCTTCGTACTTTTATGGCCAAAGTAACAACAGAAACAAACGTAGAAATGTTGCAAATGTTGCTGCAACATTGCAATATGAAAGCGATGTGGATGATGAGGAGTCTTATTTCGAAGATGATGAAATTATGGATAAAGATTTTATTCCTGCCCTTGATGATCTTGAAGGTATGTTAATGCAGCTTTGCAATTTATATTTAGGTACGATACCGTAGTAAAGAAGAAGTAAAAGAAAATATAGGCCTGTAGGATGGGCGAAAAATGGACGAGTGCAAGAATGTTGCAATGTTGCAGACATAATGATCAATGTTGCAAAGGGGGTATACAATGAAGGGGGTTATGCAATGAAGGGGGTAGGAAGGTTTATGCAAAGGGGGAGGGGGAATGTTGCAGTTGCAACAATGGGTTATGAAACTTGGAGTCGGAGTTACCCACAAGAGAAAGAGAGGAGAAGGAGAGAGAGGAAGAGAGGTGTTCACCTGGCAGGAGCCAAGTGCATATTAAGACTTCAGCCGAGCGACCGCTGTTTTATTAGTTGTAAATCCACCAGTTGGCCTAGAAGGCGTAAATGGCTTGTACAGGTTGAGTTGCCAGGTTGTGCTATTTTTTTAATTAAAGCGTATATTATTGACTGTTGGCTTAGAAAGCGTAAATGGCTTGTGCAGTTTGAGTTGCCAGATTGTGCTATATATTTAATTAAAGCATATATTCTTGACGGTTGGCTTAGAAATCCGTCAGTCGGTTTAGAAGGCGTAATCAGCCATTTGGTATAATTAAATATTGTTTACAACCAAAAGAATTAAATAAAACACCATTACATCATTCTGTTTATTTAGACGAAATATTGTAAATATATAGAAAATAAATATACATTGGAATGATAAAAAAAATTAAAAATAATAATAGTATAAGAAATATGAATGAGGAATATGTATATAATCAAAAAATAAAAATATAACCATCAATATAACAGTACAGGAGATATATATATATATATATATATATATATATATATATATATATATACACAATTATATTAAATAATTAAATATATCGAAAATAAATACATACACGTTATCTTCTACTGCATAAAATCGAAAAAATAAAAAATAAGAAATACAAAACGTATAACCATCAATATAGCAGTACAAGAGAAATATATACACACTCAATTATGTTAAATATATTGTAAATAAATACACACACTTTATCTTCTGCACAAAATCCAAAAATAAAAAATAAGAAATACAAAACGTATAGCCATCAATACAACAGTACAGGAGAAATATATATACACACAATTATGTTAAATAATTACATACAGGGTGTACATAAAGTCAGGATCTATTTTTGTTAAATAATTATTTTTTTCTATTTTTCTTTTCAGAAGCCCTTAGAATGAATACAGAAGAGCGTGTGGCAATAGTAATTTGGCGAATCGAGGGAAAGAAATACAATGACATCAGTGAGAAGTTTAGAAGGAGATTTCATAAGCCGTGGCCAATAGACAAGAAAATAGGAAAATTGGTGAACAAATTTAAACGAACGGGATCTGTAAATGATGAAGTAAGATCAGGACGACCGTGTATGTCAGATCTTACCGTGAATGCAGTACGCGGAATTATCACTGAGGAGCCACGTACGTCCGTTCGTGCTGCATCACACAGACTCGGCCTCCCGACGTCATCTGTGCACAAAATTCTGAAAGTTAATTTGCAGAAGAAAAGCTATCATTTGCAGGTTTTACATGATTTACATGAGGAAGATTTCCCTCGACGAAGTGCTGTGTGTGCTGATCTCGTAGAACAAATCTGGAGTGATAATTTAATGGACAACATTCTCTTTAGTGATGAAGCCACTTTTCATACGTATGGAAAAGTAAATCGCCATAACTGTCGAATTTCGGCAGATGAAAGACCGAATGATTTCGTCCAAAATTGGGAAAGAGACTCACCTAAAGTTAATGTCTGGATGGGTTTAACAAAATCTAAGGTTTATGGTCCTTTTTTCTTTGCTGAAGCTACAGTTACGGGGCTTATTTATCTGGACATGTTGCAGCAATTCCTTGAACCTCAGCTGATTGGGGATAGGATTGTTAGTACCGTCGTCTATCAACATGATGGTGCTCCTTGTCACTATGCCAAAATTGTTCAGGATTATCTAAATGGACGTTTTCCAAATCGCTGGATCGGACGCGGAAGCAACAGACCTTGGCCAGCGAGATCACCAGATTTATCCCCTTTAGATTTCTTTGCATGGAGCTTTATCAAATCGCACGTCTATCAGACGAAGATTACGAGTCTTGAAAACTTACGTACACGTATACGAACTGCTGCAGATAACATAACCCCGCAAATGCTCCAGAATGTGTTTAGAAATGCTGCGGAACGATTTGAGCTGTGCAGGGATACTGATGGGCGTCACGTCGAATCCTACTCTTAATTATTTAATAAATGTTACCACTTTATCATTTTATGATTGAATTCCATATAATTTCCAAGTGCTTCACAAAAATAGATCCTGACTTTATGTACACCCATATTGAAAATAAATACATGCACTTTATCTTCTACTGCACAAAGTAAAAAATAAGAAATACAAAACGTATAGCCACCAATATAGCAGTACAGGAGAAATATACACACACAATTATGTTAAATATATTGAAGATAAATATATTCACTTTGTTTTACTGCGCAATGCACTAAACTCACACGTAATCGAGTCTACAATCACATCGTTATTGCTTTGCATTAAGCAGTATACGCGGTTTAATATTATTTCACCGCTCAAGGGATAGGGAAATCTGTACTCGAAATAAATGGCCTTGATATCATTCAGTACTATTTTTGTGCCCACTTTACATCCGGTTGGCAATTTACCTTTAAATACGGTTAGAATACAATCAAAAGCACACACAAAGAGGTCATCGTTAGCTACAACATCATTATTAAATACAAGTTTATAAACACGCCTTTCCAATCGAGGGTTTATTTTTACCGACCCGAGCTTTTCAATCGTGAACTCTTCTTCACACTGCATAGCGGCAGTTGAAATAATCTTCTAAGTCGTTTTGACAGCTGCTCATTATATAAAGAAATAATTCTTCAGGGTGAACGGTGTAGGTGAGCTCAGCCCTGTACCGCTCAAGTGCTTTGTACCAAAGTTCATGATATTTCAAAGAGTCTAAACTTTTTAAATAAGTATCCAGCTCTAGACCATTCTCACCTTGTTCAGTCCTACACTCGGTAAACCCATCGAGTAGAGCGGTGTATGCGTATTCAAGAACTGTATCAAAATAAAGCATATCCGTAACACGTGCGTTTAATATAGGCTTCAGCTTGCGGAATCCGACGATTTCAAACATTCTGTCGAGGATGAAACGGTTTCGCGTAGGGACAAGAGCGTTATTATCAGAAGCATTCTTCCACATCAGCCGTATATCAATGCATGGTCGATCGTTATTTATACACAACGTACAAACAACCGTATATGAGCGGGTGTCACTAATCTGCTCTCTTCTTGTACCTGCACTCCACTTCTCAACTATCACGAAGATTCTATTCATCTCCTCGACACTTAAATAAACAACATTCCGTTTGTTTGTTTGTTTACATCCCGTTTCCAGTACATAGTTAACGGCACCGGATTTACGCCTGAACACGAGCAACGACTTCGTAATGGACACATCGTACACGGCGTTGAGAATGCTGTTCAAAGGAAGTTCCATCGTATTCGAGGAGCGCACGTCCAGTCGGCTCAAGCTCTGAGATGACTATGAGCCACATGCAACGGATCGGCTCGACGGGAGGAGTGAGTCACACCATAAGCTAATGAAACGTGTAGGACGCTGTTCGAACATGAATAGTTGTATCCCATTATATTGGGTAGATGTTTTGAGAAATTTTCCGATACATGAAGTAACAACGGTTTTAATGTTTTATCAGCCACACTCCCCAGAATACGCACCAGACATTTTTGGATAGGGGGATTTTCACGAACTAAACATATTTTATAACGGTTTTAATGTTTTATCACTCACCAGACCTTCATTTCCACAAACTAAACATCTTAACAATCCGGTGCACTATTTGAGAGGAACATATGCCCATATTTTTCCTTTTTGTTTAACAAACGATACTCGTCTCTAAAGTCTGTTAAAAACTCACACGGGGCATTAGCCACAACCTCACTACAAACCTCGTCATGATATATATTAATATAGTGATAAAAATACTTAAGATTCTCCATGATGACAAGATTTACATTGTCAGTCGCAGGGTACGAGTAATCGGAATGATACAACATGACAAAATATCGCTTGTCGCACCACTCATCAACAAGACTCACTATCCATATCCGTTGCTTCTCTTCTGCACGTGTTGTTTCTTTTACTTCACGGTATATATAAGCTTTTATAAAGTTTAGTCCTACAACATAGTAAGACATCACTTGTATTACGAAATCCTACAATGCTCTCACCAGAATAGCCGTAGAGTATTTGTACCCCTTGCTCCTTCGCACGATTCAATGTAGCCTTAAAAGTATCAAAGGATGGTGGAATTGGGAGTTTTTCAGTATCCACCACATCTTGACACTTTGCAGAATACCACTTCATGAACGTCGAACACGCAATATTAAAGGTAGCCTTTACTATTTTCTCTCTACGCGGGAGAATAGACGTCTGAGGTCCAGGGCTTACTGCGATCAACTGAGCACGCAGGGAAGCTCAGGTAGTAGCAGTAGTTTCGTGATCAATCATAGAGGTGGGCGGAGCTTAGAACTTTCTCCTGTACACACGCTGGGCAGAGCTTAGAATTTTCTCCTGTGTACACACACACACACACACACACGCACACACTCAAAGGAGAAAGTGAAACACTAATTGAAACACGATTTATTTAATAAACGAAATATTCAAGGTGTATATATATATATATATATATGACCCACTTAGGAGTGTGACTTATTAGAAATGGATTCTGTAGAAAAATTCAGGTTCACGAGCCCATCCACATGTATTATATCTGGTCCTACAGGATGTGGTAAAACTGTGTTTATGCTTAAAACCATTAAAGAAAAGGGAGAGATGTTCTCAAAATTTGTGCATAAAGTTATACGATGCTATTCAACGTATCAATCAGTGTTCAACGAGTACCAAGATGATATTTTGTTCCACAAAGGTGTATATGATGTTAATTCGTTAAAGGGAAATGAACATACAGTTATTGTAATTGACGATCTCATGTTGGAGATGGATAAAACGTTTGCCGAGACATTTACAGTATTCTCCCACCATCTTAACATAAGCGTCTTCTTCATCAATCAGAATCTATCTTTCAAAAATAGATACATGCGCGATGTGTCGTTAAATACAAAATATCAGTCGTATTCGCGCAACGTAGAGATGTATCACAAATTGGGGTATCAGCCAATCAAATGTTCCCGAATCAGCGTAAGGAGTTTTTGGAAGTTTATAAAGAAGCTACAAGCACGCGTTACGGATATTTGCTTTGCGACCTTCATCCGCAAAACACGTTTAGGGTGCTTCTAAGAACGAATATATTTCCAAACGAACCTGAAACTGTGTATATTCCAGAATGACAAGGAGGCTAAAGAAATACCATGAATTAATAAAAATGTATCATCGAGTGCCCCGGGCAATGCAGCAGATGTTTATTAAAAATATCGACTCGGACTTTTCAAAATGAATATGTGAAATCTGTCTTAACGTTATAAATTGCAATGTATCAATGAATCCACCTCAGAAGGCTCGCCTACGCCGTTACAAGAACGTAATACGTGCACTCCCTCGTAAAAGTCAGACTGTAGGGAAGAAAAAACGAATTATTGTACAAAGAGGAGGGTCATTCCTCCCCATCTTATTTTCAGTTTTGGTTCCTTTACTGACTAGATTAATATAATGAAGAAAGTGGTAGTGATTCCACACGAAGTGTATGCTTCACTGCAAAGTTCAAAGAATCCAGACATGGAACTAGATCCCCGTAAAAGCAGACTTAAAAGAATGGAAAGCGAATTGCTAGCCCTATTAAACAGTGAAAAAACACCTGATGAGAAAAGAATCTTATACCAAGAAGCTCTGCAGAAATTTCTTCACGAGTACGAAAATACTGTAATAAGAACCCGACAGAGATTCCCGTGGTTATTAGGCACAGCACGGGGAACGATGGACATGGTGACATAGGACCTGTGTCCGACGATAGAGCTGACCAACCAAAGATTAATGGACCGGCCACACAACATATCGAACATGTACTAAAAAGCACCCTCCCACATACATTGAGGAATTAAGGTTTAAGTCTTTATAATCTATTGAATAAGGACCCCGCCATATAATGGACCGATACAGGTGAGATCATTGTGGAAGGAGCAAAGGTACAGGGACCGAATGTCGTAGACATCGTCCATGATCTGGTGAGAAAGTGGGATAGGCCCCCACCATCAGGATGGAAGCATATTAAAGCAAGACTACAACAAATAAATGTCCCCAAAACAATGATAGGAAATTTGAACAGGTTAAAAGACTTGGAACATGCTTCGCTCGTGACACAATTGAAGACGCCATCACCCCCGGCGTAACACCTCTGAAGAGGAGAAAGAAGAGGTTAAACAACGGTCAACCCTACCCACGTGCCTCTAAAATACGCAAATGGCTAACATATTAAGAAGACGTTATTATAACATTTATAACCCAGCCTCCTACGGAGGCGTAGATAGATTGTACAGAAGTGTTTACGGAGTAGGAAAAAAAGATGTTGAGATTTTTGCGGGAGCAGGACGCTTATACACTTCATAAGCCTTTGGGAAAAAGGCTTAAAACAGCCAAGACAACAGCTGCTTCGACTGACTCTATTTGGCAAGCAGATTTAACAGACATGCAAAAATATTCTGTGTATAACGATGATTACCGCTCATTCTATTCATAATAGATGTATTCTCTAGATATCTGTGGCTAATTCCTCTGAAAAATAAATCACCTGAATCAGTTGCTAAAGCCACCAAAACGCTGATGTTAAAAGAAAACAGGGTTTCTGGCTATTTTTGTACGGATATGGGGAAGGAGGAGTTGCAGAACGTGACATTTAATTTAGGAAAAAATGTGTTTAAAATTGAGAAAATTATAGGAATCAAAGGTTCAGGAAAGAGAAAAATGTACCTGTGAAATGGCTAGGGTACCCAGAGAGCTTCACCACCTACAGTATATAAAAGATGATGCAATAATGAAGCTTAAATAGTATGCAACATGGATCCTAACCATTTCTACGTCACACTCCCGTCCTCCTCGTCCCTGTCTGTACTCCCTAACAACACACTAGCCAACTTTGTAACAGATCTCCATGGACCCATTGAATTGGGTCGTGATTCGTATGAGGTGGGGATATGTGAAATTCAGCTGGACACCCTCTTTCTAAATATAGATTATAAAGTTACCGTTTTTACGATTCTTAGAGACATTGATGAATGTGAAAAAGCCGGGTTAACTCGGGATGAAACTATACGTATTACAGTACAGTAGTAACACTAGGTCCGGGCCGTTATGGTTCAGCTGAGGATGTTGTGAGAGACTTAAACGTAAGTTTAAAAAACTCAAATCTTACGACTGATTTAGTATACGAAATCGTAAACAAAGGAAACCCTGCACATACTCTAATCCTAAAATCAAAGGCTAACAGAAATATTAAAGACCGAAGAGTGTTCAAAATTATGACCGAGGGGCGATATCGATCAGCCTTCCAAAGAGAGACTTTTCACGAGGTACAACATGACTTGTCCAGCCTGATGTATCAAATGAAGATGGAGAAATTGGGTGAAAGCTCTCAGCCCCCAGACATGTGCTATATTGACAGCAATATAGTGGAGCACCAGTTTGTCAGGGATACCCAGGCACGCCTGCTGCGCATTGCCCACATCCCCAACCATAGAGGAAGGAGTTTGAGTATTACATATGACAGACCCCATTATGTGAATGTCGCAACTAATCTAATAACCAATATCTCAATATATATATAAGGATGATTGAGGGTAAAAATTTCCCATTCGGTGACGGGAGCTTAACAGTGACTGAGTTATAATGGACAGAAAGCCTTTCACAGTCTATCGAGGGGTGAGATACCAGCGTGGTAGTGAACTTGGGTCCATTTTTTCAACCATACTACGTACGGCTGTTCCTTTGCTGAAGAGGGGTGTCAGATACTTCGGAAGGAAAGTGCTACAATCAGGTCTTAACACTGCAGAAGACATATCGGCTGGGACTAAACCTAAAGAAGCTCTGAAAACACACTTAAAACGTACACGGGACGAAATCATCAAAGATGCAAAGAGAAAAATGCGTGGTGGTGGGAAGAAGAAGAGGACTGGCCGGAAGAAGGGATTACCACCACGTGGCATTAAACGTAAAAGTATATCAAAAAAGAAGTGTTCTAAGTGAATGAAACCTATGGTTGACCATTTTTTTGACTGATATAAGCTTAGGACATTGATCTCATGAATCATAGTTTGTTTACTACTTGTCGAGAGAGGAGGCACTATTTCTAACTCGTCATGGCACGCTTCATCCATCCGTGTAGTTCACAATGCTGTAAATCGGAGCTGTCCCTCTTTGACATGCCCCCAACTCAAGTCTCTATTGAACACAGTGACTTTATTACAATTAACCTTTTAAACACAATTAGTTCCCCGAGTGCCCCTATAGAATTCGTGATACCCAGCTCAGGCCCTTACTTTTTTATCCAAGCTGTGTGCACATGTCCGCTAAACTACGTATAGTCCATTCTGATGGAACGGACTGCGATGACAAATATGCTGTATACCCTGAAACAAACTTTCTGCACTCCATATTCAACCAGTGTGACGTATATTTAAATCAGGTCAACATATCGGCAGGCACGGAGTACTCTCACCTACGAGCCTATCTGCAAAATGTCCTCAACTTTTCCAAAGAAGCGAAGGATACCTTTTTAAGTGCCGAGGGCTATTATCAAACTAAAGACGAAAGTAGTATAAAGAACAAATTTAAAGATTCTAAAAAGAAGATATACGAGTGTTTTGGACGCCTGCATACAGATTTCACATTCCAGGAGAAGTTGCTTGTGAATGGGATCGATATGAAAATAAAGCTCACCCGCACGAATCCTGAGATCTGCTTAAATCTGGATGCTGATCAAGAAGAGGGAGCAAAACCCGTTGTGGTTCACAATATGGAGACATACCTCCGCGTACGAGTGAAATTAAGTTCACCAAAACAATTAGAAATTTAGAAAAATTTACTAAACGCCACAGTAAAATACCCTATTAACAGAGTACAAATCAAACTATACACGGTGCCAGCAGGGTTGGCATCGAAACAGATACAAAACATCGCCCTGGGAAATCTTCCTAAAAGGATATTAATTAGAATGCAGAACCATGCTTCGGTGAATGGAAAATATAAAAAGAGTGCCTTTAAATTCGAGAATTTCGGACTTAAAAATACAACTCTATACGTTAATGGCATTGCGCTGGGAGGAACATTGGATGCGGACTATTCATCAGATACTTTGTTATCTCTTTGCGCGAGAGCATATAGTAATCTGGCCCATATTACAGGTGATTGTGATGAGCTCGGGAATGGGGTAACGCAGAAAGAATTCATTGATCAATTTAACCTTTATCCGTTTAACATCACACCTGACTTATCTGCTAGGTAAATACACATTTAAGTTTACAACAGAGTGGAAATATCTCAGTCAGGTTGGAATTCACCAAACCTATAGACGCGCCTATTAGTGTACTAGTATACCTCGAGTCACGAGCCCTAATAGAAGTAGACAGATTTAGGGGCGTTATCACTGACTTTTAAAATGGATGCGAATACACTTCAGAGAGTAATGAATAGTGAACGAATCGCACGTTCCAAATTTATCGGTGTGTTTGCAAACAATGAAACATTGAATTTGCCAACTACGCGAGACTGCGGTAGTCTTATTGTGAACACAGATGTCAATGGTAATGAAGGGATTCAATGGTTTGCAATCTATTTTAAAAATAGGGACCGCCTGTACTCTTTTGATTCATTCGGGACTCAACCCTGGAGTGACCCTGTTATTGTAAAATTTCTCGCTCAGTTACATATCCCCGAAGTTGTATGGAACCCATTCAGGCTACAAGGATATTTTAGTAATACGTGTGAATTGTACTGCCTTTCACTTCTCATGCATATGTCACGTGAGAAAAGAATTTATAATTTTTTTAAAATTATTCGACCCGTGTCACACTCAACGAAACGATGAAATGGTATGCAGACAGATAAAGAGCCGTTTTCCGATTGTGCGTACTCGTTGTATAGTATGATGTTTTGTTCGTGTATATATATACACACACACCGGTATATATATATATATAAAACCTTTGGTGTATATATATATATATATTTGTAAACAATAATGTTAGCTTGTATATTCTGTAGTTTAAGATGGTTATTGTACTAAAAACATTATTTCTTTCATTTAATAAATTGATGAAAATACATTGTGTCTTCTTCCCCAAAAAAAAGATCGAAACAAAAAATAAACATTATTTCGTTAATGATGTGACAATCTATGAAAATAAAACCCACTCTAATAGACAGAGTTTATTTCCACAACAGTTTCGATACCCACTGGCATCCTCCTCGGGTGGATACAGAAAAACGAATGAACCAAAACAAGAGGGAAAAACAGTCCAGGGACCGACCGTTAAGAAATTCGCACCTCGGTTAGATCCCATTCTCCCGACACCGGAAGGGCATTTTCATTAAAGGGGCCCGCTTATAAGTACATTCGCACAAATTTAAAACTATCTTCCTCTTCTAAACATACAGATTCTATTATTTTTTACATAATTATTACATTTATTATTAAATTTATTACATTTAATATTGCATTATTATTTATTACAGAAATTATAAATTTAATATTACATTGGTTATTACATTGTTGTTTATTATACACAACTTATAAACCGAAAAACGAATGAAAAATGCGAGAAAGAAACAATCCAGAGACCATTGAGAAATTCGCACCTAGGTTAGATACCCTTCTCCCGACACCGGAAGGGCATTTTATTACAGGGTCCCGCTTATAAGTACATTCGCACAAATTAAAACTATCTTCTTGTTCTATACATACAGATTCTAATATTTTGACATAATTACTGCATTTATTATTGCATTTACATTTTTTTAACATTTATTATTATTACCTTTATTATTATTACCTAATTATTAAATTTATAATATTACCTTTATTATTACATCTGTTGCATTTATATTTATTTCCACATTTATTACTTCCATTATTACATTTCCTAAAAGCGAGTAAGGAAACAATCCAGAGACCTTTAAGAAATTCACACTTAGGTTAGAACACGTTCCCCCGACTCCGTAAGGGATTTTTTGACGAAGAATCTCATTAAAGGGTCTAACTTATAAGTACCTTCGCACAAATTAAAATTATCTACTTTTTCTATACACACAGATTCTCTTATTTTTCTTTTGACATAATTATTACATTTATAAAGTACCTTACTTGATTCCCAATCTATAGCATGAATATTTTGGCTGACTTGATAAAAAATGGCATTATTACTATTACAACTTCTGAAGGCATATTTGTGTTCTTTAATACGGGTTTCAATATTTCTTCCAGTTTCTCCCACGTATACTAAATCACAACTTTTACAGGGAATGCTGTAGACACAGGCTTGTTCCTCTTTTGCAAAGTTATTCCTAACCAATTTACTTTTCACGGTAGACGAATATTTGAACGCCAAAGCAAACTTAAAATCTTTCGTCAACGGTTTTACTCTTTCTAAGCCGGCAATGTAAGGCAAACTCACATATTGTTTTTGGTTAACTGAAGGTTCCCGAGGGGCATAAAAAGATTTTCTGGCTTTAAAATACGCCTTTCTGATAAACCACTCGGGATATTTTAAATCCTTAAAAATGTTCCAAATCTTTGAATTTTCCGGGTCCAGCAAATGTGGGCTACAAATCCTGAGTGCTCTTAGAAACATGGAAGAAATAATTGAGCTTTTAACCCCTTCATCATGATATGAAAAATAATGAATGTACGAATTACAATGAGTAGGTTTTCTATAGACCGTGAAATTGGGCTTTCCGCTTTCGTTAATAACCAAAACATCTAGAAAAGGTAATTGTTTGTCGTTCTCCCATTCATATTTAAATTTAATGAAGGGAAGAAGATTATTTAATGACTGAAAGAAAGTGTCAAAGTTGTTCCAGTGGTCAGGCCAAAATGAGAAAATATCATCTACATAACGAAACCAAATTAGATTCCTGGGACATATTGTTTGCAACAATTCCGACTTATAATATTCCATGTATAATGTACTCAGTATTGGGGATAAAGGGGACCCCATTCCCATACCAAAACGTTGCAAATAAAATTCTTCACCGAAGGAGAAGGCATTATTGGTGACAGAGTTTTATCAGTTCTAAAAATACAGATGTGGGCATGCATAGTTCTACGTTACATGTTGGCAATTTTCTATCTAAAAAACTAAGTACATCATCAATGGGAACTTTCGTAAACAAGGACTCAACGTCAAAACTGATCATTCTTCCCCGCTTTAAATCTAAGGACATAACTTTGTTAATAAAGTCACAGGAATTAGTGATGTGCGAGCCTGAAAATTTACCAACTAATGGGGATAATTTATCTGCAAGAAATTTAGATAACCTATAACTAAAGGAACCCCTGTGTGAAATAATGGGACGGAGTGGTTATTAACGAAAGCGGAAAGCCCACTTTCACGGTCTATAGAAAACCTACTCATTGTAATTCGTACATTCATTATTTTTCATATCATGATGAAGGGGTTAAAAGCTCAATTATTTCTTCCATGTTTCTAAGAGCACTCAGGATTTGTAGCCCACATTTGCTGGACCCGGAAAATTCAAAGATTTGGAACATTTTTAAGGATTTAAAATATCCTGAGTGGTTTATCAGAAAGGCGTATTTTAAAGCCAGAAAATCTTTTTATGCCCCTCGGGAACCTTCAGTTAACCAAAAACAATATGTGAGTTTGCCTTACATTGCCGGCTTAGAAAGAGTAAAACCGTTGACGAAAGATTTTAAGTTTGCTTTGGCGTTCAAATATTCGTCTTCCGTGAAAAGTAAATTGGTTAGGAATAACGTTGCAAAAGAGGAACAAGCCTGTGTCTACAGCATTCCCTGTAAAAGTTGTGATTTAGTATACGTGGGAGAAACTGGAAGAAATATTGAAACCTGTATTAAAGAACACAAATATGCCTTCAGAAGTTGTAATAGTAATAATGCCATTTTTTATCACGCCAGCCAAAATAATCATGCTATAGATTGGGAATCAAGTAAGGTACTTTATAAATGTAATAATTATGTCAAAAGAAAAATAATAGAATCTGTGTGTATAGAAAAAGCAGATAATTTTAATTTGTGCGAAGGTACTTATAAGTTAGACTCTTTAATGAGATTCTTGGTCAAAAAATCCCTTACGGAGTCGGGGGAACGTGTTCTAACCCAAGTGCGAATTTCTTAAAGGTCTCTGGATTGTTTCCTTACTCGCTTTTAGGAAATGTAATAATGGAAGTAATAAATGTGGAAATAAATATAAATGCAACAGATGTAATAATAAAGGTAATATTATAAATTTAATAATTAGGGGAAAGGTAATAATAATAAATGTTAAAAAAAATGTAAATGTAATAATAAATGCAGTAATTATGTCAAAATACTAGAATCTGTATGTATAGAACAAGAAGATAGTTTTAATTTGTGCGAATGTACTTATAAGCGGGACCCTGTAATAAAATGCCCTTCCGGTGTCGGAAGAAGGGTATCTAACCTAGGTGCGAATTTCTCAATGGTCTCTGGATTGTTTCCTTCTCGCCTTTTTCATTCGTTTTTCGGTTTATAAGTTGTGTATAATAAACAACAATGTAATAACCAATGTAATAATGAATTTATAATTTCTGTAATAAATAATAATGCTATATTAAATGTAATAAATTTAATAATAAATGTAATAATTATGTAAAAAATAGTAGAATCTGTATGTTTAGAACAGGAAGATAGTTTTAAATTTGTGCGAATGTACTTATAAGCGGGTCCCTTTAATGAAAATGCCCTTCCGGTGTCGGGAGAATGGGATCTAACCTAGGTGCGAATTTCTTAACGGTCGGTCCTTGAACTGTTTTTCCCTCTTGTTTTGGTTCATTCGTTTTTCTGTATCCACCCGAGGAGGATGCCACTGGGTATCGAAACTGTTGTGGAAATAAACTCTGTCTATTAGAGTGGGTTTTTATTTTCATATTTTGACCTTCACGTACAAAAAAGTGAAGTTTTTTGCATTTATGATGTGACAATCGTTGGGCTGACTGCTCGGTAAATCTTCTACCTCCGTATTCAGGTCCAAGACATGGGATTCTTCAAAACGAAAAGATTGTATAACACGTGTCAAATCCTCATCGGACATTAAAGGAGAAAGAATAATTCATTAGTTCATACTGAATATTTTTTAATAAAAACATACACAGAGTATATAGTCATCTGGGGTGAAAAAAAACATAGGGTATGTTGGGGTGAAAACGAACAGGCCCCTTAAAATAATTTTTAATATAAAGAAAATTTTTAAGAAATTTTTTTCAGGTAGCCCACTATATCCTTCAAAAGTGTTGGGAAAATGATGTCTTTATGTTTGTTCATTTCCAAGAAATGAGCACCGGAAAAAAAAAGTGTAAAAAATATGTAAAGAAAACTTTTTTGCATTTATTTTTTATTTGCTTGGCACTGAAATATTTTTCACTGTAGAATATTTATACTTACATTGAAAAGTGTGATGTGTATCTTGTAATGCATGAGAAATAAAACAGTCTGTGGCATAAGCCTTGTGAAGCTATGTTTTTTTTAATCCCATGCAGTTGAAGCCTCTTTGGGGTTAAAAAGAACCTCTGTTTTATTTAGTAGTATGGGCGCAAAATGGGAGAGTGCAGGAATGTTGAAATGCAATTGCAAATGTTCAGTGTTGCAAAGGGGTTATGCAACAAAGGGGGGTATGGGATATGCAATGCAGGGGGGTAGGGTGTATGCAACGCAGGGGGGTAGGGCTATACAATGAAGGGGTTATGCAACATCAATGTTGCAAGGCTTATGCAACATCAATGCTGCAAAGAGGGGAAGGGTTATGCAACAAATCAATGCTGCAAAGGGAGAGAGAGGAGGGAATTAAAAAGAACATATGTTTTATGTATTAGTATGGTCGCAAAATGGGAGAGTGCAGGAATGTTGAAATGCAATTGCAAATGTTTTTTCAATGTTGCAAAAGGGTTATGCAACAAATGGTTTATTATATCTCTGTAATTCCATTGACACCAATATTGTATGTTTTGAGGACCATATACCAGAGTTATTGCTATATTTTTTTTCACCTCAAGCACGGTTCGTTTTCACCCCTTTCCATGGGGTGAAAAAAATTCATTTTTTATTTATTTTACCAATTAAATATTTTGCAGGAAAAAAAATTATATTGCCATGTTATTATGACACCTGGCCTTTATAATGTGAACATACAGGTTTGTGTCCATCCCTAATAATAAAGTCTGTAGGCCCAAGTTAAGGCAAATTGTTTTTTTTCACCCCAGATGACTATACATATAGTAAGAGTATTACAATGTGAAGATATCTTTGAACCGCTCAGAGAAGTTCCTTTAAGAGATAATTCCGAATAACATTTGAATTTATATAAAAAACAATCAAAAGATCGCTATAAAAAAATTCAATGAATCAAAACAGGATTTTAGCATAATTGTAAACTAATCTATAATTGCGGTTACCTAAATGAAGTATTTTTGATGTGAAGAGGTGAATTACAAAACCCTCCATATATATGATGAAATAATCCAGATCAGTGCTCTTTCTGACATGCACAAGTTCGCGAATAATTGGCTACAAAAAATAAAATTACATGCACTTACATTTCTACGGCAGTCCCTTGCATCGGATCGTAAGGAGCGTCATTGCAAATATCATCAACGGTTTGCGTTGGAAATAATCCATCCCGGTCAGCGGCGTTAAAAAGATTAATTGTGGACAACGCTACAATGTCACCATCTTGATATAAATCAGGTAAACTATAAAGTTCTTGATTCATGGCGGAGGGAATGTTTATTCAGTGATGAAAATAACTACTGTGACTCCCAGCTGAAAATATTTCCTTTTATACGCATCATCCCAAGCACCGCCCCAAAAGACTAAGAGGCGGTTCGTAAGTTTAATGATTGGTTTTCAGTGTAACTGGGCGGGGCTGAATTTCGTACCACTCGTAACACCTATATTATGGGTCCATGCTTTGGACATTGGTCGACTAATGGTGTCTTTATATTCTCACCGTAGATTTAATGCACACATCGTGTATTACCCCTTGCACTGTATACCATGACAATATTTTCATTTGCGCCCATACTTTTCTCGGTTTTCCCATTTTAGAACCCACCCCTTTATGCAATATCCCTCGCAACTTTGCTCAACCATCTCTATCACAATATTTTACATTATTTTTTGCGGTCATACTATTTGATCCTCAATTTTTTCCAGTTCGGATGCAAGTCGTTATAGGAATATTTTCATCAGAGCCGTTCAGCTCAGTACCACAGGAAACAAAATTAGCGCCGCTACTCTTCATAATCCTGCCATTACCAGAAACAGCACAGTGACACAAATATCATTAGGAAATAAGAAATATAAATTGTTTTTGTTCATTATGTTTTGCGGTCATACTATTCTCAACTTTCCCAAGATTCCTGACTTGTGGAATTGGTTATATATATATATATATATATATATATATATATATATATTTTTTTTTGTGTGTGTGTTTGTGTGTTGGTGTATGTGTGTGTGTGTGTGTATGTGTGTGTGTGTGTGTGTGTGTGTGTGTTTGTGTATGTGTGTGTGTGTGTGTGTTAATTGCCTTTTACAGTCTCTGCCACGATGGTCTCAAATATTTGCAAAATATATGTTTGCGGTCATTCGACCCTGAACTTTGATTAATGTATTCGGTTTGACTTTCAACTTGCCAATTCTCGCATAGGTTTGTGGTTAAATTGTGTTTAACTCATGAAAATGAATGTCTGTTTGGGTTGGTAGATAAATGGGCGCCCTAAGTATCCTAGTGGTTAAGACGCTGGGGTGCTGGTTGAGAGTCCGGGCAATGACATTGTAATTTCATCCTGCTCGTGCTGCGGCTTAGTTCGGATTCAACGTTAAACTGTAGGTCTAAGGCGGAGTGAAAAGCTTGACCCTCGTCAAAATGAACATTTCGGTGGGAAGGAAAACCGAGTTAGCTATTATCATTACTAATGTAAGTTACACCACGGTTAGGTACCAGTTACAAAGAGAATCTATGACCTGAATTTATTGCATATATTCCTCGTACGTATATTTTTTCTTCTCTCTCTAAAAGGTCTTTTTAAAATCTGTGTATTAAATATATTCTCCATTATCTTCCAGATAATCTATGTTCTGAATCATAGGTTAGGTTAGATTCAGGTGCCAGCCTGCTGGAGCGAACCAGAAGCTCACAGCCAAAATCTGCACAAGGAATGTTTTACAGTTTAATAAAATAAATTGTTGATTCTCTTTTTTTCAAATTTCCCCATTACGATCTTATCGAGAGGATTTTATAAGAAAGAAATTTAATAAAATTAATTGTTTTTCTTTTCATTTCTTTTTTTATATTTTTTAAAAATTTTGATGTGACTACTTACGGCCATCATAAATCAACTGGGTAAATGAGTTCCAATATACTTATGAAAAATTGATGCTTTTTCCTTTTCAAAAATTGTGCAAGAAGGCATTAGAGTAATAAGCGTGGCAGTTATAATATATGCAGTCAGTGGAGGAAAATCTGGAGAGAAGGGATGTGGTTTGACCCACATTCCAATGTAGCCAGTTTGCGGTCAGCCTTTGCGGTCAGCTCGAAGGCTCAGAATTTATACATTTTTTCCAGAGACGCTTTCAAAGAAGGAATGAAATGAAATGAAATTGAAATGAAATGAAAAGGTTTATTGGCAGACTATAGTCCAAATGACAATAAACACTTTAGGTGAAGTTAGTTAAAATAATTAGTTCTTTCGCTGTTTATTGTTTTTCTTATATATATAAGGTATGTATTGTTATTTTTCTGATGCAGTTTGATTTTTTCATTCACTTCGTATAATAAATAGAAAGGATTGTCAAAAGTAAATAGACAGAACGACGTTTAAGTAAATTACTTCTTTTGCTGAACAACTTTAAAGAGAAAGTCGGTCATTATTTAATACAATTGTGTGTGTGTGTGTGTGTGTGTGTGTGTGTGTGTGTGTGTGTGTGTTTCGCCTGAACTATTATTTTGATGGTTATACGTTTCGTATTTCTTATATTATTTTTTATTTTATTTTTTTACCATTCCATCGTACGTATAGGAGTGTATATTTATCTTCTATATATTTCCAATAAATCGTCTAAACAAACAGAATGATGTAATGGTGTTTCCTGAATAACTTTAAGGAGAAAGTCGTTCTTGCTTTTAATAAATAAAAACATTATTTGGCAACTCGTATGAATTAAGATAAATGGTGGTATCTGCCAACTCAACCTAATAAGATACATTTCAACATAATTAAAATAAATGCTGGTATCTGGTAATCCCTTCATATAAATAAAAACACTATTTGGCAACTCGTGTAAATAAAATAAATGGTGGTATCTAGCAACTCAAGCTAATAAGTTATACCTGAACAATTAAAATAAATGGTGGTATCTGGTAACCCCCCATATATAAATAAGTGATATCTGGCAACTCACCATCTTCTATATAAGATCTGCTTGGCCCCTGGACGCTCATAATGCTGCGGACTCCGGTGGAATAAAGAACTCTCTCTCCTTTCTCTTCCTCTCTTAGGTTAAGGCAACCCTTTTCGGGGGAGGTCATCCTCCCTTCTCCCACCGAAGCTCCCTCTCCCCCCCTTGGCAGCATTGAGTTGTTGCATAACCCCCTCCCCCTTCATTGCATACCCCCCTTTTCAACATACTCCCAGCCCCCTTCACAACACTGATCATTATCTCTGCAACATTCTTGCACTCGTCCATTTTGCGCCGATACTACTTAGGCCAAACAGGAAAATAGTCTTGTTATCTAAATTTTTTTCAATTTTCTTCAATCAGGGACTGATAAGGATGATAGTGACGTAGAAGACAATTGAAGCAAAAACTCTACATTGATTTTAGAAATTGATGAGCAACCATCGACCTCTACACAATTGAATAATTTAAATTCAACTTATCCATCACGTAAAAAGCGTACTCATTTGCTATGGAAGAAAGAAGTGACTCGAGAAAACACCAGTGCAACTGTGCCTCCCTTTGAAATAATTGAAGATCGAAATGAGGAAACATTAATGCTTCCCAGTGAGTATTTTAAAAGGTTTATTACAGATGAATTGCTGGACAATATTGTAGAGCAATCCAACCTTTATACTATTCAAAAGTATGCAAATAACCCTTTGACTTTAACCAGACCTGAATTTGAGCATTGGATTGGTATGTGTGCCTACTTTTCTATTAGCAAGTGTTCAGATGTAAAACGTTATTGGTTTGCAGACACATTCGATGAAAAAATATCAGCAATAATGAGTCGAGACAGATGGCAGGATATCAAGTCAAATTTTCATCTTGTTGATAATGCCAAAATAAACTCATGTGACAAAATGTTCAAAGTTAGGCCTCTGATTGATCATCTGAAACAGAAGTTTAGAGATTCCTATGACCGAAAACCTTTGTGTCGATGAACAAATCATACCTTTCAAAGGAATCTCATGCTTGAAACAATACATTCCTTAGAAGCCCCACAAATGGGGGTATAAATTTTTTATATTAGCTGATCATAAGGGTATGGTTTATGATTTCGTGCCATATTTAGGAAAAATAAATCCGGTTGACAGTCCCGATATCCCAGATCTTGGTCCCAGTTCAAATATAGTGCTCCGTTTAGCTGAATGCATTCCTTCTTTCAAAAATCATAAGCTTTACTTTGATAATTGGTTTACATCGCTACCACTTGTTACTCACCTCGCAAGCAGACAAATATGGTGTTGTGGTACAGTGCAGCCACGAAGATTACCATCACTTTCATTCAAAACAGATGAAGAATTAGGAACTCTGGGTCGAGGAACTTATGATGAGTGGGTTACTTGCCATGAAAACATCCCTATCACAGCTGTCAAATGGCTTGATAATCGTTCAGTTTGTCTTCTATCAAGTTTTACAGCTGCTGAACCTGTTAGCAAGTCTAAGATACGACAAAAAAACAAAGAGCAGAGTGGAAGTTTCACTTCCAAATATTGTGATGAACTATAACAAACATATGGGTGGAGTGGATCTTCATGATTAACTTGTAGCCTTGTATAGAATGTTTATCCGCTCTAAGAAATATTATCATCGTTTGATATTTCATCTTTTAGACATGACAATGGTCAACAGCTGATTGCTATATCGAAGGGCTGCAGACAAGATGGGTATTCTAACAAGAAGGCAAAATTCATTATGCCAGTTTAAATTGCGCACTGCTTACTCACTTATGCAATGTGGCAAACATAATTTCAAGAAGAGAGGGAGACCATCAACAGATGTCCAAAATGCATTTCGGAAAAAGAAAAAAATAGGAAAAGCAACAAGACCAATTCCAGACCGAGATATTAGGACAGATTCAGTTGGGCACTTTCCAGCTATCAGTGAGAACAGGTACACTTGCAAGTTAGCTGGATGTAGTGGAAAAACTGGAGTCTACTGCATGAAGTGTAAGGTCAATCTTTGTTTAGACAAAAACAAAAATTGCTTTTTCAAGTTCCACAATGAATAGATATATTGGAATATACACGATCACAGAATTTACAAAATTGATAAGCTGCATTTTCGTAAGTTTTCTAGTCTGCAATTTTTGAAAATTGCATTGAGTAGAAAAATTTTCTGATCATCTTATACTTCAGATGTTATATAAGTTTATACAGAAATTTTCCATTTTCCTAGTCTATTATTACAGGAAAGATGGCCAGTTTGACCCAAAAAGTGCATTTTCTATTTTCTTTCTTAATATAGCCACAATTGCAGGTATAATAAAGAGTTATTCACTTGCTTATTTTTTTATCCTAAGAAAAATTATCACTTGATGCTCCTGAAAGGACGAATATGTCCTCTTTACATAATACGTTTAATAATAAATATTATTTTTTAATTTTTGCCTAAATGAGTTTAATACAACATAATCAGTTTTTCTTTTATCCCATATTTCTCCGATCTAGTAGTGGGTTTTTCAGTTTCGTCGTTTGCTATTGACAGGAATGCATCTATAATTTCTTTATACAAATTAAACAAAACTTTACTTGCATCCGCACGAGCACTCCAACGAGTGACTGACAAGTTTTTAATAACCAACAAACCACACTTCAAATTAGATCGCAAAATTTCCCAACGGTGAGTAGAAGCAGAAAAGAAGTTGAAAAACTGTTGTCCCACTTCAAAAAAGGTAGATGCATATTGACAGGAAACAGCGGCAGATAATCCAATAAGATTCAGAGAGTGAGCTGCACATGGTATGTAAACAGCTAGCGGATTAATCTTTTGTATCTTAGTTTGGAGCCCGCTGTATTGACTAGACACGTTACTTGCATTGTCATAGCTTTGACCGCGGCCATCGTCAACACAAACTTGTTACGTCTGTAGTTTTCATCACGACCTCCTTCTAATAGTTGTTCACCTGTATGACCTGGATTATGTAGAAAAGTAATAAATCGCTCAACAGGCGAACCATCCGGACTAACATAGCGTATTATGAAAATTAGTTGATCGATGTAGGCAATATTAGATGTTGATTCCACCCTTATAGAAAAGTATTTCGCAACTTTCAGTTTCACAATTATTTTCTTTTGAATTTGTTCACCCATCTGCAAGATCATTTCATCAACAGTTGTCGATGATAAATACGACGGGTTACTTTTCCAGCATTACCAAAATCTAGCCATATGATCAGCCATGAATGGATCGAATTTGCCTACAAGTTCCAAACATCTCATGAAGTTTCCATTTCCTAGAGAGCATCCTGGTCATCGTGACCTCGAATTGGCAATCTTCGAAATGCCAAAACCTTAATAGTTTCAATCACTCGTGAAAAAACATTTCTCCAATACGTTATTTCTTTTTCCAGTTGAATTACAATTTGTTTATCAATCCTTTCCAATGTTTTCCCCTAGCAATTAATGACATAACACATTTTCGATGTTCACTAAACCTTTCATGATCCTCCACTCTTCTTTTATCATTTTTTCCAATCGGAAAAGCCAGTAGTGAATGAATTTGCGCCAACGAAAAGTTTGCACGCAGCACAGTAAGTAAACGGCACCCGTAGAGGGAGAGTATACTAGCCATTTACGTTCTGCTGTTTCGCCATTTGCGAGTTTTCGAGTAAATAAAATTTTCGAAAGGTACCCGTTTTTATCAGAATACATTTTCCAAGACCTATGGAAATCACAATGATTGTTTTGTTTCGCTTCATTTCAAGCAATAATGTCGCGAATATGATCGTTAATTACTCATTCAGACGGATTATCGCTTACAGTTACCTCAACATTGTCTGATGATTCAAAATGGCCTTTATCGCCTACGCTTTCACTTGTATATTGGACACACGGTTTACCTCCAATTTCAGTATCTTGACTTTCTGATAAACCAACCTCACTCTCATGTATATTGCTTGTTGATGGAATAATATCACTTTCTTGGCTAGTGCGTGCTGCTGACTGATCGTCCTTCCTTAAAAAAGTAGTGTGAAATGTATGCAATTTGGGAATGTTTTTTTTTAAAGTAGACTTTTCCAGTTCACTTTTTTGTTTTGCAAGTTTTTTAAATTCTGCACCACTCAGTTTTTATTTCTTTCCACTCATTATGAAGAAATAAATAGTATGGTACGTAAAGAAAAATTTTCAACACGTTTCTTACGCAGGTACGCTCGATAACTTACTGTGATCGACTGATGGAATACGCAAACAGACTGACTAGAGATAGGTTGTTCTTTGTGGGGGCTTTCCGTTGGAAGCAGTGGTGTAGTGCTAAATAAAGAAGTGAGGGGACGCATTTTGAAAGTGTTACTCAGATGCGGGGGGACAATGGCGAGCGCGGCGAGCCCATACAGCTGGGGGTCCTGGGGCACTCTAAGCCCCCCGGGAAATCTTTTGAAATCTGACCAATTTCAGGGATATTTTGAGGTCATATGCACTGGATATTAGGATATATTCCAAGGTTGAAGATGCAGTATTTCCAGTGTCATTAGATATACGACATCCAGTACGATCAATAAAAATAGCTAACGACTGGAATGATTAACTAAAAAAAAGTTAACAACTGGTACGCCGTGGTGACTGTTTCACCAGATCTTTATAGGCTAGCATTGCCTCAGTCGAAGCTAAAAGAAATGAAGCAGTTAATGATTCTTTCTCATATTTCTTCTAGGGGTGGGAATTAAAATTTCATGACGTTAGAGATTTGTAAGTTCGGATTTATTTGAAATAGTGAGGGAACGCCGTTCCGTCTACCAAAAAAAGTAAGGGAACGCCGTTCCCACGCGTTCCCACAGCACTACACCACTGGTTGGAAGTGGACTGCGGCGGTAGAGATCCCCACACTAAATTGTATTAATGCAGTAAGGATGTAAATAGTATGCACTTTAACCTTACTACACTATGATTGTACAGGGTGTTCGAAAAGTCCCGTCACCCACTACAAAATGCACATATTGTAATACCAATTTTATTTTTCTGTGATTAATTGAATTTATATGTGATTCATTGATTTTTTTTTTCTTTTCCAGGCATTAGAGTTGTGTGAACAATGGCAGACCAGTCCACTTACACTCTGGAGGAAAGGATAGTGATGAGCACATGGGCTCATGAAAGGTCACATACTGGCAAAACGGTGCACAACAGATGAAGTGAAACACGCTGTTCGAGATGCATTTGGTAAAATCACTCCAGCAATGCTGCGTCGATTCTCACACTGCATATGGAGACGCATAATCATGTTACGAAAATAATGGTGCGCACACAGATATTCTTGATTAGTAACTGTATTAACTGTAATTAAAGTAAATGTTGCTAGTGACTTGTTTCTTAAATTACACCTACCACATATAAATACAATTAATCACACAAAAATTAAATTGGTATTACAATATGTACGTTTTGTAGGGGGTGACGGGACTTTTCGAACACTATGTAGAACTAAACTAAACTACCGTACAAAGGATAAGGTCATAAGGAAAACTCTAGCCTATTACCTAAGAATGGAACTAACTAGCTGAGCTAAAGCGACCTATACCCAGACATGGGCAGTAAATACTTTAGATGTATTTAAACAATAAACACATTACTTGAAAATAAAAGTAATTAAATACGAAATAAAATTCAGGTTTTCAGAAAGTATTTAAATACTAAATACATTACTCCTAAAATGTATTTAAATACATTTCAAATACAATTTAGATACTTTTCAAAGAGCACATAAAATCACTAACATCAGTTTAGAGTCAAATAAAATCGAGAAGTCGCAGAAGTAGACGCTGCAATTGTTTTGTGGCACAGAAGACAAAGTCTTCACTTTACTACCATCTTTGGAAGTTATTCGGAAATATTTTCCATCAAAAAGTGGGTGCAGGTTTATTCGCTATTTTTATTTTCACTTCCACCATCAACAACTTCTATTTTACCACCTTCTTTTCCACCACTTCCACTTGTTGCAGCCACGTTACAAATGTTGTCCTCGTCTAATATGATCAATAGGTTAAGACTAATTGCACAGTTAGCGCTGAACTTTACGCAACCACATATGACGATGCCTCAGGCTGGAAGTTCCATTTTTCAAGGTGCTTCCAGAAAGATCCAGCCTGCTGAGCCTGGAACTTTCTGGCACAAACACCTTGAAAAATGTTTTACTGTGTTCTGTGATACCAGTTAAGCACTGGGTGATTAGTACTGTACATCCTCGCAAAATTGAACAGTTCACACAAAGTATTTTAAAAGTGTATTTAGAAACAGGTATTTACAAATACTAAATACTTTTCGAAAGTATTTAAATACGTAATTAAATATACTCTCCAAAAAGTATTTATAAATACATGCCTTTAAATACATTTGTATTTAAATACGTATTTAAGTATTTTCAAATACATTACTGCCCATGTCTGCCTATACCTACCGTAGTTTGGTATAGTTCTAAGTTCTTAAGTTATAATTAGGTTTGCTGTTAATTATGGAGTAAACCTTATACATGAAGGTTTAACACACGGATTTAACCCTTTGGTTTAGCTGACGAAGGTTCACCTACTCAAAGCCGATCCCTAAGGTGTCCGCAATGAGTCAGTTCAATGATTATCTTCGTTAGGGGTACCACAGTAAATGTGAAGGATGCTAAAAATTTTTTAGCTGCTAAACAAACTAAGTTTGAACTTTGAATTGATGAATTGAGGTATGTAAAGCACGGAACACGAACTGGATTATATGAATTAAAATACTTGACTGAAAGTCGGCAAACGTGCGTTTTCTCCCACCTGTTTGCATGCTCACATGTACAGTAGGGTGTGTCAATTTTGGGTGTGAAATGACTAAATTGAAAATCATGTGATTTGTAGCAATTTAATGTAATCATTTGGCATATAAAATAATATCCTTGCTTCAAAAACAATAAAAAATAACTCCTACCTACATCAATTTTAATTCAAACATTCCATTTTTCGGTAAATTCGTAACAAAATAACAAATGTGCGCAAACATCCTATCAACATTTAAAGTGGCAATAAGATATCATTCAGTCTTTATTTGAAAATAACCAATGCAGTCACGTCCTTTTTGCTGCGGTTCCTTGACATCAGCATTCGGCTTGCTACTTGCGCTTTGATGTAGCCTTCTCGCCTCTCGTGACTGTAAACTTGACTAGCTGCTTCTGTGACCATTTTCACACATCTCTCCACACTCTGAGTGTGAGAAGGCCACTTTGGCACTTGCATTGGGGCCTCTTTAAGTTGTGTTAAATCTTTGTTTGTTATACATGTTGTCAGTGGTGGCTCCAAAACTTTCGAACTCAAGTTAACTAATTCTGACAATTTCGTGGCATTGACGTTTATCGGAGGTACCTTCCTTGTCTGAACAGAGCAGTCTCCCAGCTGGTCATCATCTAGTGATGTTCCTCTAAGCTTTAGAATGATTTCCACAGCCTCAGTTCGCTCTTTGGTACATTGGCTGCAGAGTATTGCTTGCAAAACTGCCTCTGGTCTAGCATACCAAGCGGACCTTCTCACCACAGGTAACACGATGTCCACCACTACTTTCCTTTGGGTTCTCAGTAGCTGTAATTGAAACAAGATGTGGTTGGGCCCCTCCATCCACATTGGATTAAGTTTTACATTGAACCAGTGAGGAAGATAAAACCCAATAATAAATTCAACAATCAACATCAAATTCTGTAGCATTTTGCCCTTCAGTGCATGTTTGGAAACCCAAATCCTGCAGAAACGAATCGCTGTAGTTAACCAACGACTGTGACTTACGGGTCCAATCTCCAAGAGAGCCAGATTTTGAGGCAACTCTCCTGATCTGATTGCTTGAACAATACGATAAGCGTAAGATTGATCCGTGCTGAGGTCTTTGATAACTTCTTCAGACAACACTGGAAGGGGAGGGCCTACTTCGACCTTTGGAAATTTTGTATTTATTTCTAATTCCGTTGCTTCATCTAGCATGTTGCCAAGGGGGCCTGACCACTTGTTGCTCTTTGTAGGACCATCAAGTTCCTGGATGAGACGACGAAGAGGTAGTTCCCCTGTGTGCAAATCACATACAATCTAAGAGAGCCTTCTTCCAAGTTTTTTCTCTAAATGCGTCAAAACACCGCCCTGCCATCCAGTGTTCACCGCAGTTGAGTCCCCACCAACGGCCAGCAGTGAACTGTCAAGTCTTCTTTCTTGAAGCCAACATATTATTTGATCAGCAATTGCCTCTGCATGTTTCTTGCCTTCTACTTCTGCTTCAGGAACAAAGTGAAACAAATAGCGGCCACCAGGTTCGGAACACACAGAGTAGTGTTCTTCTTTGATGAGACCGGGAAACTTTCTGTCCACTCCCTCTACCTCTAGGAGAACTTTTGTGTCATCTCTTCTTCCATCAAACAAAAGGCAAGAGAGACCTTCCTCCTTCAAATCTTTTTCATGCTGATCAGATATTTCCTTCATTATTTTTTCTTGTGCTCTTCTTATCTTATTATGATCTATCACTAAGGATGTATCTCGGCTGATGAGGCCTGCATCTATCCCGAGCGGCAGTGGCAATCTCTGCAGTCTCTCGTAACCCCGTATGGTATGGTATTTCATTCTCTTCGGCGAAGGTTCAGATGGCATTTTGGAGCTATCATCTGATGTTGCTTCTTTCTGTTCATCTGAAGAGCTTTCAAAGAAGTGAGAAACCTCTTGATAGAGCTCTTCATCTCTTTGGGTGGCTTCTTCACTCTTCTTTTTCTTCCTTTCTTCCCTCTCTCGGATTTTCTCTTTTTTCTTAGCAATAACAATCTGTTTTTTGGTTTCTGAATAATCTGCCGAACCAATCTGCATACTTCCTTGGCCTCCTGCCTTTGTTCTCTGCGCCTTTATGAAAGCCAGCTCCAAAACAGGGATCTTCTTCTAACGAGGACAGCGACAATCAATGTGAGGGTGAGGTTCTCTTCTGCATGAGGGAGAACAATTGGCTTCAGAACACAACTCTATGGGACACTGGCAGTTAAAAATGTCAAGAAGAGTATCAAGTGTGTGCAGAAATTTATATTTCTTTGCTAGTTTCCCTTTACCAAGTGATGTCTCAACTGCTTTGTGCCACAGCTTTGTTAATTTTAGCTCAATAGTTCTATACTGATTGAGTACAGGTGGTTTTGAATAGCACATTAGCTTTTTTCCACTGATGCAGAAGAGGGGGAATCATGTCCCTTATGAGCTCTTTCTCTGTGTAGTTCCTTCTATCCTTTGCATTTTGTTCACGAAGGAGTAACCCTAGTCTCAGCATGTCTCGCACTGTTGGTAGTTCTGATACGGGAAGCTCCTTGCCTGTACCGACTAACAGGCTGAAGTGGCATGACGACTGACCTCTTGTCTTCAATTTTGGCATCTTAGGAATATCTGAAAAGAAAGAAAAACATTTAAGTATTTTATATCAATTACGATGTTTCAAAGTTTAGTCATTCGATGTTCTAAAATTCAATAAAAAAATATTTCATGGGATTACAACATAATTAGACAGAAGAATATGATAATAATAAATAATTGTAATAATCAGTAATCCATACTTACAGTTAAACTGTAGTATTAGTAGAATAACTACGAAGTAGGTACAAGAGCAATAACAGCAAACCACCGTCTATGACATCTAAGAGGCAACTGAGGACTGAGAGTGAGGGACAGTTCTATTCATGTTGTGACTTGTACAATGTACAACTATATGACCTTGAAAACACTCCATATGCGATCAGTGGGATAATTCTGTGACAGATGAATAGTTAATCAATTTATGTCCTATTATTTAGTAAAAGAGTCAATTTCTGAAACTTTAAGGTAAAATTGATGTAGGTAAGGGTTATTTTATTTCATTTTGGTTGGCCAATTTCAAGTTTTGACATGAAAAGACACTATATTTTCACTACCAAAATTGATTTGAAAAAAGTTGACAAAATTGACACACCCTAATGTACAGTCTAGAGTGGGTTGAAAAAATTTAATTTAATGAAACATGCTGAAAAAGATGCCCGAGTAGTCACTGATTAAGGAATGTCATATCTTTTAGAAATATTAATTTCGGTGCTGGCAACTATGAAAAAATAAATTGCGAACAAAGGCCACAAAAGATCCTTTTTAGCCTGTTTCCTTAAATTAATTTTTCGCCTCACAGGTATGAGGATCTCAACAATAAACTCAATTAATGCCAATGTCTATCAAAAAAACCATTAATAAACATTGTTTCTGTTTATTTTAAAATGTAGGACCCATGTGTGTTTGACCTATCATGTGTATTTGTGACCTATCATTTGTTTGACCTATCATGTGTATTTGTGACCTATCATTTGTTTGACCTATCATGTGTTTCCTGATTCAGTATTTTATTTTATTTTGTTTCAGATTAATAACATAGCTTGCAATGGCCTCTTCTATTATAGCAAGAGAAAACGTGAAGCATTCTGTTTTCAGAACGCCAGCAGAGCTTCCTGGCAACCAAATGTGTGGATGTATTCAAAGCTTATCTTAAATATAAGCTCATTACTGCAACATTTAGCACTCAAAAATACGCTGAAATTATCGCAGAAGTGAATGATATATATATCCGTGCTTCCATTCCAACAATATACTTCAAAAGCATAGTAATTAAGGTAAAGAGATTAATTGAGAAGGGACAAGAACTTAGAAAATATCCCATGAGTAAAAGATCTTCCAGCATCTATCAAAGTAAATATGATTCCTTCAGAAATTTATTTGACATATGTTGCTGCAAGTGCTATGCCTCCGGTTCTCGCAAAAGAAGTGAGTGTAAATGCGCTAAGGTGGAGAAAATCCCGAATGATGAATGGGAGTTCTGGATTGATTAACATATTGAACGAAAAATGATTATAGGTAAGTTGGACAAAGTGAAAACTTTAAAACAACAACAAATAGAAAACAGAAAGCATGAAAGACAATTCTTTAAAAATAAACAAAAGAGTTTTGTCCAGGAAATGCAATTGAATCCTTGTGATATCGGTGAGATCAGCTCTGAAAGTGAAAAGGTTATCAAAATTGCTAATGCTGTCTTAAAAGATCTTAACCTATTATCTGAAAATACTACGATTGATCCCAGTAAACTACGTCGTCAAAGAACCTTGTGGAGAAGTATAGAAAGAAAGAAGCATGAAGAACAGTTTGCCTTGGATTTGATGTAAAAATTGATAAAACTCTTTCAAAAGTGGGAGAATGCCAGCGGATTTTGAATGAAGACCACTATGTGTTAGTTTCATTTCCAGGAAACGAATATATTGACCATTTTGCTCCTGAAAGTGGAAGGGCAAGTGATATTTCTAAAGAAATTATATCAGTAATTACTGACACCAACTCTGCATCCACTTTAAAAGCAGTAGTTTGTGATGCAACTAATGTAAATACAGGTAAGTCAAATGGAGTAATTAGAAAACTAGAGCTGACATTGGGAAGACCATTACAATGGTTTATTTGCTTACTTCACACTAATGAGCTTCCCTTGAGAAAATACCTGGAAGTTTTTGTCGGGCAAACGACAGGACCTAGAAGTTCACAGGGCAAAATCGGTAAGGATCTGAAATTTGATCCAAAGAACAGGCCAATTGCAAAATTTCCACCTCTCGCTGGAAAAGTGATGGACTTACCAGAAGAAGTGCTAGCAGATCTCAGCAGTGACCAGCCATACCTCCATAAGGCATGTTTGTCAATTCAAAAGGGTCATGATAGAGGTCCAGCTATCAAATTGTTAGAAACTGCTCAACCTGGGTCTCTCAATAATGTACGGTGGCTGACAAAAGCAAATCGTCTCTTACGTTATTACATGTCGCACGAAAAACAATCAGAGACACTTCGAAGGAGTGCTCATTTCATACTGAACTTCTGTGCTCCTGCATGGTTCTATATCAAAGCAAACTGGTCTGGCCAGGATGGGGCCAAGAACTTTTTCTTCATGATTGAGCTCTATCAAAAACTACATACAATCGACCAAGACATTCGTCCTGTGTTACAAAGCAACTGTTACTTTTGTCATCCTGAAAATATCCTTTTATCTGCTATCGCTGACAAGAATAAGAATATTCGAAAGCTAGCAGTCGAAAAAGTGCTACAAGCGAAAAGGAGTGTTATACCGGGTGAAATTCGAATGTTTGACAAGAAATCCATCAGGCTCAACTTCTCAGCTTCGACCTACATGGATATGATTGATTGGAACGAAATGAATATTACTGTTCCTTCCTTACTCTCTGATGTTATAAGTAGCACTGATTGCCAAAACCCCATAATTCTTGACACATACCCGTGTCATTCTCAGGCAGTTGAAAGAAATGTTAAGGAAATCTCTGCAAGTAAAAAAGTCTACGGACATGACGCCCGCCATGGAATGTTTATTCTCAGCAAGAAATCTCGGCTAGAGAATCCAAAAAGGGAAACAAAGTCAGATTTTAAGTGAATCAACAAGAGGATAGCAGTTACACTTCATATAATTTAGTGATGAACACATGTTTTGGTTTATAAAAGGAAATATTGTTATAATTTTTAACCAAACTAAATTTGCTTCAAAATTGAGGACAAAGTTGCGAGAATGCACATATTCATAGGCTATAAAAGTTGATGTTTTTACGATAGGTAGGTACTACAGGCAAATAAATTAAATAATAAATAACTACACCTTTTGAAGCATGTTTCATACTGACAATTTGACTTCGATATATTTTCGCCCCCGCCCTAAATTGTACACACGAAGAACACAATCTTGGAGTAAATTTGGAAGTTCGCTCTGAGATATGTGTTGTTCTGGATTGCCAGAGGTAAAATAACAAATAAGCACGGCCTGCCAGATTTAAATCAGCACAATTTCACACAGAAATTACTTCTTTTCATGAGAATCAAAGCAATTCCATACATATAAATGACTTCTTATTAGCATGAACATGGTTTTCAGTTTGTTAAATTTTTACGATAAGAGAAAAAGAGGAAAGCTAAAATCGTGGGGGAAGGTATATTCAAGCACAAAAATATAAGAGGCGCATCTTAGGGAATTTATATATATATATATATATATATATATATGAGCTCCTGAAATTGTTGCCCTCTCAGCCCTCGGCCTCAAATGCCTATTGGTTAATATGCCTCTGTATATAATGCCAAAACATATCTTTAGATTTTATATTAAAAATTATATTAAAACTTACGAGAAATAAAAACCACGGCACTTTCCTGTTATCCCAGATCCCAGACTTTTTGCCAGTTGCCAGACTTCAATTTTGACAGAATATTTTCGTTAAAACTAACGAAAATATCACGACTTAACCTAACCCTACCAACTAATTAGGTTAATTGAATAGGTGGTTAGGTAAACTGTGCGCCCTTGATAATTGGTTAGGTTAAGTCGTAATATTTTCGTTAATTTTAACAAATATATTCTGTGTCAAAATTGAAGTCTGGCAACTAGCAAAAAGTCTGGGGTCCGGGATAACAGGAAAGTATGAAAACCACTATTCTATTAGCTTTACTGCTCGCGACTGAACATGGTTTTGAGAACTTTAAATTGTAGTTAAATTTATTGTTGTGGTAACCTACGAGTATATGCATGCCTATATATTTATCTTCGTTAAATTTCATTTCCCATTTATTAGACCACTCTACTAAATTATTAAGATAACGCTGTAGATTCTCTTTATCCAGTACACTAATTGGTTTACACGCAATTTTAGTATCGTCGTCAAATTTAGAAATTTTACTCACTAAATTCACATCAAGATCGCTAACGTATATTATGAAAAGTAAAGGAAAAGGTCCCGTAGTCCACCTTGACTCTTCCCCATTAATTACTACCCGATGCTTTCAATTATCAACCCACTTAAGAACTTGACCCCTTATTCCGTGAGAGTTAAGGTTTTCTAACAATCGTTTATGCGGAACTTTGTCAAACGACTTTTGGAAATAAGAAATATTATATCTACCGCTCTACTACAATCATAAATATCGATGACATAATGAAAAAAATTACAAAAAATTTATTAAACAAGATTTATTTTTATGAAACCCATGCTGACTTTGTTTTCAAAATGCTCGACTATACAACTTCTAATAACCGTTTGTAAACGCTTTCCAATTACTCAGTTTTTCCCTAGCCAATTTAAAATCTGGAGAAACAACCCCCTGCGATAAAGATTTATTAAATATTTGAACTAAAGGATCAAGTATTTAATTCTTTAACCCTTCTAAGTACTTTGGAGGTAAAAATGGTCTGGACCCGGCAATTTGTTAATTTTTAACTTATCTATATAGTGAGAAATCTCTTTAGTGTAAACAGTTATGTCAGTAAGCAATGAAAAAGCCCCATTTACGTCAGTGGTATGGCCGCAAAAAGAGAGAGTTCAGAACAATTGCAATGTTGATCAAATGTTGCAAGGTGCCACTCCACTTGTTGCAAGGTGCCAATCCCCCAGGGTGCCAAAAAAAAGGGACGAATTCCTCCAGCAAGCTGGGGGAGTCCACCTAGCCTCTTTGGGGGAGAAGTTGGGAAGGCCTCACGCCCCAAAGGGGTATACCTAACCTAAGAGAGGAAGAGACCATCCATCGCCTGCCAGATGCAGACGCATAATAAGAGATCTTCACAATATCACTTGGCTTAGAACTCGAAATCCGCCAGTTGGCAGTTGGCTTAGAAGACTTAGAAAGCAGAAATGACTTGTATTTATTAATAGCCTTCGAACGAATTAAAAGCGCACACAAACGCACATACACTCCCAGACTATATATACGCCCATAGATCCCCTATTATTATACACACAAACACACACACACACACATATATATATAAACAGATGCATGTAAAGCCCCAATAGCAAAATATATACGAGCATAACCACCACACAAAAAAACCACCACCACAACCGCCAATCGTCTACGTATAGCTTAAAATCACCTAACCAAACCGACCTTACTCACGGCTTTTACTTACCAGCTCCTGATAGACCGACAAGGTCTCTAAACACGACCCAATTATCAGACAGAGATATCAAGCATAAACAAATGCGTTTATGGGACCAGGTGATAGATCAACAAGATCTCTAAAAACAACCCAATAGACAAAGCTATTAAGCATAAACAAACACGTTTATAGAACCAAGAAAGAGAGCATCACTGCTATTGAGCTTCTCATGGTGGAACACCACAAAGCCAGTTTGACATTTGGTAGGCGATCTTTTAAACAAAAAATCGAATAAGATAAACTAAGTTTGATGCCAAAATAAATTTTCACCATAATATACAAGTTTATCTTTAAACTATAACATAAAAAGCATTAATATGATTTTCAAAACAAAATAGAAATTAAATTAGGGGTAACTATTTAATTTTTCCTCTTTCACCCATTTATGAGTTTCAATGCAAATTTGTCTTTAAGATACCAATATATCTTTAAACCTTATTACAAAAAATATTAATATAACTTTATATTAAAAATAGATTGTATTTCAGGATAACTATTTTATTTCTCGTCTTTATCCCATTTATTTTGTTTCAATACAAATTTATCTGTAAGACACCAATATATCTTTAAACCTTATTACAAAAAATATTAATATAACTTTATATTAAAAATAGATTCTATTTCGGGATAACTATTTCATTTCTCGTCTTTTGCCTATTTATTTTGTTTCAAACTTATCTTTAAGACACCAATATATCTTTAAACCTTATTACAAAAAATATTAATATAACTTTATAATAAAAATAGGTTCTATTTCGGGGTAACTTATTAATTTTTCCTCTTTTACGCAACTATTTTGTTTCCACACAAATTTATCTTTAAGACACCAATATCTCTTTAAACCTTATTACAAAAAAATAGTAATATAACTACATTAAAAATAGATTCTATTTCGAGGTAACTATCGCCAGAACATCGATAGAGTATTTGAACATCTTGTTCCTCAAGCTTCGCACGGTTCAATGTAGCCTTTAAAGTCTCAAAGGAGGGAGGGCTAGGGTGTCTTTCAGTATTCACCACATCTTCCGTCTTTACCGAATACCACTTCATAAACGTCGAACACGTAATATCAAAGGTAGCCATCACTATTTTTCGTCTACGTGAGAAATCTTCAAATATACGTCTGAGATCCAAGGGTTGCAACGGTCAACTGAGCACGCAGGGTAGAGATATGCCCAGGTAGTAGCAGGAGACACGTGACCTTTGACCAATCATACAGAGGGCGGAGCTTAGGACTTTTCCTATACATACGCTACTATTTAATTATTTGGAGAAATGTTACCCAATGAAGTTTAATTGGCTTAGAAATAAAGACTTAAACCTTTATTCCGTAATGTATGTAGGGGGCGGGGTCAATTAAATATTTGAAATAACGGTAATTATTGAATGTTTCACCAACACTGAAATTAATATCCAAAATACATTTTTCTAATGTATTTTGGTGTGTTCTGTTCAAATATGACCTTCATATCTTGCGCAAATGAACCGAAACAAAGTTATGAAACATTAAAGTTTTCCTATGTTTTGGTTCATTTTCGCTAGAAATGAAGGTCATATATGAACTAAACACACCAACATACATTAGAAAAATGTATTTTGGATATTAACAAAATCAAACGAGCTAGGAACATAATATATATATTATATATATATATATATATATATATGATGCAAACCCACAAGGAAAAACAAAAACGATTCCAAGCCCTTTCGTGTATTCAGAGCTACACCTCTTCAGGGAATGAAGAGAGAAGGCAAGATGCCCATAAATATATACAACGTAGCGGAAACCAAAACAATTAGCACATAATTAACACGAGTTAATGAGAGGCAAAAGGAATTTTAACAAGATATTGTCAATTTTATGCATTCGCACTGTTATTAAAATTGTTTTTGAAATGGATAAATGCACATTCTAGAATATTTCTTTCAATTACAGCAGAGCTTTCCAAACTGGTGTGTCGCGACACATTAGTGTTTTTTGTATTTTGAAAATTTTGATTTTTCTATCAACAAAATCGGCTAAAAGATAAACCACCTACTGAAAAATTATCTGATATTTGATATTTGATAACAAAAATTAATTAATGTGTCGTGAAAATTGTTATGCTTAAATAGTTTGTCGCCAACGTTAAAAGTTTGGAAAGCTCTGAATTACAGTATATCTCTGTTTTCAACAAGCGCTTTAGAAGTATCCAACTTGATGCTATGATTACATCTATACATATGGTTAAACAAAGCATTGGAATTATTAGCTGTTCTACACGCATATTTATGCTGTTTTACTCTAATATCTAACGTTTTACCCATTTGGTCTATATATACTGAGTTACATTGTGTACATCCGATCGAATACACACAACCAATAACATTATCCGGGCTATTCTTTATTAGGCGTGATTTAACAGTATTATTATATTTAAAGACTACATTGATGTCAATTTCTTTAAGTAAAGTCGGAAGATATTGAAAATTAACATGGTAAGGTAGGCGAAGGATATTTTTACGCTCAAATTCCTTTACAGGTAAATTATTATAATACCTATTCTGACCATTATCCCTCGATTAAATCCTCTATTTTCTCTGCTATGTTTCTTAGAGCATTGAGAGTTCGCAGTCCTGAATTTTTAGATTTCGAGTTATACAATATCATGAATATTGGTACTAAATTATGTTATCCTATTTCATTTTTAGATAACTGTCTTAGGAAAGCCAAGAATAGGTGGAATTGATGGAGTGCGTTTAGAAAAATAGTTGCCAGATTCTCCACATGTAGTTATTGCACAGTCAGTAGATCACATAAATTATCAAACAGGTAATTCCAATTAGCTTAGTATATACGATATGCTCTAGTGTGTGTGTGTGTGTGTGTGTGTGTGTATATGAGAGAAAGATGTACTTTTGCGTAATTAGCTATAGATATGATAGTTATGTGTTAAAATGTAGGTTGCCGCCTAATTTTTATTGCGAAAGAATCAGATGTTTAATTTAAATATTTAATAATAATACTACTTCAAGTTAAATTGCTATACTCGATGTTTAAAACATCATTTTCAACGCTTCAGTTGATGGATGTTGACAAAGTTCCTCATTTCTACCATATCTCACGAAGTGAAAATTTTCAATGTTAAATGTAATGTTGCCTTCTGACCATTTGTATATTTTGTTTGTGACCTTCTGCAAGGACTCCACCACATTTGCATCGCGGATTTTTCTTCCGAATTTTGTATCGTCTGCATACGATGCTGGTATACTAATGCTGTTTACACCGCTGGCTTTGTCTCTTAGCATGATAATGAACACGAGTGAGGCCACTACTGTACTTTGTGGTACTTCCAGACACATGGAGTGCCACGTTTCTGCAGAAATGTAAAGAGAGTATTGCCAAACCGCTATACTTACTATGGAGGAAATCACTCGACACATGACAAATTCCACTCCCCTTAAAGAACGCGAACATTGCCCCCCTATTTAACGATGGTAACAGAGCCAATGCCCAAGAATTATCGGCCAGTGACTTTCATCTCACACCTTATAAAGTGTTTTGAACGTATAATTAGAGGCAAAACTACCTACTACCTACAAGAAAAAGACTTATACAAGCCAGATCAACATGGCTTCAGGGCTGGATGATCATGCCTATCACAGCTACTAGACAACCAGGAGAAAATATTGTGTCGAGAACAAAACATAGCTGTAATATATATACGGATTTGCTAAGCCTTCGATAAATGTGACAATGAAATCATAGCAAACAAGCTTAAGAATACAAGAATTACTGGAAAGCTAGGAGGGTGGATATTTAATTTCTTGACGCAAAGAACACAAAGAGTGGTGGTAAACGGAGTTAAATCGGAAGTCGTGAACTCTGTCCCACAAGGGACAGTATTAGCTCCCTTGCTGTTCATAATAATGACCGCAGATATTGATGCAGATATTAAGGACAGTATTGTATCATGCTTCGCAGTTGACACAAAGATATGTAAGGAAATATTGAACGAAGGCGACATAAGAAAATTACAAAACGACATTGAAACATTATTCCAGTGGGTAGAAGACAACAATATGAAGTTCAACGAAGAAAATTCCAACTTCTAAGATATGGTAATAACAAAGAGCTACAGAAAAAAGGGTACAAAACTCTGCAAGCCAAACAGATAACATCAAATCTACAAGTCAGGGATCTTGGAGTAATAATGTCGTCAGATGCAGAATTCAGAGAGCCCTATAACATCAAAATTACAAAGACCAGAAAAATAATGGGAATCATCTGGAGGAGCTTCCGCAACAGAAAAGCAAGCATAATGCTCAAATTATGGGAGAGTCTAGTCCTATCAATAATTGAGTATTGCTCAGTACTCACAAACCCATACAGAAAACGAGACATTGCGAACATTGAAGTTATACAATGGGCTTTTACGTCTAAGATAGAGGAAACGGAAGGTGAAGACTACTGGTCTCGACTACATTCCCTTGGTTCTTACTGACAGGCTTCCCAACGAGAGCATCTTCTAATTTTTATTTTTACCAGCAAAAATACAAAAAAGTTTTAATAATTTTCTTTTCTTACTTGGATCCATGGAACAGATATAAATAATTAGGAATGATTAGACATCCTACTTTTGTACCATTTACAAATTTTAGATGTTTTACTTAACAGTCCTTGATCTGAATCATCTAGCTGCAAAAATAAGAATATTGGACCTCTCGCTACATACAACGTATCCCGGGAAGACGGTGAAGAAGTTGTCTGAGAACTGAGATAAACTTACTGTATATAATTTATAAATGATTTGGCAAGCAACCACGAAGATGAGAAGTTTAAGTTAAATAGAAATTCAGAAGAAATTAAATATTGGTGCAGAGAACTGAATGAAAATTTTAAAAAATAGATAAAATTAGGTTAGGTATACCCCTTTGTGGGGTGAGGACATCCCCACTTCTCCCCCAAAGTCTCTTCTCTCCTCCTGCTTTCTCTCCTCTCTCTCTTAGGTTAGGTGGATTCCCCCAGCCTGTAGATAGATAGAGGGCAAGAGATAAAGACAAACCCGTGTAATACGTAAAAGCAGAAATTTGAATGCCCTTTAAGAGAAAAACGACAAATAATCTAATGGCCAGTTCTGGAACATTCTTCCTCATTCCATCTTTTCCTGTTTATGACTGAAGATGTTATTTTTAAATCAGGTCAACTTGCGCAAAATTACAAGAAGCCAAGAAGGATGTCAATGTATTGCTTCATAGAAGGCGTGAGCAGTCAACTTTAATTTGTGTGATGATATTAAAAGATGAGTTAAACCTAATAAAATGGTCGTGAAGCATTTTTCAGTTTTTACTATGGTGCCATAAAGCCCACCTTCGCCCTCACGGTCTCACCCCTCGCCCTCACCCCATTAAAAATTCAAACCCCCCTCTAATTTCAATTCCTGGGAAAAACATTGTTGTAACCCTTCCCTCTGCTAACATTGTTGCTAATATTGTCGTTTGGAGCGCGGAGAGACACTGACTGAGGCGCATTGCGGTGGGCTGGCGGCGGACGAACCGCGAATGTAAACACCGCCAAATCACAGTTAACTCCATGTCACGTTCACGGATAAGTGCACACTGGTAACAATTAATAAGTCATGGTTAATTCAGTTGACGACAGTGAATCACAGATAACCGCGTGAATAAAATGTGTGTATATAATGTATACCTCGTTAACCTCGTTGCGGTTCCGTGCGTCGGTCTCTCTTCACACAAAGATTATGTTGGTGGGCCCAGCCTCTAGGTATGGCTTGGTGGAGGAGCGAGTTTCTCTCTTGCGCTCTCCACCGCACATAGCCAGGTACACCCGGCTCATCTGGTACCGTCCTGAGCCAATTTAAAAAGATGAGTTAAACCTAATAAAATGGGCGTGAAACATTTTTCAGTTTTTTACTATTGATACTATTTACTATTTTACTATTGATACTATTGATTCCTATTTTACAATTGATATGCGATAGAAACGCGTTCTTTGAAGAAGAACTACAAGGGGAAAGTATAACGGACTTCGACTTTACGACGGATGATATTACACAAGCCATAAGAAAACTAAAAATACACTCAGCGGCAGGACCGGATAAATGGAATGCCACACAGATCAAAAACTGCAAGAATGCAATCGCTGAGCCCCTATACTGGATATGGAGACGATCACTAGACACGGGAGAAATATCGGGCATCCTGAAGAACGCGAACATAGCCCCAATATATGATATAAAGGAGGAGATCGATCCGAGGTCAAAAACTATAGGCCAGTGTCGCTTACATCTCACCTCACTAAAATATTTGAAAGAATAGTTAGATAGAAAATCTATGACTTTTTGGAAACTCAGAAAAAATTCAATGATAACCAACATGGGTTCCGGTTAGGCAGATCATGCCTATCACAACTAATGGAACACTACAACAACATTATTGATTCACTTGAAAGTAATGAAAACTATGATGTACTATACACAGACTTTGCTAAAGCGTTTGACAAGTGTGACCATGGAATCATAATACATAAACTGAAATATATGGGAACAACAGGAAAGGTAGGGATTGGGATATATAATCTCCTTAGTGAGCGGCGGCAAGTCGTTACAGTACAAGGAGTATCTTCATCAGAATCAGAGGTCCTCAGCTCAGCACCACAAGGAACAGTATTAGCTCCACTACTCTTCACAATCATGCTAACTGACGTAGATGAGGACGTTACTAGAGATAGCACAGTAACATCCTTTGCCGATGACACAAAGATCAGAGGAAAAATAAGAAACGCAGAAGATATAGGATCTCTACAAACTGACATAAACAGAATCTACAAGTGGACGGAAGACAACAATATGAAATTTAACACCGAGAAATTTCAGCTGTTATGGTACGGAAAAAGAAAAGACCTAAAATCCATGGAATATTATACCCCAAATGGACAGGAAATTCAGAAAAATTCTAGAGCAAAAGATTTAAGGGTTGTAATGACAGATGATACGAAATTTGAAACACAAAATAAGAGAGCAGTAAACAGAGCAAAGAGAATAACGGGGCAGATATTGAGAACCTTTAAACGAAGGGATAGGAATGTAATGATTCCTCTACTGAAAACCTTGATCATACCCAAAATAGAATACTGCTCGGTCCTAACATGCTCATATAAAAAAGAAGACATTAGACAGCTGGAAGGGATCCAGAGAAGCTTCACAGCCAAGATCAAGGGGTGCAAAGAACTAAATTACTGGGAAAGGTTACGCAAACTAGACCTATATTCACTGGAAAGGAGAAGAGAGAGATACACCATTATGTACACTTGGAAAATAATGGAGAAACTAGTCCCTAATCTTACTCTGAACCCGATAACTCCCCAAACAACAGTGGAAAATAGAAACGGTAGACTGTGTCGTATTCCCAAATTAAAGGCGAGAGACGGAACATCCTTAACCCTGAAAGAAAATAGTTTTGTGGTGAGAGGACCAAACTGTTTAATCAGCTGCCCAAAGACCTAAGAAACACGAAGGGAGTCGCAGTGGACATCTTCCAAAGAAGATTAGACGCCTGGCTCAGAACAATCCCCGATGAGCCGGGCGTACCTGGATATGTGATTTGGAGAGCACAAGAAACCAACTCACTACTTCACTAGGCCAACTCGAGAGGAGGGGCGACAAGCTTGACCTTCACAAAATGAGGAATCATAGCGCGGAACCTTTGTAAGGTTGTAAGGTAAGGTAAGGTATGGTGCCATAACGCCCACCTTCGCCCTCACGGTCTCACCTCTCGGCCCTCACCCCATCAAAAATTCGAACCCCTCTAATTTCAATTCCTGGGAAAAAAAAACCCATTGTATCCCCTCCCTCTGTTAACATTGTTGCTAATATTGTCTTTTGTAGAGCTGAGAAACACTAACTGAGGCGCATTGTAGTGATCTGGGGGGGTGGGCGAACCGCCAATGTAAACACCGCCAAATCACGGTTAACTCCATTAGAACCAATAACAGACACGTACATTGGCGCCTATCAGCCAGAAAATGAGAGCTATTGAAGAATAGGGACCCCAGCCTTATTTAGTTAGCTTTATAAGGCTAACTAACGAAAATATCATGACCTAACCTAACCAATCGTCAAGGGCGTACAGTTAACCTTACGATTGGCTAAGTTAGGTCGTGATATTTTCGTTAGTTAGCGTTATAAGCCTAACTAAAGAAGGCTGGGGTCCCTATTCTTCAATAGCTCCAGAAAATGTTCAGTATATTTTTTTTATTGTTGTAAGATTTCAATTTATGGATTAATCTTCTAAGCGGTACAGCGGCTTTTAATTAAAGCCTGGAATATACTACTATATATATTTGAAGTTTATTTGGTATGGTAAGCAAAATTATTTCGGTTATTATTGAATGTTTCACCAACAGCGACCTTGAACCCCCAGAATAAGGTAAGTTTAGTACGTATATATTATCATGGGGTGGTCTAGGGAGGCGAAGCCCCCCACCCCGGTTAGCACATGCAATCAGAGAACACACGAGTTAAGGTTAGGTTAGGTTAGGTTAGGTTTTATATATATATATGTGTATGTTCCTAGCCCGTTTGATTTTGTTAATATCCAAAATACATTTTTCTAATGTATTTTGGTGTGTTTAGTTCATATATGATCTTCATTTCTAGCAAGAATGAACCAAAACATAGGAAAACTTTAATGTTTCATAACTTTGTTTCGGTTCATTTGCGCAAGATATGAAGGTCATATTTGAACAGGACACACCAAAATACATTAGAAAAATGTATTTTGGATATTAATTTCAGTGTTGGTGAAACATTCAATAATTACCGTTATTTCATATATTTAATTGACCCCGCCCCCTACATACATTACGGAATAAAGGTTTGTCTTTATTTCTAAGCCAATTAAACTTCATTGGGTAACATTTCTCCAAACAATTAAATAGTAGCGTATGTATAGGAAAAGTCCTAAGCTCCGCCCTCTGTATGATCGGTCAAAGGTCACGTGTCTCCTACTACTACCTGGGCATATCTCTACCCTGCGTGCTCAGTTGACCATTGCAAGCCCTGGATCTCAGATGTATATTTGAAGATTTCTCACGTAGACGAAAAATAGTGATGGCTACCTTTGATATTGCGTGTTCGACGTTTATGAAGTGGTATTCGGTAAAGACGGAAGATGTGGCGAATACTGAAAGACACCCTAGCCCTCCCTCCTTTGAGACTTTAAAGGCTACATTGAACCGTGCGAAGCTTGAGGAACAAGATGTTCAAATACTTTATCATAGTTACCCCGAAATTGGTCTCGGGTGTTCCACCATGAGAAGCTCATGCCCTTTTTTTGAGACTTTGTCGGTCTACCCCCTGGCCTCATAAACGAATTTGTTTATGCGTAATAGCTTTGTCTGTTAATTGGGTCGTATTTAGAGACCTTGTAGGTCTATCAGGACATGGTAAGTAAAAGCCGTGAGTAAGGTGGCTTTGGTTAGGTGATGGTAAGCTATACTTAGATGATTGGTGGTTGTGGTTGTTTTTTTGTGTGGTGGTTATGCTCGTATATATTTTGCTATTGGGGCTTTGCATGCATCTGTTATATATATATATATATATATATATATATATATATATATATATACATTTCAACTGCAAACAACACAGTATAATTAACGTAAAGAACGACGCTTGTATAGAAGAACGTTCCACGCAAGATGAGGCGGGAGAACGAACAAATGAAGGTGCCCCCTCAGGGCATTGGTTTCTGCGCGTATGTAGGAGAATTACGAATTCTGATTGAGTGAGGCCCATTGTGTAGTGGTTATCATATCTGACTGGCAATCGAAAGATCCCGGGTTCGATTCCCGGGTGGTTACCTCATTTTTTCATTTGTTCGTTCTCCCTCCTCATCTTGCGCGGAACGTTCTTCTATACAAGCGTCGTTCTTTACGATACATATATATATACACACACGAGGGTAATTCAATAAGTATCCGCACTTTTTATTTTCACAATTTTATTTTCACATCTGATAGATTATAAAGACATCACTTCTCAACATAGTCTTCCTCTTTCTCAATACACTTAGTCCAGCGATCTACAAGCTTCCTAATGCCATCACAAAAGAATGTTTTTGGCTGTGTGCGTAGCCAGTCATGCACCGCCTCCTTCAGGTCATCATCGCCTTGGAATCGCTGACCTCTCAAAGCGTCTTTTAGTGGTCCAAACAGGTAAAAATCCGAAGGTGCCAAGTCTGGACCGTAGGCTGGATGGTCGAGAACTTCAAATTTAAGTTCTTGAAGGCATTTTCTAGTCTGTGCAGCAGTATGAGTGTGCACATTGTCGTGTAACAGAAAAACACCTCCCGACAATCTCCCTCTCCGTTTTGTGCGAATTGCTTCCTTTAACTCATTCCGAAGCATCTCAGAATACGATGCACTTGTTACTGTAGTTCCACGCTCTAGATAATGTTCAAGGATAGGGCCTCTTGTATCCCAAAACAGTGTTAGCATAACGTTACCTGATGAAGGCTACGCTTTGAACTTCCTTGCAACGGGAGATGTTGGATGCTTCCATTGCATGCTCTGTATTTTGCTTTCTGGTTCATAATGACGGATCCAGGTTTTATCTCCAGTGATAATGCGCTCCAAAAAGTTTTCACCTTCATTATGATACCGCGCCAAAAGACGAGAGCAGACGTCCATACGATTACGCTTGTACTCTTCTGTCAACTGTTTGGGCACCCATCTTGTATAAAACTTGTGAAAGCCAAGAATGTCGTGAACTATCGAATAGGCTGACCCTTGACTGATGTCTAATGAAGATGCAATTTCTCTTATTGTTAATCTTCTGTCATCGAAAATCATGGCTCTGGCTTCTTCCTGCTTGTCACCTCTGGTTGATGTTGACGGTCGTCCTGAGCGCTGAGCATCTGTCACACATGTCCGACCTTCCTTAAACATTTGAATCCACTCGTACACACTTCGCCGTGGTAACGCATTATTCCCATACTGAGCACATAAACGCGTGCTCCTTTCACACCTTCTGCCCAGAAAAAACGAACCACGGATCTCTGTTCTTCCATAGTACAAATTGAAAGCGGCGCAGCCATGCTCACTACTCGTACGATATGTGACAGCTACGAGTAGCCTAAATAAGCCTATACTGTTGCTAGCCTAAATAAGCCTATACTGCTGCTAGCCTAAATAAGCCTATACTGTTGCTAGCCTAAATAAGCCTATAGATCTCAGTTTGGCTCGTTATTACGAGTATATACAGGGTGTCCCAGAATTAACTATCTATTTCAATGAAATCGGACAAATTTGTTAAAAACACACTTTTATTTATGTTTATCATGTTTAATATGTGTTAAAAATGTATAAATTTCTAAATTTTTTTCATAATTTTATTTTCATAATTTTTTCATAGTTTTTCATAGTTTTATTTTCATTCTCTTTCAGAACCCTATTAATAATGAATACACAAGAACGCATCTTTGTTGTAACATCCCGTATCAAAGGAATGCAATGTAATGAAATCAGAGAAAAATTTACAAGATTCCACAGAACCGGTCATACAGACAAAGCGATTCGTGAACTTGTGAACAAATTTAAAAGAACTGGATCCGTACACGACGAGGTGGGAAGACGCCCAAAGACAGCACGTAACAGTACCGAACAGGTACGACAATTGTTTGAGGATGAACCAACAACTTCGGTTAGGGAGGCCGGTCGAAGACTCAACATATCCAAGACAACAGTTCATAGAATCTTGCGTTCGACACTGATGAAAAAGGCTTTGATACGGGATGTTACAACAAAGATGCGTTCTTGTGTATTCATTATTAATAGGGTTCTGAAAGAGAATGAAAATAAAACTATGAAAAACTGAAAAAATTATGAAAATAAAATTATGATAAAAATTTAGAAATTTATACATTTTTAACACATATTAAACATGATAAACATAAATAAAAGTGTGTTTTTAAAAAATTTGTCCGATTTCATTGAAATAGATAGTTAATTCTGGGACACCGTGTATTATATATACGTACTATATTATCACTAAAATAAAAAGTGCGGATACTTATTGAAGTACCCTCGTGTGTGTGTGTGTGTGTGTGTGTGTAATAATAGGGCATCTATGGGCATATATATAGTCGGGGAGTGTATGTGCGTTTGTGTGCGCTTATAATTCGTTCGAAGGTTATTAATAAATACAAGCCATTTATGCCTTCTAAGCCAACTGGCGGATTCAGCCAACTGCCAACTGGCGGATTCAGCCAACGGCCAACTGGTGGACTTCGAGTTCTAAGCCAAGTGATGCTGTGAAGATCTTTTATTATGAGTCTGCATCTCGCAGGCGATGGATGGTCTCGTCCTCTCTCTCCTCCTCTCTTAGGTTAGGTATGCCCCTTTCGGGGGTAATGCCTTCCCACCTTCTCCCCTTTGATCAACATTGCAATTGCTCTGCACTCTTTCCTTTGGTGGCCATGCTACTATGTCACAGCATATTACTAGCCTCTGGAATAAAAGAAGTATCCTCAACTGTAAAAACTGATATCCAAACATTATTTAAAATTTATTATTAGTTAAGTAACCCGAGCCAACCATTGGCCCAATATTGTCCCTCAAGACTCAAGGGATTACTAACGTAATCATAAAATTTCTTAGAGTTTTCTTTACATTCACGAGCTACTTGAGTTTTGAAATCGCGTTTGGTTTATCTAATTAAACGCTTAACATTTCTATGTAAATCTATATAAGTCTGAAAGTGCTGCTGCGCACGGTCCCTTTTATACTTCTTATAGGCTACATTTCTATCTGCTAATGCGTTTCCTATATTTCTATTCCACCATTTAGGTTGCACATTTAATTCACCTCTACACTTTTCTAGGTATACAGCGCTCATTTAAATTTATGAATATATTCTTGAAATTATCCTACATGCTTAGGACACTATCTACCGCTACCAGTTCATCCCAACTTATTAAAACTAATGAAGTTCTAAAGTCATCGAAATTTGTTCTCCTAAAATCAGGCACCATGAAGTTATTTAATTCTCTAGAAGTTTTAACATTAACCGAAAAGCGTATCATGATATGATCGCTATTGCATACACTTTCTCCAACGTCTACATTCTGAACTAAATTATCATTTGTCGCTAAAACCAAAGAACCAAGTCGAAAATATTCTCACCGCGGGTCAGTTCTAATACTTTTTGAAAAAAAAATATACCTCGTAGAAAATGTATCAAACGTAAACCCATCGCTGTTTAAGGTAATGAAATTAATATTTGAGCAATTAAAGTACCCGAAAATAATTGATTCATTATGCGCAACCCCAAAATTAAAGACTGTTATTACCGCTAATATCTGAAATATCTGAAATAATTATATCTGACTGGTCACTGGCATTAACAGTCTTTTAAACTGGACAAAAATTTTCTTTGCAGTATAAAAGTACACCACCTCCTATTTTACCAAATCTAACCTTGTTAAAAAGTTTAGAACCTTTAATATGGTATTCACCGATAAAATCTCTATCTGCACTTTTAATCCATGATTCAGCTATTGCCAAAATGTCGTAATTTTCAACGTGAACTAATGACTTAAATTCGTTAAACTTATTCCTTATTCTCCTCGCATTAAAAAACACTACTTTTCAACTATTCTTTACGTTACTATTTGTTCCTCTATATGGTTGAGTTTTCCTGAGGCCGACGAGTTACAGTTCCTAAACGGGAAAGAACTATTTCATCTTGCCTACTTTTTAAATAAATGTTACTCACTTTTTGGTCAATTAATCTCCCGAGTCGCGAATTACCTATTTCATTCAAATGAACGCCATCTTGAATGAATAAATCTGCCGAGTTAAATTCCGACCAAAAATTAACGAATTCTACTCCTTCAGGGACGCACATCGCTTCTAATTTAGTATCAAAGTAAATTACTGTACTTCACTTAACAATCTATTACTTTCATAAATTCTCAGAAGAACCCCAGAAATTAGTATATTATTCGACTTATCTTTCAAGGATTTAATCAAATTTCGATATTTAGCTAACAAATTTTCTGACCTACTAGTGAAATTATACAAATCGTTTCCTCCAGCGTGAGAAATTAACAGCGAATTTGCAGTTTCTAACCTTAAATTCATTATTTCGTGTTCAGTTCTATCTACTGTATTTTAGCGCTTGGCAACCATATTCTCTTTCGTTTTTCTCTATTTCTTTAACAAAATTCTTTATCCATATGCCTAACAATGGAGGAGCCTAACAACACAGTTTCGTTTTCTAATAGTGTGTGTGTGTGTGTGTGTGACCTCATTAGAAATAGCTGACTTTGTGGATGGGGATGGAGGATAGAAAGAATAATAATAATATTCATTACTGACCGACTCCCAACGGACAACACTGGACAACACCTCAAACACTGGACAACAAATTCGAACTTTTTTCCTGTTCTTCAAGTAAAATAAAGTGATTCTGGTATATTTTTGCACGCAGAATACGAATATGGATGGGAAATGCTTCCATCTCCGACAGTCTTTGAACATTTAGAATGTGAATTTTATTTAAAAAACAGGAATATGTAGGTATAATTGGCAGCATTAGAACTACACTTTTCTGGAGGAACTGGGACCGAAGATGGTACTGTGACACTGAAAATAACTAAAATATCACTTGAATTGCACTTAATGGGGAGACCAGTGGTTTGCCAGCAAATTGGGTGGATACAACTAGAAACACTGGAACGGGAGTGGTCGTGCGGGATAATATATATATACATAAAACTGTGCGTGATGGAAAAATTTCACTATTATTTTCGAAATCAACATTAAAAGTAGGTAGGGAACACCCAACACTATCAGAGGAACAGAAGCTTTGTTGAACAGTGTAATAATAATAATAATAATAATATATGTTCGACAACAGAGAGAGAGAGAGAGAGAGAGAGAGAGAGAGAGAGAATTTATTACATTATATTCCACTGATTCATTTTGTGTACTGACCCCCTTATCAGGTTATGTAGTATGTTTAAATAGGTGCGATGGTATCCGAGCTTTAAAACGAGGAATACCGGGTGGGCTAAGCCACGCCCACACAAAAATACATTTATGTAGTGTGTGTGTGTGTGTGTGTGTGTGTGTGTGTGTGTGTGTCCCTATACTCGTATCTGAGGATGTCTTATATTTGTACAGCTGTCAAAAAAGAGATAAGAGGGATTAACAATTAGAGGTTTCATGGATTATTCACCTTATTATTGGCATATATATATATATATATACATATATATATACACACACATATATACTTTATATGTGTGTATATACAGGGGTTAGACAAAATAATATGAACACCCGCCGATTTCACCGGTTATCTTTACGGACTGCTCAGACACAAAGTAAACGGTCAAATGACTGGCAAACCTATTTAAATGCGTAACAGAGAGTGTATACGTCATGTTATAACCCTCACGTTGTTTTTACAGATCTGAGTGAATTATGAATTAGCAGTTATGAAAGACCTGTCAGACTTCCAAAGAGGGCAAATTGTCGGAGCGCGGATGGCTGGTGCATCGGTGACGAAAACCGCTCAGATGTTCAATGTATCCAGAGGAACTGTCTCTATGCTCATGTCTGCATACCAAAACCATGGAAAGACAAGCACCGACAAATGCAATAGTGGACGCAAGAAGAAGCTGTGTGATCGAGACCGCCGGGTGCTAAAGCGCATTGTGGCAAAGAACCATAAGACCACAGCTCCAAAAGTGACTGCAGAGCTTAACCAGCATCTTGCAAGCCCGGTATCGACCAGAACTGTACGTCGCGAGCTCCATGGAGCTGGATACCATGGGAGGGCTGCAATTGCCAAACCCTTCCTTTCGCACATCAACATTGAGCGGCGCAGAAAATGGTGTAATGACCATAATAATTGGTCAATGGACCGGTGGAAGAATGTAGTCTACTCCGACGAATCCTCCTTTACGCTATTTCCATGTTCCGGTCGAGTTTACGTCTGGAGACAGCCTAAAGATGCTTATGACCCCGACTGCCTGACCCCAACCGTTAAGCATGGAGGCGGATCTGTGATGGTTTGGGCAGCAATATCGTGGAATACTCTTGGCCCAGCTGTAGTACTGCATGGTAGGGTTAACGCCCAGGTCTATCTGTCAATATTGGCTGACCAGGTCCATCCCATGGTCCAAACGCTGTTTCCCAATGGCGGCGCCGTCTTCCAGGATGATAATGCACCAATCCACACCGCTGGGGTCGTTAAAAACTGGTTTGAAGAGTATGTTAGTGAAGTAGAACGCTTGGATTGGCCTCCACAATCCCCGGATCTTAACATTATCGAGTATCTGTGGTGTCAGTTGGAGCAGCAGGTCAGAAGCCGATTCCCACCGCCGGCGTCTTTGGAGGAACTGGAGCAGGGTTTGCTCGAAGAATGGCTCAGGATTCCTCTAGCCACTGTCCAAAAGCTGTATGAATCAATTCCCCGACGCATTGCAGCTGTTATTGCCGCTAAAGGAGGACCAACTCCATATTAAGAATAAAAACCGCCATTTATCAAGGTGTTCATATTATTTTGTCCAACCCCTATATATATATATATATATTATATATAATTATTAACATATATATATATATATATATATATATATAATATATATATATATATAAACATTATATATATATATATATAATATATATATATATATACATATATATTAACATATATATATATATATATATATATATATATATATATATATATATATATATATATATATATATACCTTACAACCTTAGAAAGGTTTCGCGAGATGATTTCTCATTTCGCGAAGGTGAAGTTTGTCGCCCCTTCTCTCGAGTTGGCCTGGTGAAGTACAGAGTTGGATTCTTGCGCTCTCCACCTCACATAGCTAGGTACGCCCGGCTCATCGGGGATTGTTCTGAGCCAGGCGTCTAGTCTTCTTTTGAAGATGTCCACTGCAACTCCCTTCGTGTTTCTTTGGTCTTTGGGCAACTGATTAAACAGTTTTGGTACTCTCACTACAAAACTATTTTCTTACAAGGTTAATGATGTTCCCTGTCTCGCCTTCAATTTGGGAATACGACACAGTCTACCGTTTCTACTTTCCACCGTTGTTTGGGGAGTTATAGGGTTCAGAGTAAGATTAGAGACTAGTTTCTCCATTATTTTCCAAGTGTAAATAATGGTGTATGTCTCTCTTCTCCTTTCCAGTGAATACAGGTCTAGTTCGCGTAACCTTTCCCAGTAATTTAGTTCTTTGCACCCATTGATTATATAATAATTATATAATAATAATATATATATAATAATAATTATATAATAATTATATAATAATAATTATAATATGATTAGGTAATTTCCACTTCCTGGAATGCCAACCGTTATAGAATTGTAGTTAAAATGCTTACTAAAACGTTTATTCCCTACTGAAAATAAATTATTATTATTATTATTTCCACAATTAACAAAGTTGTATGAGAAACGCTTAATTTAGAACTTTCATGGTGCATTTTCGAATCTGAAAAGTAAGTGATACTCGGTAGGCTATATACAGTATATAAATGTACTTGCTGCTCGGAACTTTTGACAATTTCTATTTGTTCTATTCATTTAGAGTGCTGTTATAAAACAATGACATTACTTTGTAAGGTTGGTACATATATCTATATATATATATACACATATATACACACGAGTGTGTATATATATATGTATATATATATATATATATATATATATATATATATATTATATTATATATATTATTATCATACATATATACTCACGTGTATATTTAGGCTCCGCCCACAAATGGCGGCCGCTAAAGTTCATAGTATGACGCCAAATCTCACACACACACACACACACACACACACATATATATATATATATATATATATATATATATATATTACGATAGAAGTGTTCTTCGGGAACCTTATCCTCAATATGAATATGAAAACAAGAGATACGACTCTCAACATTTATCGGCCAAACGTTTCGTTCCACTCAGGGGCCATCTTCAGTGACTAAATAGAAGCATCTAAAAAAATAATCAGAAAACTAAAGTAAATACAAATGTCAAACTGTACAATAATAAAATCTAATACAAAAAAGTTAAAAAGTTGTTAAATAAAAACTATCATGATTATAAAACAAAAAAGTAAAAATAAACTAACTAAAATTTCAAAAATTAAAAGTTTAAAAATGTTAAGTTTAAAATTTAAAAAATTTAAAAATTTAAAAAATGTAAAATTTTTTTTTTAAAAAAGGACTGACCTGGACGGTAAAAGTTATGAATGACAAGTGGAGAGAAAGGAAAAAACAACTTAAGTTAGTGCGATAGTTGCGTTAAAAAGGTGTTGGTTGGTTAGGAAGTATGTAATTTTATCGATGAAAGGCTATCGTTTAGTTCTGGATTTAATTTCTTGATAAAAAGGGATTCTAAAATTTTAAGATCAAGTGAATTAGAAGCAGACGACAAAATGGCAAAGGAGTCCTGGTGGCACGGGTGGTCATGGGTCTCTGAATGATGCCGAATAGCAGAGGATTCAGGAGTGGAAAGAGGGCGAGAAGTTCGATAAGAAAAACCCAAATGCTTCGAAATCCTAAGTTTTAACTGTAGGGCAATCTGCCCCACATAACGACTTTGGCAGGTCGCACATGTATATAAATAAATAACAAAGGATCTCAAAAGCACGGGGAGGTGATCTTTATGGCGAAAAAAGGATTGCAAAGAATTAGAATTAGAATTAATGATTATAAAGTCGCATTGAGGGAAATGTCTGTCCAAAATAAAGTGGACATCTTTATTAAGTTGAAAAGTTAGTTGGTCTAAAAATGGAAGCTTAAGATAAACCTTCTGTTTCGGAACCGTGGACTGAATTATTTTAGGTGAATATAGGTTATTAAAAATTTAGAAATTAAAGTCTCAAAAGTCAAAGTACAATAAAAATTATAGTTGAAAAATCTCTTAAGATACTGAATTTCTGGGGTTGTTTATGGCCTACCTAAGACCCATAAAGCTGGAGTTCCGCTTCGTCCCATTTTAGCAGCCATAAACACACCAAGTTATAACCTTGCAAAATTTTTGGTCCCAATCATAGACCCTCTCACACGTAGTCATTTTACTTTGCAAGATTCATTTGAATTTGTTGATTGTGTCACGAAGTTGAAGTTTAAGGATTGTTTCATGGCTTCCTTTGATGTTCAGTCTTTTTTTACCAATGTACCTGTTTTAGAAACTTGTGATATTATTATAAATTCTTTGTTTGGTTCTACTAATGACATTTTGGGATTAAGCAGACAATTGTTTTCAAAACTTTTAAAGTTATCAGTCCAGGATACCATATTCTTTTTTAATAAGGAACTTTTCCACCAGCACGAGGGAATGGCAATGGGTTCCCCCCTTGGTCCGTCCTTTGCTAACAGTTTTCTTTGTTTTCACGAGGAAAAGTGGCTGAGGGATTGCCCGCTTGATTTTAAACCTATTTTATTTAAACGTTATGTAGATGATTGTTTTGTCATTTTTAAGCATAAAAATCATGCCCCTTTATTTTTAAATTACATTAATACTAAGCATCCTAATATTAAATTCTCTATGGAAGTAGAACAATACAATAAAATTTCGTTTCTTGATGTTACCATAAATAAACATAGTACAGGCTTTTCAACACAAGTATACAGAAAACCAACTACTACCCAACTCGGTACTCATTTTTTCAGTAATATTCCATTTAGTTTTAAGCTGGCTAGTATTAAAAGTCGTATTTTCAGAGCCTATCACCTTTGTTCAAGTTGGTCTTTATTTGACTTAGAAATTCAGTATCTTAAGAGATTTTTCAACTATAATTTTTATTGTACTTTGACTTTTGAGACTTAAATTTCTAAATTTTTAAATAACCTATATTCACTTAAAATAATTCAGTCCACGGTTCCGAAACAGAAGGTTTATCTTAAGCTTCCATTTTTAGACCAACTAACTTTTCAACTTAATAAAGATGTCCACTTTATTTTGGACAGACATTTCCCTCAATGCGACTTTATAATCATTAATTCTAATTCTAATTCTTTGCAATCCTTTTTTCGCCATAAAGATCACCTCCCCGTGCTTTTGAGATCCTTTGTTATTTATTTATATACATGTGCGACCTGCCAAAGTCGTTATGTGTGGCAGACTGCCCTTCAGTTAAAACTTAGGATTTCGAAGCATTTGGGTTTTTCTTATCGAACTTCTCGCCCTCTTTCCACTCCTGAATCCTCTGCTATTCGGCATCATTCAGAGACCCATGACCACCCGTGCCCCCAGGACTCCTTTGCCATTTTGTCGTTTGCTTCTAATTCACTTCATCTTAAAATTTTAGAATCCCTTTTTATCAAGAAATTAAATCCAGAACTAAACGATAGCCTTTCCTCGATAAAATTACATACTTCCTAACCAACCAACACCTTTTTAATGCAACTATCGCACTAATTTAAGTTGTTTTTTCCTTTCTCTCCACTTGTCATTTGTAACTTTTACCGTCCAGGTCAGTCCTTTTTTTAAAAAAAAATTTAAATTTTTAAATTTTAAACTTAACATTTTTAAACTTTTAATTTTTGAAATTTTAGTTAGTTTATTTTTACCTTTTTGTTTTATAATCCTGATAGTTTTTATTTAACAACTTTTTAACTTTTTTGTATTAGATTTTATTATTGTACAGTTTGACATTTGTATTTACTTTAGTTTTATGATTATTTTTTTAGATGCTTCTATTTAGTCACTGAAGATGGCCCCTGAGTGGACCAAAACGTTTGGCCAATAAATGTTGAGAGTCGTATCTCTTGTTTTCATATTCATATTGATTATATATATATATATATATATATATATATATATATATTATATATACATATATATATATATATATATATGTTCTTATCAGCCTCTCCTGCCCCTTTATGTTATCACTCAATTTTGTTTTTTTCCTTTTTCTCCGTTTTCTCCGTTTTTCTCTTTTTCCCCGTTTTCCCCCTTTTTTCACTTTTCCCCTCCTTTCCCTTCACTTGGCACTGGTACTCCCCCCCCCTTTGCATCATTTGCAAATATACTACTGCTTTATTCAATATCTTTTTAGCAAGTGTGCAGATTTTTTTTGTATAATTTTTAAAACCATGTGAATGATTAAGTTTTATTTAAAATTATGGTAGTCTCTTTCATCTTCGATGTACATTTTTAGATGAATTTTTTAATTTTTTCATGTCATAAAAACTTTTAGTACATTTTCACATAAAAACAAGCAATCACACGTACACAAGTCTTATTTCACTATCTCACGTTTCATTTGGGGTGATTAATCACGTAGGTGTACAAACAAACCCACTTCTTGTTTATAAAGTTTGTGATCAGATTTTAGGTTTATTTTCACATAATGGTCACTGTCATTAACCAGACACTCATTTTTTTCTAGCTTCATTACTCCCTTTCGTTTATATTCTAATTTAAATATGTATATTATATATAGGGGCGATGCCGCCAGCTTGACCTTCGTGTGAAGAAAGACCAACGCACGGAGCTGCTAAGAGGTTACGAAGTATATACCGTATATATAATAACAATAATAATAATGATAATAATAAGAATAATGAAAAATTCATCCCACCAGGGTTCGAACTCACTACCTCTTGAGAAGGAGGTGAAGGCACTAGCCACTACACTACGACATGTAGGGGCTAGTTCCGTCACCTACTCAAGAGGTGATGAGTTCGAACCCTGGTGGGGACGACTTTTCATCATGAATAATCGTGCGTGTTCATGCACGATATTCCATATATATATATATATATATATATATTATATATATATATATGTATATACACACAGTATGAATATACATTTTTTAATTGGGGTTGTTTAACCTCCTTTGCAACATCTAAGGTCATATGACGGAGGGGACCTACAGCTTTACGTGGGATCCGAACCACAGGAGTATATATATATATATACACACACACACACACACACACATATATATATATATATATATATATATATATGTGAGGAGATTGTAAACACCAGTTGACCAGGGAAGTACTCCGGGGAGGACGTTAGGCAGGAGATAGGAAGTGCTGGAACTCCCGTTTCTCCTGTCACTGTCCTCTTTAGCTGATTCTTTTGTGTCTCATCGCCCCTGTGAGCAATCCAGCATGCTCTCAAACATACACTTCTCCTGTTCTTCACTACACATACATGTATTTTACACACTACACGATCTTTTCAAGATTTATTAAAAAAAATAATAATAAAATGGCATCGTGGGCCTCAGAGGGATGCTGCAGAGGGGTCGACCGCAGGTCGATCCTGAACCGTCGTTCGAACCCACACAAACAAACAAACAAACAACAATATATATATATATATATATATATATATATATATATACAGGGTGGGCCGTAAGTTTCCATACATAGGAAAAATAAACATTTTTTATGGACAACCATTTTTATTTATATAATATGCTCTACATGGTTGCCATTGTTTTGAAAACACATTTCAATACGTGTTCCCCACTGTTGATGAAAACGCATTAGCACAGTTGACGTTATGCTTGTAATGGCGTTGGTGATACGTTCCTTTAGATGATTTATGTCTCGTATCTTTTCCTGATACACCATGGCCTTCAAGTGCCCCCAAAGATAGAAATCAAGGGGGGTGAGATCTGGGGATCTGGGAGGCCACTCCACAGGACCACGCCGACCAATCCAAGCATCCGGAAACTGCTGATCCAAATACCGACGCACGTGAAGACCATAATGAGGTGGAGCTCCATCTTGCTGGAAGTAAACTGGGAAGTTACCTTCCTCGTTTAGCAGGGATGGGAAAAACTCTTCTTGCAACATGTTAAGATACCTTTCGGCATTAAGATTTCCACTGACAAAAATTGGTCCAATAATTCTGTCACCCCATATCCCGGCCCACACCATCACTTTACCGGCACCTGCAACATTTCCAGTCTTCTGAAACTTGTTAATAAGTTTTGCCACAGTGTCGTGTGTGATGTTCGTTCCATGTTGTCTGTTAAAGTTCATTGCAACCATGCGACTGCTTCCCGACCCAGCCATCAGTATCATTTCAATTCGTTGCTCTTTCGTCAAACGCATATTCTTAGGGTATCTGAAACATAAAAACAAACGTTTAATTTTTCCTATGTATGGAAACTTACGGCCCACCCTGTATATATATATATATATATATATAATATATATAGATATATACCTCGTTAACCTCATTGAAGTTCCGTGTTTTGGTCTCTCTTCACACGAAGGACATGCTGGTGGCCCCGCCTCTAGGCCTGGCTTGGTGGAGTAGCGAGTTGCTTTCTTGCGCTCTCACCGCACTTAGTCAGGTACACCCTGCTCATCTGGTACCGTCCTGAGCCAAGCATTTAGTCTTCTCTTGAAGCCTTCAACTTTGACAACCTATAACGTTTCTGAGGTGCTTTGGAAGCTGGTTAAAAAGTCTTGCCCCCTGACAACCAAGCTATTTTCCTCCAGTGTTGAAGAGGTCTCTTGTCGGGCCTTTAATTTGGGAACACTACACATTCTGCCTTTCCTATTTTCCAGCGTTGTTTGGATGGTAATTGGGTTTAGTTTGAGGTTTGATACCAGTCTTTTGATCCATATGTAGATTATGGTGTACCTCTCTCTTCTTCTTTCCAGAGAAATACAGACTTAGTTTACGTAGTCTTTCCCAGTAATTCAGTTCTTTGCAGCCATCAATCTAAGCTGTGAAATGTCTTTGTTTTTTTTCTAGTTTATTAGTTTCTTCCTTTTTACATGGGGACGTCAAAAGTGAGTGGTATTGAAGTTTTGGTATGATCAGTGTTTTCAGCAGGGGAATCATTACTGTCTTATCCCTTCTTTTGAACGTTCTTAGTACATGTCCCGCGACTCTTTTTGCTTTGTTTATCGCTATATGATTTTGTGTTTCGAATTTCGCATCATGGTTATTATTACCCCCAAATCGGTCGCTTTCGTGCTTCTCTGAATTTCCTGTCTATCTGGAGGATAATATGCAGTCTATTTAAGTTCCTCATTTCTACCATATCTCAAGAGCTGAAATTTCTCTGTGTTAAATGTCATGATGTCTTTTGACCATTTGTATATTTTGTTCGTGTCCCTCTGCATGTTAGCATGATAATGAACAGGCGTGGGATCAATACTGTACCTTGTGATACTGAGCTGCGTACTTCTGATTCTGATGATGATATACCTTGAATTACGACGACCTGTAGGCGTTCTCTGAGGAAGTTGTTGATCCATTTTCCCACTTTGCCTATTATTTCCATATATTTCATTTTATGTTCTATCATCCCATGATCACATTTGTCGAAAGCTTTAGCAAAATCCGTGTATATAACATTGTTGTTTTCATTGCCTTCCACTGCATCTAGGATATTGTTATAGTGCTCTATAAGTTGTGAGCGGCATGATCTTCCTGATCAGAATCCGTGCTGATTTTCGTTGAATCTTTCCCGTGTCTCTAAGAAATGATGTATTTTCTCTCTAACTATTCTTTCACCTACTGGTGAGGTGGAACATCAATGACATTGGTCTATAGTTCTTTGCTTGAGTTCTACCCCCTCCTTTATATATAGGGACAATGTTTGCTCTGTTCAAGATGCTCGATATTTCCCCACTGTCTAGGGATCTTCTCCATATCCAGTATAAGGGTGTCGCTATTTAATTTTTGCAGTTTTTAATCAATGATGCGCTCCATTTGTCTGGAACTGCAGCTGAATGTGATTTCATTTGTCCTCTAGCTCTCGCTACATCTTTTGAGGTAAAATCAAAGTCTGTTATACAATCTGCTTGCAATTTCTCTTCGAAGAATGCATCTATATCAGGTATCGCTTTGTTATTTTTTGGGGTACTGAAGACTGATTCATACTGGGCTCTCAATGTGTCAGATATTTCTTTTAGATCATCCATTAGTTCGTTATTTCCTTTCCTTAAGAGCCCGATAATGGCGCGCGTTTTTGTTTTCCTTTTCGCAAAGCAATACAAGTATTTTCGATTTTCCTTTATTGCTTCTACCGCCTTTTTTTCTTCCCTCTCTGTATGGCCCTTAACTAGAGTTTGTATTTCCCAATCGATACTCCGCAGTTTTTCTTGTATTACTTTCCTGGCAGTGTTATCTCTGCAATTAGCTAACTTCGACTCTACTCTCTTTCTTTTGCGGAATATTCTTCTCTTTTGCCAGTTCCTCTTTCCTTTTGGCTGTGCTTTCGGAGCATATTTTTTCTAAAATTCTCAGCGTCTTTTCTTCCAAGGTTGTTAGCATTTCTTCAGTTGTTTTATACCCTAAAACTGTTCTCCACTCTATTTGGGCCATATGTGATCTGATTGCTTCCCTGCACAATTTATAGTCTTGGAATTTAAGTTAAAGGCCTCAAATTTGCTTCTTTCTTCAATATGCGTATAGTCTTTTAATGTTGTCGCCGTAGTTGTTGATATCTCGATTACGTTGTGGTCTGAGATAATGGTTGGGGTTATTTTTATATTAGCAATCAAGTTCGTGTTATTCGTGAATACCAGATCTAGGCAGTTATTTTTTCTGGTATTTTCTGTTATAGTCCGGTTGCACTGGGTGGGAACCCTGCATTGTTTGTTATAAAGCAAATCTTGACATATTTTGAAAGCTTATACCACCCCATTCAAGAATCCATCGGGTGTACACCTGACCAACCCCCGCTTGGCTTTTACAATATAGCCGCCATTTTCCAAGATGGCCCGCCAAACTGAAAAATCCCATATCCTGGTCAATACTTGATGGATTTTGATGATCTTGGTGTCATTTCTAGGGTTTTTCAGGATGATGACTCGATCTGGAGGGGTTGCAGATACTTTGGGAGTCATTTTGACCAACATTCGTCAATAATCAAGGTCATTGGAGGTCAAACGCCCCCCGAAATAAGGAATATCCCATATCTCGGGCAGTCGTGGAGATATTTTGGTGATCTTACTGTCGTTTTTATGGTTTTGGGCGAGATTGAGTAGTTCTATAGGCACATGATAACAGTAGGATATCATTTTGCAACTCCATGGGTCAAGTCAAGGTCATTTGAGGTTAAAGTTTGGCCTTGAAATATGATAATGCCACAGTTGACATCACTGTATTTGCTTTATTTCAGTGACAATTTCTACAATCTAGCTAACTGCTGAGCACTTAACATCTTTTCTGCAGATAAAACCAGATCATAATGCTTAAATGATATAACCCACATTATATGGATGTGGATATTCGGATATAAACTACAATTTATGCTGAAGTACAGGGCACATGCATTCTATGGAAGGTTGCAAAGCTACAAGATATGACCTCGTAAGCAAAACAAAGCTCACACCTAGCTGGGGGATTGGCATTGACAACTTTTATGCAGTTATTCACATTAGATAACCATTTATTGGGGGCAAATATCAAAAGACATGGTTGTGTCAGGATCGTCAAGATCATCAGTCTGCTCTTCGTTTGCGTTTTAGGTCAATGGATTGTTGCAATCCAAGACGCTGCCACATGCACAGAACATTGTGCAAAGGATTCCGCGTCCCATGCAGCCGCAGCGACTCCCCCTGCATGCTGATTGTGATTCACACCCATATCTGATTAGCTTCAGGACTTCATCTGGTGCTAAGCACACTCCTTCACCAACTGTTTTTGGGATGAGAACTCTGTTTGTTTCGTCTCTCTCCCACCCATAATGCACAGGATCAAGTGGTGGTGGGTCACACTTTAGTGCATCGAGCCAGTTCGCCACAGTGTAGTGGGCTCTGAGCACATTTCGATGGAAAGCTTCAGTTGTTGGTGGTAGAGAACATAGTTTGGGTGCAGTAGTTCCCGACTTCCCTGTCTTCTGAGCCCATACTCGCTGACGACACTCAGTAAGAGATGAGGATTTCTTATCCCCAAAGCATGCAACAATGAACGCTGTTGCCTCTTTCTCGATATGGTCAAAGCATGCATCAAGGGACCCCAGCTTGTCTAGCTTCCGACCCTTCTTGGCTGTGGCAATGGCAGTGGCTTTGCCGATGCCATGTATTGCTGCAACTGTGTCACAACCACTCAAAGCGTGTAGTTTGAGGATTTGTGGGATGATGTCTTTGTGCTGGGTTACAGTTGCTCGGATGTCCACTGATTTTCTGCCACGCACTGGAGACTCCATAATCATGGGACAGCCTAGTTTCTTAAATTCATAGAAGTGAGTCAGCATGGCAAACACGTCTGTGTCATCACAAATGATGGAGATGCGGGCATCAGAATCTTTCTCAGCTTGTGCGATAGCGTGTTGTGTTATTATCACGTCAGCCTCTTCATGAGATGATGAGAGCTCCAATGCTGCTCGACTCCTGCCTCGCACAATGGAAGTCGGTATGGTTTGCCATCCTGCAAGCACTAGCTCATGGTCTTGGGTTACAGTTGCTAGATACTCACTATCAGCAAGGATTTGCTCACAGAGCAGCCTGTTTAGTTGCTCCTTGTTTGCGGTGCACGTGAGAACAGCGTCTCTTGTAGGCAATAGGGTGTTGAGGTCCAGCTTGTGAACTCTGCTGCTCTTGCTTCTCATTGCCCGAGTGCTTGATTTCGGAGAGAAATCATAGTAGCGATCAAAAACTAGTACTACAGATGCATGAGAAAGATGTTTCGGTAGCAATACTATGAAGGTTTGGATAAATGTAGCAACTGTGCCACTAGCAGGCCAGTCGACTGTTCACAAAACAGCTGACACATCCATGATAACAACTGTTGGTCGACCCCCATGTTCGAGAGGATGTTTCCACTCCCAAGTTCTGCTTCAATGCGGACTTAGCTGCAGTTCTCATTAAGCCATCTGGTTGGAACAGTGCGGGTGGGTATGCCGCAAGCTCTGATGAGAATACATGGGTCAAGTCAAGTTCGCGTTCGCTCATCAGCAAACCGATGACGCGTGCATAAATCGCTTCTTGGTCCATAACCAAGTGGGCACCCACCTTGATATGTTTCGTTTTACTTGCAAAGGTGATGACATGTTTGGAAATGGTGCCATAAAAGCCTTGTGGCCATGATGACTCGTACTGTGCCAGTTGCGTCTTTCCAACACTAACAGCTCTATCGGCATTGGCATCTGGAGATGCAAGCTGCCCTGTCTGAATATTGTATAAGTTGCCTCCTGGATGTGACTCTGGATCCATTGGGTCCATGCACTTAGAAAGGGAATCACGAAGTGATTGGCGATCTTCTCCATCATGTTTGATGCGACCTCCTGCCCTTCCTGCCTCCTCCTGCCCTTTACCATTGGGAAAATGATCCCTGATTTCATTTTAAACCCCATAGAACTACTCAGTCTCGCCCAAAACCATAAAAACAACAGTAAGATCACCAAAATATCTCCACGACTGCCCGGGATATGGGATATTTCTTATTTCGGGGGGCGTTTGACCTCCAATGACCTAGAGTATTGACGAATGTGGGTCAAAACGACTCCCAAAGTATCTGCAACCCCTCCAGATCGACTCATCATCCTAAAACCCCTAGAAATGACACCAAGATCATCAAACTCCATCAAGTATTGACCAAGATATGGGATTTTTCAGTTTCGCCGGCCATCTTGGAAAATGGCGGCCATATTGAAAAAGCCAAGTGGAGGTCAGGTGTACACCCGATGGATTCTTGAATGGGGTGGTATAAGCTTTCAAAATATGTAAAAATTTGCTTTATAACAAACAATGCAGGGTTCCAGTAAAATCAGGGTCTGTGCTACCGGACTATTATCTCCTGTGTCAGCATAAACTCGTTTGTGAGAGTCATCAACATTTTTGCTTGCTCCAGGTCTTCTTTTGGGATCTTTTCCGTTTGGGGGCTAGCAGCGAATTTTAATGAAAATCGGTATACTAATGTAGTTTTGGTCACTGATTTAAAAAATAACACTCATTTTTTGGAGAAATGAAAAACAAACATGTTAGAGCACTTTAAATAATTAATGTGTTTTTAACGAAAATATCATGACTTAACCTAACCAATCGTCAAGGGCGTACAGTTGACCTAACCGAGCACTCAAATGACCTAACCTGGCATTCAATTGACCTAACCTGGCATTCAGTGGCGGTCCTAGCTTACATGACGCCCTGGGCGAACCTCACCTTCAGCGCCCCCCCCCCCCTGTTCGCCAACACACACACATTCGAATCCCCCCAAAATAAAGGACAGACATAACTCTTTCACAAAATAACTTTTTATTGGACTAATTGTTGGAACTTCAGAACCAAAACAAAGACTCAAATTTCTGAATTTTACAAATCCTTCATCACGTAAATAGAATAACTCACTTAAGAGAATGTAATTATGATACTATGAACAGGAAAAATACAAATTAAATTGCACAACTGCCATAAATAAACTAGGGAATCAAATTTCTAAATTGTACAAATGCTCTATCACATAAATAGAATAAGACACTTAAGAGAGGGTAATTATTATGCTACACTTTGAACAAGAAACAAAATAAATTGCACCAGAGCACAACTGCCATCTAAAGCCTGACTCTTCTTACCTTCCTTGATGCAAAGTCATGAATTAAATCATCATATGAAATCTGCTCAGCAATTGTATGATTTATATTGATGATGGCCAGACCGGTAAGGCGTTCCTGTGACATAGTTGACCTCAGGTAGGATTTGATGAGCTTCAGCTTTGAAAAGCTCCTCTCTGCTTCAGCAACAGTGACTGGAAGAGTAAGACCAATTCTGAGAGCAGTCCACAAATTTGGATATATTTCAGAGAGCTCCCTTTCATGGATAAATGTCAGCAGTTCAAGCAAGGATATGGTCTTTGATGGCAAGTCAGGCAAGTTCTTCAGCTCCTGTGCAAGCTCTCTGCCATCCAAGTCAGATTGTCCCTTAAAGTGTAGTGTAGTACTAAGGTTCACACATTGTTCTGTCAGCTCCTCAAATGTGAGATTTTGGAAATGTGTCAGCACTCCAAACTTCTCTCCCACAATTTCCAACTTGGAAAATCTTTCCTGAATGGCTGATGTTGCAGCATCAACCACTGCATTGAAAAATGTCACCTCCAGCTTCTTCAAAGCATCAATCAAGGGCTCATCAGATGCTTCATAGGAGAAGTGCCGCTTTGTGGACCTCAGCCGTTTTTGTTTTAACACAGCCTCCACATTCATTTGTTCACAGATATCTGTGGCTGCCATTTGTGCAGCCACAAAACCTGTTGCCCTGTAATTGCGGAGACCTCTCTCTGTTTTTTTAGGAGATTTACTGCAACATCAACGTGCATGCTAGGAGACTGCATCTGCTTGCTCACATGCTGAATTTGGCACAACAGGTCATGCCACACCACTGAACAAATGGCGAAGCGGTATGACCCAACCTCCTCTGACAGAGATTGAGCCTCGACCTTTATTACAGAGTCTTTGGTGTGGTCCCTCACCTCGATCAGTGCATCTCTCACTGCAGCTGCCTGATATCTCAGGGGCTCCACACTCTTGATCTTGCTTTCCCACCTTGTATCAGACCACATCTTCAATGTGATGTTCACATGTTTTTTCAAAATGGCCCATCGTTGTGTGGAGGCTGAAAACAAGTTGTAAAGCTTCTGCAAGATGCCAAAGTAACTTGTGGCATCAATAGATCCCTTAGCAGCATCGGCCACAAGCAAATTCAGAGAATGAGCCCCACATGGAACAAACAGAGCTCTGGGATTAATTTCTAGGAGCCTGGATTGAACACCCTTGTTTTTTCCCCTCATGTTGGCCCCGTTGTCGTATGATTGTCCTCTACAGTCTATGAAAGGAACTTTGAGCTCCTCCAGTCTCTTCAGAATCAGAGATGCCAAATGTTGACCAGTGGACTCCTCTGCCTCCAAAAACCCCATGAAATGTTCCTTTATATGGGGCTTCCCCTCCAGTGACACAACCCGAATCACAACTGACAACTGTTCAGTGTGGCTGATATCTGGAGTGCAATCTAGAATTATTGAAAAAAACTTTGATTGTTTGATGTCGCTCACCATTGCTGAAATGGTCTTGCTTCTCGACAAATCAATGAGTTCGTTTTGTATGTGGTGGCCGAGGTAGCTGGTGTGACTGGAGGTCCCTTTTTGGACACGGTTAATGTGCTCTTGCATTATAGGATCAAATTGTGCCATCAGTTCAACTTCTTTCAGAAAATTGCCATTTGATGGTGAGAACAATTTTTCTGTATGTCCCCTTAGTGCCAAATTCCTAACTGCCAGAGAATGCACAATAGCAGTGAGACGTGTCAGCACCGCTCTCCATCTCAACTTCTCAGCCTCCAGAAGTGCCATCTCCTGCTTGTCAATGGTCTCCCCCTTTCTCATCCTCACTGCCAGTTCTTTCCAGATTTTCATAGAATTTAGGTGTTCTGAACTGTTGTCATGTGATGTGAGCAATGAGCTTGCATGCTTCCAGTCCGAGAGTCCCAAACCTTTTAAATTTATTTTCCTCTTGGAAAATAATGTACAACAGAAACAGAAAAGGCTGTTGTTTTTTAAGGAATAGACCAACCAACTTCTGGTTATATTTTCCCCACTAACCAATGACTTCTTGAAGTATTGATGGTGGAAACTTCTTCCGTCACTGTCGTTTCTAGGGAATACAAAGTCAGATGGTACTTGACTTGGTCCCCTGGAAACCAGTTGTGTCCGAATTCTCTCAGTCAGAACTGAAGGCCAGTTAGCAGGGTCGGTGGACAGAGACTCATCCTCAGGAGGCGATTCTGCTCCAGGCCTTTCTAATAGAAAGAACAAGAGCATTACTCATTAGTATACACACCTAAGTTAGATAACACATTATTCACAGCACTTTGTTATGGTGGTGAAACACCACACATACCCAGTAACCCAGACCCAGTGATAATAACATTATAATTTATAACTGTTTGCAAAATGCTTTGCAGGGATGCACACACATACACATACACACACACGCACACACTCACAGACATATGTGCACACAAACTCACCTGAAGAGTCCTGCCGGGGAGAAGTAGAAGCAAATGGGTCTTCATCCTCAGGATCAGACTGCATTTGTGGAGACATATGTGAGGCTGAGGAGGTAGATGGCTCCTCAGCCTCAATAATGGCAGAAGTAGACGGCTTCTCATCCTGGCTAGTGGCAGAGGGTGTTCCAAAATATTTCAAAAGTGCCCCTGCAAATAGTAAAATAGAACATAACAGACCAATGCATGAATAGGCTAGTACAATTAATTTAACATGTTATTAAGCACAATTTATTAAACTTTTAGAATAGGAAACAAATGAATAATACAACCTCCTTGGTTAATGGCTAATTATATACATAATAGTACACTTCAAATGACTCAGAAAGCTATATCACAAAATAGCAGTGCAATATAGCAGTGAAGAGTAGATGACATAGCTCTATACCTTTATCTTTTGCTCGTTTCTCCTCTTCTTCTTTCCTCTTTTTTCTAAACTGAGCACCTGATAGCTTTGACCTCTTCTTATCCATTTGCGGTTATTTGACAGACCTTAGTGGCTTAGTGTGAAGATTCGTTCTGTAATAAATAATATACATTTCACTATTTAACCAAACCCAGAAAAATAACATTACATATGTTAAAGTATGGGCCTTTATTCCCAATAATATTAATCTGGAAGCATTTTGCATTGTTTAGGTCTTTTATGGGAAGGTTTATGGAAAATGCAATAGATGGTTTTTTTTTAATAAAAATATATTTATTGATCTTTTATTATTTATTTTATTTTATTTTTTATTTTTATTTATTTATTTATTTATTTATTCTTATTTTTATTTTTATTTTTTTGCAGGCGCTCATGCCGCCCCTCCACAAATGCCGCCCTGTGCGGCTGCCCATATTGCCCATATGAGGAACCGCCACTGCTGGCATTCAATTGACCTAACCAGACATTCAATTGACTTAACTGGGCATTCATTTTTTTTTTTTCTGCTACTTTTACAGATCTGTCGGGATCCTTTAAAAAACGTGTTCTTTGTAAAGTTGCACTGTTTACCTTTTGACCGACGATTTTGGCAATGAAAGAACTGGGTATTTTTATCAAAGGAACACACTTTCTCACACTTAGAGCACTTTTTCATAAACAGTAGCAGTTTGTGACTCTGGCTAAATTTAAAACAATCCTCTGTAACTAGTTTAAGCTAGTTAAAACACATATTAATTATTTAAAGTGCTGTAACATGTTTGTTTTTCATTTTTCCAAAAAAAGAAAGTTATTTTTGAAATCAGTGACCAAAACTACATTAGTATACCGATTTTCATTAAAATTCGCTGCTAGCCCCCAAACGGAAAATACCCTTCTCTTGTCCTGCCCACCTTTTTGTATTTTATAAATGGGAAGTTAAAGTCTCTCCAGAGCATTATATTGGGGGATGGAGAGTTTATGGCCTTTATTAGTTTTCTGATATCATCTTGGATATATATATATAATATATATATATATATATATATATATATATAATTAGTGATGTAGCGGATGTCATTTTTTCCACATCCGCGGATGCGGATGCGGATGTTTGATTTCAACATCCGCGGATGCGGATGCGGATGCGGATGTCTACATTTTCGTTATTTTTTAGGATATATTCGAGATTTGTTGTGTTTAACGTATATAATAAGTTATTATATAGAGAGAGCTGTAGCTATAATGTAGTATAATTGATTAATTGTACAATAATTGCTGTACTTTTCTCTGAACATATAAAATAATATCAAGCATCTAACTAATATAGAAATCAATTAGTGAATTCGTCTGCAAATAAATTCGTTATATTTTGTTGAGTTTCAGCCACAATTAGAAACCATAATTGTGTTACCAGGATGCGGGACGTGAACCCAACTAAAATGCACCCCACCGACCTCTCTCCCCAACCTCCACCCTTATAGAAAGAGATCTTTAATTAGCTTGATAACTATTTATATTGAGTTTAAAGTTTTATTAGGCATATTTATAAATGAGTAATTAAAATAAAGTAAACTAAGATGTTCATCGTTTAATATTCAAACTTAATTATAGGAAGGTTATGCTTAAGGAACATTAATTTTTCTGCCTTTTCTGCTGCCAGTCTGTTTCTCTTTTCATCATATATTAATCCAGCACTGCTAAATAATCTCTCGCTTGGTACGTTTGTTGGAGGACAGGCTAAATGTTTCCTTGCAAGTTTACTCAAGTATGGATAGATATTCTGCGTATTTTTCCACCAACTAATAGGATTGTCACATGCAGCCAGGCGTTTTTCTTGGTGATAGCTCTCGATCATTTTTACTACATCTTTTGACATCGCGTAGGTCTCGTCATTGCTGCTTGACTCAAGAAACTGAGAGACAGATTCTGTGATAGATTTGCTTGTTGAAGGTGTTGGTTCTGTCACTGAAACTTTTATTCTTTTGGTGGGTGGCGAAGCGACAGATTCAAGAGATTGAAGCTCTTCAACTGCTTTGCCAAGTGATGATTTAACTCGTTCTAATGTACTAGGTGAAAATAACTCAGCTTTGTAACGTGGATCTAAGTAGGTTGCAAGAGAGTAACTTCATACAAGAACAGCCTCTCGTCTTGTCGCTTGCATCACTTTTGCGCACAATGAACTAGTTCTATTAATATAGTAGAATTTGATAATTTCCGCTTATTAATGACATTTTATCTCAACGGTCCACATCCGCACGACATCCGCAGTCCAAAGTGCGGATGCGGATGCGGATGCGAGAAAATGTGCGGATGTTCCGCGGATGCGGATGCGGATGCGGATGTGACCTACATCACTAATATATATATATATATATATATATATATATATATATATATATATATATATATACAGGGTGTCCGAGAATTATCTGTACAATTTTTGGCTGTTATTAAAAGTCAACCATGAAGTGTAGAAATTCCAGTGTTGTCCCATTTTACAGAGAATCTCATTAAGTTTTTTCTCATACCACGTTTTGACAAGTTTTTTTAGAAATGTACTCGGGTGACAGACATTGATGATTTAAAAGCAAGAATCACAGCTGCGATTGAGCGAATTGATGTGGATATGCTGCAGCGTACATGGCAACATTTGGAGTATCGATTGGATGTTTTGCGAATCACTAATGGTGCACATATCGAATGTTTGTAACAACGTTACTTTAATAAAAGAAACTTTTGAAAATACAGATTCTAAATAATCTTGTTTAAGAATTTTACGTGTGTTACCAAGAATTTTATTAAAAGATGAAATTGTACAGATAATGTTCGGACACACTGGAATTTCTAAAAAACTTGTCAAAACTTGGTATCAGAAAAAACTTAATGAGATTCTCTGTAAAATGGGACAATACTGGAATTTCTACACTTCATGGTTGACTTTTAATAACAGCCAAAAATTGTACAGATAGTTCTCGGACATCCTGTATATATATATATATATATATCAGTGGCGATTTCTTAATGAATGCAACGCATGCAATGCATGCGTTAAATATGTTCTCTTTTCAGATCTAAATAAGGATTATAATTGACAAAAATAATTTTCAGAAACTAAAAATAGGCTAAGGCTTCAATCACGCATGTACTGGCTATTGGGCGGTGTAAACAAAATTATGTCTTATTTCATTAGACAATTAAGAACATTTTTCTGTACACAGATCGAAATACTTGTAGCTAAAGCATTCACTAATTCAGTCTGGGTACAGAAAAATGTTCTTAATTGTTTAGTGAAATAAGACATGATTTTGTTTACACCGCCTTGCCTTGGGCAATTTTTTAAGGAGACTTCTCACTATCCATAAGATATTTTTTTTGAGCCTCATAGCTAAATTCAAAAGGCAATATGTTTTAAAATATGCTTAGAAAATTTACTTAATATTTTTACTAAAAATAATTAAAAAGCTTTTTGTTCTGATTTTTTTTAATTAATGAAAATAATACGGCATGCATGCAGTTTTATAGGTGCATTCACCAAAAAGTAACATCTGGCAATTCTGACAAGGCTTCTTTCCAGTACCACAGCGGCAAGCACCCACTTGTGTTCGGTGTTCCCTTTTGTGCTTTAGTTATTTTGGATAATCAGTTAAATAAATTATAGCATTGTAGTGCCCATAATGACTGACGATGTGTTTAATCAATTGAAGACTAGAAGATTTTACTCACTCTCTTTTGATGAGAAAAAGCGCATATTGAATAATGGCAGACCGATTCCACATTTGAATTTAAGCAAAGAAAATAAAGGCTTCACTAGGAAATTTAATCCTAAGCTGTATGATGATGTTCCCTGGTTATGTGGAAATATTTCAAATAACAAATTGTACTGTTGGTCGTGTTTCCTATTTTCAAGAGATAACTCTGTGTGGAATTCTGTTAGTCGTGGATACGACGATTTAAACAATTTACATACTGCAATTTCTCGCCATGAAAAATCTCTTGCTCACATAAATGCATTTGTTGATCTTAAAACATTTGGAAAGTCAGAAAGAATTGATTTAATACTCGACAAGCAGAAATCAGTTGCCATTTCCAGACATAACGAAGAAGTTAATAAGAATCGAGAAATTTTGAAACGTTTGATTAGGATAACATGTTTTTTAGGTATGCAAGAATTAGCATTTCGCGGTCACAATGAAGAAGAAAACGCTGACAATAGGGGTAACTATATTGAATTGGTATTTTGTATGGGAGAATTCGATGAAAAGCTTCAAAACCATTTAAAAACTGCGACTGTTTTTAAGGGAACATCATCTGCTATTCAGAATGACATAATTCAATCTATTAGTGCAGTTATGTTAGAACAAATAAAACGTGAGCTTATCGACTGCATGTATGTGGCGATTTTATTAGATGAAACATCTGATGTCAGCTGTTTTTCTCAACTCTCTACTGTTGTTCGTTATGTTAATAAACATGGAGAGATTTGTGAACGATTTATAAAATTCAATGACGTCAGCAATGATAGAAGTGCAGGAGCGATTTCTGATTTATCTATAAGGCAACTAGGTGAACTGGGCTGTTTGAAAAAATTAGTTGCTCAAACCTACGACGGTGCTGCTGTTATGGGGAGCGATCTTAATGGAGTACAAACAAAGATTAGAGAAACTGTACCAGAGGCTATTTTTCTTCACTGCTACGCCCATAAACTTAACCTTGTTTTATCCCAAGCTGTCGCTGAAATTTCCGAATGTAATAATTTTTTTTCAGTATTAGGAAGTTTGTCATCATTTTTCAGCAGTTCAACTAAGCGAACTTCAATGCTTGACAAAGTTGTTGGAAAGCGTTTCCCTAAACTGGCTCCAACGCGGTGGAACTATTCATCTCGTCTAGTTGAAAGAGTTAAGGAAAATAAAGAAGATATAATAGATCTTTTAAAAAGCATTCTTGAAAACCCAAAGAAATTTGATGAAAAAACAAAAAATAGTGCACGCGGATTGCTTGCTGGTATCGATACTTTCGATTTTAATTTTTTATTAGAAGTATTTTCTTCAATTTTTCCTTTTACTGAATATCTATTTAATGTGCTGCAAACAAAATCTATGGATATTGTGTATAGCTCAATCACCGTTGAAAGCACTATGAAAAAAATCAAACAAATAAGGGATACAAAATTTGCAGATATGTGGGACTTGATAACAGAAAGATGTGGTGAACCTGTATGTAAAAGGAAACAGAGTCTTTCTCCACAAGAGAAGTATAGTCAACTATTTCATGAAATATTCGATAATATACTTCTTCAAATGAAAGAGCGTTTCAGTTCAATGGAAAAATTGGAATTCATTGAGCTTTAGATTGCAAAAAATTTGAGTTCTATGATGTTACTTTCCCAGAGAGAGCTTTTGAATCTTTGAAAAGAAGCTACAATTCATTTTTTGAGTTTCCTCGTCTCCGTTCTGAATTGTGTGTTTTATATTCGCACAAATCTTTTGCCAAAAAGAATGTTGCTGAGCTCCTAAAATATCTACTGGAAAGCGAAATGCGCAAAGGTCTTAAGGAAATATATAAATTGACGAATTTGATTCTAACTATACCAATATCGACAGCAAGTGTTGAGCGATCATTTTCTGCGCTTAAAAGAATTAAAAGTTATTTACGGAGTTCCCAAAGTGAAGAAAGGCTATCTAATCTTGCCTTAATTTCAATTGAAAAAAATTTCCTCAAGAAGCTTATGGAGAATCGAGAGTACTTTTACAATTTGGTCATCGAAGAATTTTGCAGGAAAACTAGGAGAGCAGAATTTCAATTCAAATAATGCTTCACAATTATTTAAGGTAAATTTTAAATTTGCATCTTTTTCTTTAGATCAATTCGGTAACTACTATATATAAATATGTCTAATTTTTTGTTCGCATATTTAAGCCTAACATTAAATGAACTTTCCTTCAAAGAGGTCCCCAAAAGTTTGTAAAACACCTTTAACTTGCTAAGTTCTATGTAAACAATATGCAAAGTTTGGGCAAGAGGGTTAGGCGGATGTTTTTCTTCCATTCCATAACATTGCATGCCTGAACAAAAATGTCACGAGTCGCCACTGATATATATATATATATATATATATATATATATATATATATATAACATTATAACTGCAAACACGCAGTATAATTAACGTAAAGAACGACGCTTTGTATAGGGTGGGTACCTCATTTTTTCATTTGTTTCGTTCTTTCGCTCTCATCTTGCGCGGATAATTCTCCTATACAAAGCGTCGTTCTTTACGTTGATATATATATAAATAAACGATGAATAATTCTTACATTCATATATTCATTCATATAACTATTACATTCATTCTTATATTCATTCATATAATTCATATAATTCTTATATTCATTCGTATAATTCGTATATTTATATAATTCGTATATTTATATAATCCTTGTATTTATATAATCCTTATATTTCTATAATCCTTATATCTTTATATATTTATATTCTTATATTCATTTTTACATATAGAGTCCAAATTCGCATATCGCTGACGAAGTTTGGATAAAATTTTTGATTCGCTTTCTATTTTATTTCTGTTGAATAATTGGTGAATTATTTCTTTTTAAATTACTTAATCATTTTTTTAGATTTAGCTTAGTAATGTAATCTTGTTAAATTCTGTAATGTTCGTTTTCTGTATACATTCTCTCTTCGTTGTAAAAGATGAAGTCATGTCTTGCTTAACTTTTAATTTTAAATTTTAAGCATTTAATTTTTGCTCATATGCATGTTTAATTGTAATTCATAATAAAATGCAGATTTCAATTTCCATTTTTAGTCAACTCGGCAGATCATGATAACATCAGATCTGTCAATATGCTGTTTAAAACAAAAATATGGCTTCATCTTCAAATATATTGCTTAACAGTCTAGATATTTACCTTGTCTTTAAATATTTTGCAAAATAAATCAGCCTATTGAGAATTAAAAACAAAAACAGATCGGCATTAAATAATAATGATGTCATTAAAAATTTCAGTATATAGGCCAATAAAATTTCGCCAATGTTCATTCTGATTTGTCTGATCTAACTTAGAGGCTGAGCATTACCTGTAACATTTTAGCAGTAAACTACAGTAAGAGAATATCTTTGTCTTCTCCTTCGAGTTTTGCTCTCTTCAGAGAACTTAGTCTAAAATAGAGAAAAATAATTCCCCGATACGTTACAAGAAGAATCGAGGAACCTTCAGAGAATTTAGTAAGCTCCACAGAATCCTCCGATCCGCTACGAGAAGAAATCGGAGAGTCGTATAAGAGAAACTTCTGCGATTCCGCATACGGTACCAGCTACTCCAGAGTAACAAATCCGTTGCTGCCACCTAATCAGAACCCCCGTCAACTTCGAACAGACCAAGACTATAGACGGAAGTGTTAACATATACACATATATATATATATATATATATATATATATATATATTATATATATATATACAGGGTGTCCTGCAAGTCTGGAACCATAGGACAAAATGATAAAAACGGCAATAAAAACGCCGAAGAGACTTTTGGGGACTGTTTGTGAAATGAGCGAGGATAGTAGCGGCTGTGTCATCGTCGGTAGATGTCCTCGGAGGTCCACTGCGTGGTTTATCTCCTATGGATCCCGTTTCCCTGAACTTTGCTACAAGTTTGCCGACACAGCTGTTTGTTATCGGCGCGCGGTCCGGATGCAATCTGTTAAATTCCTCAGCGACTTTCCTCTGACTCCGATTTCCTACGAACAGAATTATCTGGATGCGTTCTTCCTTACTCAAAGACATCATGGGCACTAGCATAAACGGAAAAACATGAATTACTTATTTTGCCCTATGGTTCCAGACTTACGGGACACCCTATATATATATATATATATATATATATATATATATATATATATATATATATATATACGAGTGTGTATATATATATATACATATATATAATTATATATACACACATATATACATTATATGTATATGTATATATATATATATGAAAATTATTTCACGAAAGTAACGCGTGAAAAATATTTATGATGAATAAAACCACGAAGGAAAGGAAACACAGAGGGGTGCTCAAGCGCTTTCGTCTAATGACATCCTCAGGAACACTGAAGTAAATAAAGAGTTCAAGATTATATATAGGTTACAAAAAAAAATATATATATTTATATATATACTAAATATAGAAATAAAAATTGTGGGAGGAGCAAACAAATTTGTAAGGAAAACTACCAATTTTAGCACTTTTCCCGAATTTAACACAAGATCAAATGGATTGTTTACAACCAATTTTATAGATAATGCCTGAATGATATATAGGTCAGAGAAAAAAAAATCAAAAATAAAAATAAATTGAAAAATAAAAATTGTAAGAGGAGCATACAAATTTATAAAGAAAAATTACCAAAGGTTTAGCACTCTGCCCTTCTTGTCTAAATCCATTCTGAGCGAATTCAAAATAACGGGATCGAGTTGAAAAAGACCTTTGCTCATGTTAAAGTTATTTGTAAGTTAAATAATAGCAGACTCAAGAATATTTTTATTAACAATGTTGCTAGAGTGAAACAAAACTGAAGCACTATTCCAATCAATACAATGGGATAACTCTGACAAATGGACAAAAAGGGCACTGGACGACTGTCCCGTTCTAACGGAATATTGATGATGTTTTACTTGCGTGTGCAAATCCTTTCCCGTCTGACCAATGTAAAAGGAATCACATTGTTTACAACCAATTATAGATAATGCCTGAATTATTGGTAGGGCTATTTTTTACTGATATTTTTCACAATATTGTTATATGAAAATACTACATTAATATCCAAAAGTTTAAATACATTAGCAATGCCTAAAAAGCCCGGGAAAAATGGAAGTACTAAAATATTCTTTGACAAAGTGCGAGTGTTATTATTCACACGATAGAAGGTTCGTTTTGCCTTGTTAAGACAAGATTCCATAAATGCAGGTGGGTAACACAGATCACTTCCAATACCGTTGATTTTTTCCAATTCGGCATCGATGTATTCCGGACTGGCGATCCTAAGAGCGCGGAGAAACATTGAAGAAAATATGGCCTTCTTAATGGGGGTGTCATCTCCAGAGTAAAAGTGTACGTAGGACAAATTGTTTTTTTTTTCCGATAGATACTAAACTTAAAACCTGGGCTTTCCCTATGTACACGCACATCCAAAAACGGGATTGATTTGTCTTCTTCCACTTCTAAAGTAAACTTAATGGAGGGGACTTGATCATTTAACTGAAGGAGGAAGTCATCCAGGTCACGATTCACTTCCTCCTTCAGTTGGAAAAAATCAACAGTATTGGAAGTGATCTGTGCTACCCACCTGCGTTTATGGAATCTTGTCTTAACAAGGCAAAACGAACCTTCTATCGTGTGAATAATAACACTCGCACTTTGTCAAAGAATATTTTAGTACTTCCATTTTTCCCGTGCTTTTTAGGCATTGCTAATGTACTTAAACTTTTGGATATTAATGTAGTATTTTCATATAACAATATTGTGAAAAATATCATAGTAAAAAATAGCCCTACCAATAATTCAGGCATTATCTATAAAATTGGTTGTAAACAATGCGATTCCTTTTACATTGGTCAGACGGGAAAGGATTTGCACACGCGTTTAAAACAGCATCAATATTCCGTTAGAACGGGACAGTCGTCCAGTGCCCTTTTTGTCCATTTGTCAGAGTTATCCCATTGTATTGATTGGAATAATGCTTCAGTTTTGTTTCACTCTAGCAACATTGTTAATAGAAATATTCTTGAGTCTGCTATTATTCAACTTACAAATAACTTTACATAAGCAAAGGTCTTTTTCAACTGGATCCCGTTGTTTTGAATTCGTTCAGAATGGATTTAGATAAGAAGGGCAGAGTGCTAAACATTTGATAATTTTTCCTCATAAATTTGTATGCTCCTCTTACAATTTTTATTTTTTATTTTTATTTTTTTCTCTGACCTATATATCATTCAGGCATTATCTATAAAATTGGTTGTAAACAATGCATTTGATCTTGTGTTGAATTCGGGCAAAGTGCTAAAATTGGTAGTATGTATGCTCCTCCCACAATTTTTATTTCTATATTTAGTATATATACAGTAGAATCCGCTTATTATAATCACTTTGGGACGAAGCTATATTGATGATAATAACCGACTGATAACATAAAGCGGTGTATGTTAAAACAGAAAATTTAAAATAGTTAAAAGGCAGTAATAAAACAATTTAAAAAATTCATACCTTTAATATTCACTGTCGAAATTCATCTAGTGTTGTTTGCCTGCGGTTTGTTTGCAGTAAGTCATTAATAAAGCGCTCATAATCATAATGCTTTTGAAATTCAGCAGATCGGTGTTGCACGCCGCGACGAAGTATTTGCAGAGCTTCTCGCATCTGAGCGTTTGTTGGAGGGTCTTCTGGACTATCTTCTTGATTAGTGTCTTCATTCTCTTCCCTTTCTTTAGCCAATTCAGAGCCTGCTTCAGTAACAGCTTGGCATTTTTCTGATGATGTCATGGTAGCTGTCACTTGAATTTCCTCATCAATGGCCAACCAGCTTTTAAAATCTTCTTCTGACATACCATCTGGGGGTTTCTCCATGATTTCTTCTTCAATAGCATCGGGTTCTTCATTTGGAGATGTTTCCGTGACCTTCTTAAAGAAGCCACCCTCTGTGAAACAGTTTTCAATGGTTCTCTCAGTCACTTGTTTCCATGACATTGTTATAAGATGTAGGGCATTTTATGAGTCATTTTAAGATTCTGATAACTATAACCGAAACTCTGATTACTATAAGCGGAGGTTTTATAATGTAATTTAACCTCGATGCTTTGGGACTGTTAATTCTGATAACATTAGGCGATTGATAACAATATCGGTGATTACAATAAACGGATTCTACTGTGTATATATATATGTAACGTAAAGAACGACGCTTGTATAGGAGAACATTCCGCGCAAGATGAGGAGGGAGAACGGACAAATGAAAAAATGAGGTAACCACCCGGGAATCGAACCCGGGATCTTCTGATTGCCGGTCAGATATGATAACCACTACACCATGGTCCTCACTCGATCAGAAGTCGTAATTCCCCTACATACGCGCAGAAACCAATGCCCCAAGGGGGGCACCTCCCGCATGCCGCACCTATATATACACATTTCAACTGCAAAGAACCCGCAGTATAATTAACGTAAAGAACGACGCTTGTATAGGAGAACATTCCGCGCAAGATGAGGAGGGAGAACGAACAAATGAAAAAATGAGGTGTATATAGGTGCGGCATGCGGGAGGTGCCCCCCTCGGGGCATTGGTTTCTGTGCGTATGTAGGGGAATTACGACTTCTGATCGAGTGAGGACCATGGTGTAGTGGTTATCATATCTGACCGGCAATCAGAAGATCCAGGGTTCGATTCCCGGGTGGTTACCTCATTTTTTCATTTGTTCGTTCTCCCTCCTCATCTTGCGCTGAATGTTCTCCTGTACAAGCGTCGTTCTTTACGTTAATTATACTGCGTGTTCTTTGCAGTTGAAATGTATATATAGGTGCGGCATGCGGGAGGTGCCCCCCTCGGGGCATTTGTTTCTGCGCGTATGTAGGGGAATTACGACTTCTGATCGAGTGAGGACCATGGTGTAGTGGTTATCATATCTGACCGGCAATCAGACGATCCAGGGTTCGATTCCTGGGTGGTTACCTCATTTTTTCATTTGTTCGTTCTCCCTCCTCATCTTGCGCGGAATGTTCTCCTATACAAGCGTCGTTCTTTACGTTAATTATACTGCGTGTTCTTTGCAGTTGAAATGTATATATAGGTGCGGCATGCGGGAGGTGCCCCCCTCGGGGCATTGGTTTCTGCGCGTACGTAGGGGAATTACGACTTCTGATCGAGTGAGGACAATGGTGTAGTGGTTATCATATCTGACCGGCAATCAGAAGATCCCGGGTTCGATTCCCGGTGGTTTACCTCATTTTTTCATTTGTTCGTTCTCCCTCCTCATCTTGCGCGGAATGTTCTCCTATACAAGCGTCGTTCTTTACGTTAATTATACTGCGTGTTCTTTGCATCATATATATATATATATATATATTTTTTTTTTTGTAACCTATATATAGTCTTGAACTCTTTATTTACTTGTGTTCCTGAGGATGTCATTAGACGAAAGCGTTTCAGCACCACTCTGTGTTTCCTTTCCTTCGTGGTTTTATTCATCATAAATATTTTTCACGTGTTACTTTCGTGAAATAATTTTCACATAATGAACACCACGCTTTCCTTCGGCTTGCTGTTCCCTCTCTTGTCTCCGTTTGTGTCCATGTTTTCTTCTATATTAATGAAGGGGCATGCAATTCGTATCCCACGAAAGTTTCTTACTAATTGTCTAGAGCAGCAGGTCATTCCCAAGTCCCTCCTTCCGATTCGCCTCAGACAAATTGACGACATCCGTTCAACAACTTCAGCAGATTAATTTTAAAGAAACACATTGAAGTCACCAGACAAAATGAGTGGTCCGCCTTCAAAAATTTACGCATTGCAAAACGTAATTTTGTGACCGTTATTCCCCAACCGTGGATCCAACCTTTGTTGGATGAAATTTACAACGAGTTGCGTCGGAGAACTTCTTCACTTCGTAACATTTTGGATCACAAAATTAAAAGTCTCATTCGAAGTAGTCAGGGGAGTAAAAAAGCAAGCTCAAAATGTGTTTTGAACCTTTCTTCGAAAAACATTAGTGACGATGCAAAAGGTGCCCTTGGATTTGGTATGTCCTTTTTTATTGTTAAAAAACCTTCTGCTTTAGCAATTTATTATAGTCTTGCTTGTTTTGAAAAACAGTGTAATCTTCCTCATTCTTTGGTTAACATAGTTAAAGGTCTTGTCTATAGTGCTGCGAATAGTACTTACGAAGATAACTTTCCTAAACGTTTTCGCAATAGCCTCTCACAATTAAAAAAAGATGGTGAGCTCCATATTACTAAAGCAGACAAGGCTAACACCATAGTTATTATGGACAAAGTGGACTACATTAGAAAAATGAACGAGCTGCTCCAGGACCCCGCTACATACAGAAAACTTAGGAAGAACCCGCAGGATGACGTCATCAAATCATTTAATAGTGGCTTGAAACGCATTCTCAAAGATCATAAGGACTTAATTCCGCTTTTCATGTCCACTTCACCTTCTCTTCCCTACCTTTACGGTCTTATTAAAACCCACAAACCTGGCAACCCTATGCGCCCTATTATTAGCTCGGTGGGCTCTATTACCTATAAACTCTCCAAATGCTTGTCAAAGTCTTGTCCCACATTCTCGGAACTATCTCTGATTCACATGTAAAAAATTCCATGGATCTTACTGAAAAATTGAATAATGTACGCACTGAAACCAACGATAGATTGATCAGTTTTGACGTTTGTTCATTGTTTACAAAAGTGTCGATTGACGATATGCTTGACTTTCTCTCCCGAGAATTACATAAGTACGACCAGCCACTACCTGCACACATCGTTTTGGAACTTATTAAGCTTTGCATCAAAGACTAAATTCACTTTCAATAGGAGTATTATCAACAGGTTTTTGGGATGGCCATGGGCAACCCCTTGTCGCCCCTCCTCTCCAATATTTATATGGAGTTTTTCGAAATTACTTACATTCCGAGAATCCTGGGGGTTAGCATCCCATGGTTGCAGTACGTCGACGATATTTTGTGTATCTGGCCTATGAATCGTGACCTGGATGACTTCTTCCTTCAGTTAAATGATCAAGTCCCCTTCATTAAGTTTACTTTAGAAGTGGACGAAGACAACTCAATCCCGTTTTTGGATGTGCGTGTACATAGGGAAAGCACAAGTTTTAAGTTTAGTATCTATCGGAAAAAAACAAACAATTTGCCCTACGTACACTTTTACTCTGGACATGACACCCCCATCAAGAAGGCCATATTTTCTTCAATGTTTCTCCGCGCTCTTAGGATCGCCAGTCCGGAATACATCGATGCCGAATTGGAAAAAATCAACGGTACTGGAAGTGATCTGTGCTACCCACCTGCGTTTGAGGAATCTTGTCTTAACAAGGCAAAACGAACCTTCTGTCGTGTGAATAAAAACACTCGCACTTTGTCAAAGAATATTTTAGTACTTCCATTTTTCCCGGGCTTTTTAGGCATTGCTAATGTACTTAAACTTTTGGATATTAATGTTGTATTTTCATATAACAATATTGTGAAAAATATCATAGTAAAAAATAGCCCTACCAATAATTCAGGCATTATCTATAAAATTGGTTGTAAACAATGTGATTCCTTTTACATTGGTCAGACGGGAAAGGATTTGCACACACACATGTAAAACATCATAAATATTCCGTTAGAACGGGACAGTCGTCCAGTGCCCTTTTTGTCCATTTGTCAGTTATCCCATTGTATTGATTGGAATAATGCTTCAGTTTTGTTTCACTCTAGCAACATTGTTAATAGAAATATTCTTGAGTCTGCTATTACTTAACTTACAAATTACTTTAACATGAGCAAAGGTCTTTTTCAACTCGATCCCGTTGTTTTGAATTCGTTCAGAACGGATTTAGAGAAGAAGGGCAGAGTGCCAAACCTTTGGTAATTTTCCCTTATAAATTTGTATGCTCCTCTTACAATTTTTATTTTTTAATTTATTATTTTTTTTCTCTGACCTATATATCATTCAGGCATTATCTATAAAATTGGTTGTAAACAATGCATTTGATCTTGTGTTGAATTCGGGCAAAGTGCTAAAGTTGGTAGTTTTCCTTACAAATTTGTATGCTCCTCCCACAATTTTTATTTCTATATTTACTATATATATATATATATATATATATATATTTTTTTTTGTAACCTATATATAGTCTTGAACTCTTTATTTACTTCAGTGTTCCTGAGGATGTCATTAGACGAAAGCGCTTGAGCACCATTCTGTGTTTCCTTTCCTTCGTGTTTTTATTCATATATATACTGTATATATATATTTATTTACTTATTTATTAGGGCGCAACCACAAATTTTTCTACATTCAAAATCGACGGGGTGCGCAAAATTGGCTTTTTGGTACCTCTAATAAAAGGCCCTAAATGAAGTAATGAAATTGGGTAAAATACTATTTAAAATTAGGTAAAAAATTACTCAGTCCCTTGTTCTTGTTGTTTAGCCGATCAGCCCACCCTTATCGAGCAAGCCGGTAGCACGCAGGGAACCGATCGCTCTCTCCCAAGTGGACCGGAGGTTCAGCGCACTCGTGATGTTGTGTTGTGTTCTATGTTGTGCTAGAGTGGTAGAGTCTGTCATAATGTGTTCAATTGTTTGTGGTGCGTCCTGGCACAGGTGGCAGGTGTCGTCTGTGGAGTTGTCTCATCTGTTTTTATATGTCTGTAAGTTGGGGTGATATAAACACAGAATAGACAACTCCACACACACCTGTCACCTGTGCCAGGACGCACCACAAACAATTGAACACATTATGACAGACTGTACCACTCTAGCACAACATAGAACACAACGCAACATCACTAGTGCGCTGAACCTCTGGTCCACTCCGGAGGGCGATCGGTTACCTGCGTGCTACCGGCTTGCTCGATCATGGTGGGCTGATCGACTAAACAACAACAACAACAACAACCTAACCTAGATAAAAATATACTTAAATTCTGCTTCTTATTCGTTACTCAGCTAATGAATCCTGTTTTATACAAAAGTAAGTAAAAATGGCGCTCATAATTATTCGTACAGAGAAATATTTCAGTTATATTCGTTCTTATTTTTTTGTACCTTGCAGAAGATAGCTATGAAAAGTTTACCATTCGTTTGGAAAAATTCAACAAATAGTTCAACGCCAACATGTAATGTAAAACATTAAGGAACTTGAAGAAAATAAAAAGTTAGAATGCAAAAGTTATCGTACATTTACTTATAAAATTATTTAATACTTTTTGTGTCCACCATTTGCTTGAATGACTTCAGTGATTCGTTTCGAGTATTTTTATACAAGGTTTTGACATCTCTCAGTAGAAATTTTTGCCCATTCTTCTTAGAAAATTGTTGCAATTCATTTAGATTCGAAGGGTTTTTCTTGCGGACAGCTTTTTGCAAATCAAATCATAAATTCTTGATTAAACTGAGATCTGGGCTTTCATTGGGCCACTCGAGAAGCTTGAAATTCTTTTGTTGAAGCAATTTCATAGTGCTCTTACTTTTATGTTTTTAGTCATTATCTTGTTGCAGTACCCAATTGCGACCCATTCGCAACTCCCGAACTGAAGGCAATACATTTTCTTCGAAAATTTCCTGATATTTTTTTGAATATTGATAACAACAAGCTTTCCTGGACCAGATGCACTAAAACATCCCAAAAGAAGCAAAATACCACCACCATCTTTAACCATAGAAGGGTGTTTTTATCCTCGAATGCAGTCTTTGATTTTTGCCAAATATACTGTACAGTTGCTCGTTGTTCCCGAATAATTCAATTTTGGTCTCGTCTGTCCAGAGAACTTTCTTCCAGAATGAAAATCCATCATTTTAATGACCCTTGGGGTACTTTAAACGAGCTTCTTTGTACGCTTTTCGTAGCAGAGGTTTTCTTCGTGCAACTCTTCCATGCAGACCATTCTTTCTCAATATATGACGTACAGTAGAGGGATGGACATCGACTTAGTCTTAATGTTTAGCAACTATCACTTGCAGTCACTCGTCGATTCGCAGCAGCCATTCTTTCAATCCGTCTAGATATACAGTTTCCGCATATGTAATGTTCCTCGCTCACAGGCAACTCCGTACATGTGGCAACGCCGAATCGATAGTCAAGGAACCCCAACTGGGGGAAGGTGGGGTGGAGGGTGGACAACCGAGTCCAACAAGATGTAACATTGACATACAGATAAGGCGCCGTTCAAAAATTACGTAACGCTATTTTTGCTCAAACCTACCCCCCCCTTTCCGTAAGAGGTGTGGGGTGGGGGAAGTGTTACATAACATCTTAGGGAGTGTCTGATCTAGCGTTACAGAACGTTCCTGGGGGATCTGGGGTGTCAAGTTTTAGCAAAAATAGCGTTATGTAATTTTCGAACAGGCCCATAATTATAATGTAATGTCTGTGGTCATAAAGATAAACGATTAATATGATCGTGAACAGCGTTGAACTCCATGTTTACTAGTCTTGTACAGTAATAAGTTCCATTATGATTACTGCAAGTCTATATGAACAGATACCACAATACAACTTTTTATATACTAGTGAATTTTAACCAAAAATAGACATTACACAACCATCCTCCACACTCCCTTAATTCCCTTCCCCACCCACCAGTCTCGCGTATATTAAATCATTATTTAACAATATTAATTAAGCTGTTTGTAGAGTCCGTGTGCAGCTTTAAACCTTTACTAACTTACGAATCTACACAATTATATATATATATATATATATATATATATATATATATATATATATGTAATGACATTCGACGAGAAAAAGATTGAGACAGAGTGAGAGAGATCGAAGTAGAGAGGCAGAGAGAATTAGCTTATCGATTGTTACACAAAGAACTTGTTAACAGTTTCGATCTGAATAACGGTAACGGATTATCATAATCACATAAGAATAATCCACGGTTATACTAGTCTAAATATATTTATATATACTTATAAATTCATACAATATTATACTAATGTTTGTGAAATGACGGTGATGGGCCAAACCGTGGTGTTGACATGGTTACTTGCTGTCGCCGTCCAGGAGAGACTAAGTATCGGCGTGTCAGTGGAAACCGTAAGGTGACGGTTGCATGAAGCAGGATATCACCACCGGTTTGTGACTGATGCCTATTATGTTAATAATGTTTTCCAGATTGTATTTATATTATCAGTGTGGAGAGATAATGATTTAATCACGATGGACAGATAAACCCATTAATGTTTTCCAGATTCCATGTTGCATTATCAGTGTGGAGATATTATTGGATCTTAACAAGGAATATATACATATATACAATAAAATACCAATTCTTTATTACAACAAATATGCAATGGTTGAGAATGTTTTACTTAGTAGTTTATCATACAAAATGATAAAGTCATACAAAATGCTCACAATTTGCTCACAATGGCACAGCTATACTCGGTTCATAGGTAGTATTTGGGCCATCCCCCATTATTGTTATTCCATCTTGTAATCTGGGTGGCATAGATGCAACATGGTTATGTATGATGTGTGGGTTCCTTCGGAACATCTCCCACTCAGCCATAGTGTGATCCAGGAGCTGGCGGCTGGTCCGCTCCTGCCCAGGCTCCCACGAGTTCACCACATTCCCCCACAAGTTCTCAATGGGGTTGAGATCACACCCCTTACTAGGCCAGTCCAGTAGTTCTAGATTTCGCTGCTCTTCGAAGAACCTTCTAACAATCCTGGCGGTGTGGATGGGAGAGTTGTCCTGCAAATGGATTTTAAATATTAAAAGTAGAATTATATCTTATCCATACGCTTCATCAGTAACCCACTATTCGAGATAGGTTTTAACCCCTATGTATTAGGGGTTTCTCTCAGCTAAATGTAATTGTGCGCCGTTATACAAATAATACAGTCTTCAGTTATCCAGAATAAAATCCTAAAGTGTTGTCATAGTACTGAAAGAGTTAAAGAACAATTTTATGACCATTATTCGTCCCATGTAAATGTGGAAACCTGACACATAAATGCGTGTAATACATAAATCTTACTCTAGTAATAGTATAATATTCTATAACACAAATACAACATACCTGCGTAAAGATAATCTGCTCAGGATAGGGCAAGGCATACGCGCATACAGAAGGCAGCATCACCTCCTCCATGATTTCTATATATTGATCTGCCGTAAACCTCCAGTGGATCTTGGTCAGCTCTCCTAGTCCTTGCAGGTGCATCCATCCCCACACATTCGTCGTCACGTGCCTACTCCGTGCCACTTCGTAAATATTTTGGCGGGCATATCTCGTGTTGTCCTGTCGCCAACACCGAAGACGGCCGTGAGTTGTAGATGCAAACGTCTTCTCGTCAGAGAAGATAACTCTTCTCCAGTATGCGAGATCATTTACATGCTAACAAGCAAACGAGAACCTGGCCTGACGACGTCTTTCCTCGATCCTCTCTTTTTTGGCAGGAGTACGGTGGTGATATCCTACTTCATGCAACCGTCTCCTTACGGTTTCCACTGACACGCCCATATGTAGTGTCTCCCGGATGGCGACTGCGTTGTTGATAGGATCGTTCTGCACTTCGTTGATTATTCTCTGGTCTTCTTCTGGGGTGGTCTTTCTTGGTGCCCCACACTTAGGACGATCTAGCAGACTCCCAGTCTCCTGCCACCTCTACACCAAGCGTCGAACAGTAGGCTTCGAAATTCCCAGTTCCATGGCTATGTCAGCTACAGAGAGGCCTGCTTCCCTCATACCAACTATCTGGCCTCGTTGTGCAATTTTATCTTAAGCGGGATTCATTTTCAGAGTCGGTGCTCGTTATACGGCGTAGAAATATGGTATGAATATAGATCATGCCAGTAACCATGTCAACACCTCGGTTTGGCCCATCAACGTCATTTCACAAACCTTAGTATAATATTGTATGAGTTTATAACTATATATACTGTAAACCAGATTAATTTCGCGGCAGCAAATTTTCGCTCTTTCATATCCTTGGACGAGTTCGCGGCATCATAATTTCGTGTTCAACAGATGGTAGTTATAATCTTACATGTTAAAATGACGTCATGAATGACTCCATTTATTCTGGATTGTGATTGTTCGATGTTGAGGTCGTATATCAAGGCAAGTTTTACCTCTTGGGTATGCGGATAAAGTTTCAGCAGCACATTCATGTTAAATGGATTGTCTCTGCATAGAATAACCTACACAAAATGAGGGAGACCATTCGGAAGGGTTGGAAAATTAGGGGCATTCATGACATTCTTGTTATAAAGTAATAATACAGTATAATTTAAAATGTTTTTACTGCTTTTACTTTATAATGTTTTATTAAAATATACTGAATTTACTTTTCAAGCAACGTATTTTAATGATGTAAGTTTTATTTTCTTACTATCTCCCAAAGATTAGTTTAAATTGTCAAATTTTCGCCTGCTGGATATTTTCGAGTAAACTATATAGCCTACGCGAAAAACGCGAAAATTTCCTGCAGGCGAGCATTTCGCATTCAATAGTATATAAAAAGTTATATTGTAGCAGCTATTCATATAGATTTGCATTTATCATAATGGAACCTTATTACTGTATAAGACTAGTAGGACCTTTTACGTTCTATGTGCACCATTGAAATGAGAGAAATTAATATTTTTTAATCTTTTTTTAACTTTTTGTTAACAATCAGTACATTTTGAATAGGAGAAATTTAATTTATTTAATTTAACAGCTATGAACATAAATAAAAACAAAAAATATTGGATCACCTGAAGATTAGGGCCCCCAGCCTTCGTTAGTTAGCCTTATAAGGCAAACTAACGAGAATATCACGACTTAACCCATTAACCGCCTGACCCTTTTATGTTGGTCAGAAACATATTATTTTTATATACAGTACGTGATAGATGGGACTCTAACTAAGGTAATAATAAACAAATAAAATAAAATAAATATATTTATTGAAATACGAACCGGTGCATATCTGCACCGTCAGCAGGTAATGAGAAATTTATGTTAGAAAGCAAATAGTGATATTTATTTTACAGAACCTTATGAATGTCTTATTGATTTATATAGTTATTAGATATTATATAGATTATTAGATTATGTACATTATGTAGATTATATTGAATATTATATAGATTATTATATGGATATTATATAAAATTAGGTACCGTATATAGAATTATTCTCCTGTATGGTACTTTTCGGCGCATTCTTGATGGAGGGGCACGTTGCAAGGTCCGCAGATGTAATTCGTATGGCTATGGCACAATCGGCATCGACGGCGTTTATTGTCTCTATTTTGTGAATAAATTGGCCCATGTTGCTTTTATGGGCGCCAGTATGAAGGGCCAGTTTACTTGGTCATCCAGTGTTCAGTTTCTGGTGAGATGGAGTCACTTTGGATGTGTTGAGAAGGTTCATGGTAACCTCATGACGAAATGCCAGGAGCGATAGTTTATCAGTGGGATGTACATGCCTTCACAGTTTCCACGCATTTATAAGGGCAACATTGATGTAATTCACAAAGATGGGCCACCATCATTTTTTGCCTCGGATGCATATTCTAGGCTGACACTAAGTTGTCAGCCAGATCTGCAGCTCCCATATGTTTGTTATATTCTTGTATGAGATATAGCTGGGAAACAGTTATTTTCTTCTTTAGTGTTCTACTGAAGCGAGACACCTTACCAATGGGCTCTATCTCGTCAAAACTGGATCCGACTGCCACTGCTTTGTTGTCATTCCAGCGAGTTATAAGCACTTCATTATGTTTTTCATATTTCCAGTCATAGTAACCCCTGTCCCTTTTTTCCAATGACTTGCAGGCTTCAACAGGACAGTTTTTGGTTCTATTTTCTCACATTGTGCCAGTTGCATGATAACCTGCCTTCTTTAGATGAGATAGCAAGTAAAAAGAATTAGCCTTATAAGGCTAACTAAAGAAGGTTGGGGGCCCTGATCTTCAGGTGATCCAAAATATTTGTTTTTTCTTAAAAAATTTGACGATTTGTTACATTACATTATCATTATTATTGGTCATACCTAACCTAACCTAACTTAACCTAGCTTAACATAGCCTAACCTATCCTAACCTGACCTAACCTCGTTGGTGCCCATAGAACGGAAAAGCCCCGACTAGTAAACTACATGGAGTTCAACGCTGTTCACGATCATATTAATTGTTTATCTTTATGAACACAGACATTACATTATAATTACCTGTATGTCAATGACTGCACATTCAATTGTCCTTTAGATATATATGTCGGTGCTACTGTAGTATGCGGTCTACCTACGATTCGGCGGTCTACCTTTTAATTATAGCTTCTTATCTTCTTATTATTTTATTATTAGGTTAATTGTACGCCCTTGACGATTGGTTAGGTTAAGTCGTGATATTTTCGTTAAAACTAACGAAAATATCACGACTTAACCTAACCAATCATCAAGGGCGTACTGTAGTATGCGGTCTACCGTTAAGTATGCAGTAGTAGTATGTTTAACTTCTTTGATAATTCCTTAATTGTGTAAATTAAATTATAATTCCTTTCAATTCATTTTCAATTCCTTTTAAATATTTTGAACGGTAGACCGCATACTACAGTAGAAACTTAACGGTGCTACTGTAGTATGCGGTCTACCTACGATTCTGCGGTCTACCTTTTAATTATAGCTTCTTATCTTGCTTACTAATTGTTTGTTTACATCCCATTGTCAATCGCCCTTGACGATTGGTTAGGTTTAGTCATGATATTTTCGTTAGTTTTAACGAAAATATCATGATTAAACCTAACGAATCGTAGGTAGACCGCATACTACAGTAGCACCAACTTAACGGTAGACCGCATACTACAGTAGAAACTTAACGGTAGACCGCATACTACAGTAGCACCTATATGTCTGTGTTATATGTTGTTGTTGTGTTATATATCCCCCCTCCACCCCACCTTTCCCCAGTTGGGGTACCTTGACTAACACTGCGGCGTTGCCATATGTACGGAGTCGCCTGTGAGGCGAGGAACATTACATATGCGGGCAACTGTACGTTCTGAAATCTTGCAAGGTTGTCCACACCTTGGTACAGTTTGAAAGCCTTTCCATTTCTTTATAACTGCACCAACCGTCGTAAATGGAATTCGAAGTTCTCCTATCTTTCCATAACTCTTTCCAAACTCGCGTGCAGCAATAACAGATCTGTTAAGATCTGTAGCCAGCTCTTTACCACGACACCCCATTGCTTACTAATGGCTTGTACAATCATCCATCTTCCATGAAGATTCACAGAGAAAATTCTCGAATTCAGAATTGCCACCAGTCTCCAATCAATAAACAGCCAACATGTGATAAAAATTTTAAATTCTTCAAGCTTAAGCTGGACACACACAAGTATTAATTTTGTAAATAAATGGACGAAAACTGTTGCATTTTAACTTTTTTATTTTCCTCAAATTCTTTTATGTTTTACATTATGGTAAACTTTTCACAACTATCCAATGCATGGTACAAAAGATAAAGACTAATCTAATTCAACTGTTTCTCTTACGAATACTTATGAGCGCCACTGTAAAACATGAATTGTCAATAAACTGTACGCGTTACTTCACTTAATCTTTACTTTCTAACTGCGTATAATTGTAACCAGTTTCTGGCGCCTTTTCTCCACTAGTTTCTTATTGGTTTAAACTATTTCTTTAATAAAATTTAAGTAAAAAATAACTTAAAACGTTAATAATAAATTTGCACGAAGGCTCGTATTTCGGAATCTCTCCCGTTCAAATTTACCAAATGAAGTATAACTGTGTTCCTTGAAACTTTTTTTTTAGAATTTCTTTACTAAACTAATTTAACTGCCATATATTCAGTTATGCAGATCATGTAAAGATATAAATACATAAAGTTTTCTTATAGTTACTAACTATAGAGTTAATTTCTGTAGAATTTCTCACTCAGTGAAATAATTTTTTCTAATTTTGGATTTTAATACAGTAATATAACTTTTAATTAATTAATTCAATAAATTATTTTAAAGTAAAAAGTATAATTTAAAACTTAAATGATATAATGTTGTATAAGAGGGGGCCAAGGGCAAATGACTGCAAAAACACTTCTACATACAGGGTGTCCACAATATCTTGTCACCCAAGTAAAATACTAACTGATTTTCGTTTTTCTTTGAGACCCATTTGAAATGTGTGATAGCAGCAATTATACGATTGAACAAAGCACATTGGCTAGTACCTGGGACCATGAGCGACCACGTAATGGCAAAACCATTGAAAATATTCGTGCAGACTTCCAGGCCCGATTCAGTGGTGCAGCTCCGTTTTGGAGGAGCAATCATATAGTTGCTGCTATCACACATTTCAAATGGGTCTGAAAGAAAAACGAAAATCAGTTAGTATTTTACTGTCGTGACAAGACATTGTGGACACCCTGTAGAGTAAGAAGAGAGCCAAAATCAAGATCCAAGGTTTTCGAGATGCGTGGACACTCTGCGTTTAAAAGATTGGCGGTCATAGATATGGGGAAAGATGGATTGAGGAAGATTGTTCCAGAGTTTACTGGTAGAGTTGATAGAAGATTGAAAATACTGATTAACCATTGCGTTAAAGAGTTGAACAAGAAAGGAGTTTGAATGTGTAAAAAGTCGGGTACTCTGTGCTTTCCTTAAAGGAGGAGACATGCAGTTAAGAGTTCAGAAGAGCAACGTCCGTTATAATAGCGATAGTAAAAAGAGAGTGAGGCTATTGCGACGAAGAGAGAGGGCTTGAAGACAGTCAGTAAAAGGCGAGGAATTGATGAGACGAAAAGCCTTTGATTCCACCCGGTCAAGTAGAGCTGTATACGTTGAGCAATTCCACACTTGAGAAACGTACTCTATACAAGGGCGGACAAAACCCCTGTATAGAGAGAGCAACTGCTTGGGAGTAAAGAAACTGTGGAGGCGGTACAGCACACCTAACCTCTTAAAAGCTGTTTTGGAAAGATGGTATTTGTGATCTTTCCAAGAAAGACCACTAGAAGAGGAAACGCCAAGAATGTTAAAAGAAGAGGAACAGTAGGGGATCTAGGATTTTCGAAAGGCGGGGGCGGACCTTTACATATGTAAAAATTGCGCAAAATAATGTTTAATTATATATAAATATAATTACATACACTGGAATTAAAAATACATATGTTAACCCTTTAAGCACCAGCAGGCAAATTTTTAGCGTTTACTAAAATGCAGTTAAAGACCAGATTTCTTGTAGTAAATATTGGAACTAATTTGGTTGACATTATCTAATCCATCTGTTCAAAGTATTACCTGAATCAGTCATTTAGAGAGAGGGAGATCGTAAATGTGAATACTACGCAAAGGGTTTACAAGCACATTAACCTTGTGTCTACAAATGCTTACAACCATTAATAAATGAATATGTAAAGCTGGAAAGCATAATTTAATTAAGTATGCGAAGGGAAATATTATTTTTATAGTTTCTAAAAATAAAATTGAAAGGTAAGTTGCCAGATATTTACAAGAGAGGTGTTGATATTGTTATAATTTAAAAAAGTACGTACTTTTTGCTTTTAGAAATTAAAAAAATTCATTATAAAAAATAAAGCATTTGGAAGGGGTGCCAAGATTGACCAAAAGGGGCGCCAAATTGACCAAAGGGGGCGTCCCCCTCCCGTAAATCCGCTAGTGAAGAGGAAGGATTAAGTTATGTATTGTTGAAGGTAAGGGATAGTCGTATGGAAGATTGTGACGAGTAGACACATGAAGGAGCTGAGTTTTTGAGGCATTGAAAGCCACAAGGTTTTCTCTGCCCCATTCAGTGATAGTAGAAAGCTCAGAGGTCAGGTGTACGATAGTCGTCCTACGCGGCGAATCACGGAGTGACTGTTGAGAAGGACACTTTGTGAAGCGGGTGAAGTGAAGAGTGGAATCATTGGCATAGGAGTGGATAGGATAGGAAGTGCGACTTAATAACTCAGTGGTAAATAAAAGGAAAAAAGTGGGTGACAGAACAAAACCCCGAGGAACATCACTGTTAATAGCTTTAGGAGAAAAACAGTGGCTACCTACAACCGCAACTAAAAAACGGTCAGAAAGGAAATTAGAGATGAAAACACAAACAGAAGGATAGAAACCGAAGGAGGGCAGTTTGGAAATTAAAGATTTGTGCCAGACTCTATCAAAAGCTTTTGGTATGTCTAGCGCAATAGCAAATGTTTCACCGAAATCCCAAAACGAGGATGAGTAAGAGTCAAAGAGATATGCAAGAAGATCGCCAGTCGAGCGTTCTTTGCGAAACCCATACTGACGATCTGAAAGAGGATTGTGAGAAGAGAGGTGTTTCAGAATTTTCCTAGTAACTATATAGATTCAAAAACTTTGGAAAGCAAGAAATCAAAGCAATTGGACAATAGCTGGATGTTTGAGAACAGTCACCCTTCTTTGGGAGAGGCTGAATGAAAGCGAATTTCCAGCAGGAAGGAAAAGTACTAGATGAAAGAAAAACGAAAGAGTTTGCCTAAGCAAGGTGTCAGCACGGAAGTACAGTTCTAGAGAACAACAGGAGGAACACCATCAGGACCGTACGCCTTCTTGGAGTTAAGCCCAGCTAGGGCAGAAAGAACATCTTTGGAAGAGATTCTAATTTCAGGCATAATTAAGTCACAGTTGGAGATGGAAGGACAACACCGGAATCGTCCAGGGTTGAGTTGGAAGCGAAAGTTTGAACGAAGAGTTCAGCTTTGTCAGGAGAAGAGACGGTAACTGAGCCATCGGAATGGAAAAGAGGAGGGAAAGAAGAATTAAAGTTGTTGGAGAGGTTTTTGGCTAGATGCCAGAAAGAGCATTTTGGAGCTGCCCTCTCGTCCTGACGTTCATATTCCTGTCAAGAGTTTAGATCATTTAGAAACATTTGTTCTTGCTTTGATATCTTTTGTTCTCAATGTTGAATAGTTTCTTCGCTTCTTCTCTGAACGTCACCAGCTGTGCTTGGTAGGTTTCTCCGTTTTTACGCTGTTTGTATGGTTTTAAGCTCTTACGATATTTTGCATAGTTACTGATGTTTTACGCTAGTAGTATAGCCACATTTGGCCAGAGGAATTTAGGGTGCGACGAAATCCTGCCCCTGTGATCCAATTTTCTCTAACCAAACGCGGCTATGCTACTGAGCGAGTAGTATAACCGCGTTTGGCCAGAGGAATTCGGGGTGCGACGAAATCCTGCCCCTGTGATCCAATTTCCTCTAACCAAACGCGGCTATACTACTAAGCGAGTAGTATAGCCGCGTTTAGGGAGTCAGCCTATGATACACTCTCCCATTTTGCCGGTCGGACTACTATAATGACTGAGCCGCATTGTGGCGGTTGTAGTGTGACCGAAAAATGGGAGAGTGCATCATAGGCTAATCCCTAAACGCGGCTATACTACTCGCTCAGTAGTATAGCCGCGTTTGGTTAGAGGAAATTGGATCACAGGGGCAGGATTTCGTCGCACCCCAAATTCCTCTGGCCAAACAGTAGTATAGCCGCGTTTGGCCAGAGGAATTTCGGGTGCGACGAAATCCTGCTCCTGTGATCCAATTTCCTCTAACCAAACGCGGCTATACTACTGAGTGAGTAGTATAGTTGCGTTTAGGGGGTCAGCCTATGATTCACTCTCTCATTTTGCCGGTCGGACTACTTACAGTAAGACTGTAACTTGTACAACTCACTGATTCGTAACCAGGTAAAACTATTTCACTAATTTCACTCGGTTGTCCAAGTTGATGGTCCGCGTCTCCCAATCCATTGATCACAAAAGTATTGTTTAAGAGCTGTCGAACCTGAAGTGCGAAATGAGATGCAACTCCTTCCATTTAAAAGCTAATTTCGTCGACGCCATAAGATTCTAACTGAGTAAGACAAAGCGAACTACTGGAGTATGTCATCATAATTTTCCCCACTGACATTAATTGTTGTTTGTCTGTTAGCATCTTGGGGAAAAAGAAAAGAAAGCCCTATTGATTCCTTTGACCGAAAAAAAACATCAAACAATAAGTTTTGGAGTATCTCGCTCACCTTCACGATATACTCTTGGGGTTTCAGGTCCCGGATGTAAAAGTTATGCCTGTTAATTTTCCAAGACACACAAAGTATTGCTTCACCACTAAACCAGATTCTATCCAAAATGATAAAGCAAGGTCTTGCACATTTCTACCCTTTGGTCTTGATGGACATCATGTAATTCATGCACCATCTGGATTTTATATGGTTACATTTTACTGTCCTTGAAAGTTCGTTAAATAGTTGAGTAACTTGTGTCCATTTCCAGAACAGCACGTATGATAGTATTGAGTGTGGGGTTTCTCCCGGAGTGACGTTCTTCCCTCTGGTGACCTCTGGGTCGGTAGCTAGGTGGGGTGATCCTATTTCACTGAAACGTTCGTGGGTCGGTGTTAACGAATTTAATCTAGGTCTGGTAGCGCGGACACGAAGATGTTTTTGACTACTGTATTTTTCTCATTCCAGCTAAGTAACTAGTTTTACTTTTACAATGTATTAATGAGCGTGTTTCTTTCACGAAATTTTAAACTACAAATATTATTTCTAGTATTATTATAAAACACAGCAACGTTTTAATATTTAATCTCAAGTTTCACATATTAAATTAGACTTCTTGCGTTATATGATTAATAAAGAGGAATGGGCCTTGATCGCAAATGAAGTAGGCCTAAGGAAACGGGAGGATAGCCTACAGCAGTACAATAATAGGTCTAGGGTTGAAGGGAGATCGTGTTGAGATCTGTTCGGATGTTTACGTGCAAAAAGTCACGTATCCTTTGTAGGATTTACCTGAGGCCTACTTGAAATTTAGATCCTACCTTTCAAATTCTAATTTATGTTTTCTTATTTATGTCAAAATTCGGATCATGTTAAGAATAGCGAACCCATTTACCTCATGTTAAGAATGGCGAACGAACACCCATACTTGATATGCGGGATATTTTTGCTACCCGCACACGAAGGGTGTAGCAAAAATAACTGAATGCCCGGTTAGGTTAATTGAATGCCCTGTTAGGTCAACTGAATACCCTGTTAGGTTCATTGAGTGCCCGGTTAGGTCAACTGTACGCCCTTGACAATTGGTTAGGTTTAGTCGTGATTTTTTCGTTAAAACTAACGAATCTATCACGACTAAACCTAACCAATCGTCAAGGGCGTACAGTTGACCTAACCGGGCATTCAAATTTTATCCTATGTAAATAATGGTTTTAACAAAATTCTCCATGTTAAGAATAGCAAACCCAAAAGTTTCCATGTCAAGAATAGGGAACCCAAAATTATCCATGTCAAGAATAGCGAACCCAACACCCTATGGGTTCGTTATTCTTAACGTGATCCCAAAATTCTACTACATTTTATATTATCAATAAACCCCTCATTCTTGCAAACCCAACAGCAGATTTGGTCTGACTAGCAGAAAACGCTTTTCCTACCACTTCCTGGGCCTCTTCTGTTCGAGCAGACCTCAGCCGTCCCCTACGAGGTTTGTTCGTATGTATGACCAAAGCTCCCTAGGACAAAAGCCCCCTAGGAAAAATAACAATAAGAATTTTTTTTAATAATTATTTTTATTCTTTATTATTTACAGTTTATGAACACTTCTCTGACATGTAAAATATTACATTTATTATATCATAAGACTGCAATAAGGGAGGCATTATAAGTATTATACAGTAGCACACATTAACGCTAATATTTACACAACCATAAAAAATTACATTATAAAAGGATCATCATGCCTTATCTAGGCAAAGTCAGCTTTATAAGTATTATACAGTAGCACACATTAACACTTGAATTATAAATTTATAGCTCACTATTTTACAGGAGCGCAAAATTATTTACACAACCATAAAAATGAACATTATAAAAGGAACATCATACCATATCTAGGGAAAATCAAACAAATAAAGCACAATATTAAAAAGTTCATTAAGTGTTAAGGTTCATTTAAAGTTCACTTTACTTCCACCTAATGCTGTGACCTACACCATTCAGAAATTCCTCCAAGGTCTTCCTCTCATTCACATAGTCCAGACATAGGTTCTTCAAACGCTGTTGATGCTCCTTTGTGGCACGTCCCTAACTTAACCATTCAGGTAGACAAAACAGTGATCAACTAGAGTGAATCAACATAGACAAAGATTATAATATTTGTTTAGGATTACTTCATAGCACACGAACAATAATATAAAAAATGGAGGCTTTTGTCTTACTTTGCACTTTAACTGAAGGAGTTTTGTCCTATTTTGCACTTTAACTGAGGGGCTTTTGTCCTACTTTGCACTTTAACTGAGGGGCTTTTGTGCAGGGGGCTTTTGTCCTAGGGGCTTTTGTCGGGACCCCGGTTTGTTCATGGTCCATGATCGAAGCGGTTTTTAGAAATTTTTTATGTGTTACTTATGGTTCTAGCGTCAAGGTCATGCAAAATGGGAGGAGATCGTAGACACCACTCGACCAAGGAGGGATGTCAGGCAGGAGACGGAATGCTGGAAGTCCCATTTCTCCTGTCACTGTCCTCCTTAGCTGATCTTTTTCCATGTTTCATCTAGCCTGTGAGCATTCCAACATGCTCTCAAACAAACGCGTCTCCCTCTAGTCTTCACTACACATGCATGCATCTTACACATTACACAATCTTTCACAAATTTATATATAAAAAAAAAGCATCGTGAGCCTTGGAGACCTTGATTTTGGCTCTCTCTTTCTTAAAAAGGGAGGCATTTTTACGGGCACCCGCACTTGGCGCCTCCTTTCTACATAAAAGAACTCACTGAAATAACTTTGGAATTCATCTTACGCGATTGTTGGTTTACGTCGTCGTCGTTGGCCTAGGCAAGCTACGGCTTGGGACCGTAGCGCATCTATCCGGTATAGGTTAACCTGGATGATGTAGCCATAAGCACTGCCGCTGGTTAAGTGCCAACCAGTGATTATCTCACTAGCCGTATTGAGTCCGTTAGGCGAAACTGCGACAGTACCAAAGGTGGAAAATTATTGAGTCCGTTAGGCGAAACTGCGACAGTACCAAAGGTGGAAAATATAACCCTTGGATTTCTATTATTTATTTGTAAAATGGACATGGTATTAGATTAAAATAATTATTTGAATATAAATAATTAACTGACAATTGTGATATATAATTAATTATGTTTACATACAATAAAATAATACAATATACATAAAATTAGTATTAATGTGGTTTACAATTGAATTATGATGGGTAACTAATTTAAAATGAATTTATAGCTATTCCGAAATTCAAGACGGTAAAATTAACATTTATCTTTAAACTAAAATAAGAGTATTCACTACACACTCCCCACCAGAGAGGAAGTTCAAAGAGTTCCGAACGACACAGATTTTCCCTGGACCTTTTTGGTAGCTACATGTACCTCGCTTAAGGTTGATTCCAAAACCGCAGGCTTAAGACGATCGATAGAAACCTTGTCGACCTTGGAACCGCGCTGGATGAGAATGATTTGCGCGTACGTCGGAGAACTTCATAGGGCCCGTCATATGGACATTGGAGAGGCCGTTTTGGGAGAGGTACACGAACGAAAACGTGGGTGCAAGATTGGAGGGCTGGGGAAACAAGATGTTCTGTTGGCTAGTCAATCGAGGGGGAACAGGCTGAAGGGACTGCATGTGAGAGGAAAGTGTTTGAGCGAATTCCGTAGGATCACATGACTTATCCCCTGCAGTGAAGTAGCCACCTGGTAGCCGCAGTGTTGTTCCATAGACTAGTTCAGCCGCTGTAGTCTTCAGATCACTCTTAAATGCAGAGCGAATACCAAGCAACACGAGTGGAAGCTTATCCATCCAATGGGAGTCTTCGTGACACATAAGGGATGACTTCAGCTGGCGATGGAAGCGTTCGACGAGGCCGTTAGCTTGCGGATGATACGCACAGGTATGCGCATGTACTGTACCCAACAAGCTGGTAAACTTCTTCCAAAGCGAAGACTCAAATTGGCGACCTTGGTCAGTGATGACTTTTGTCGGCAATCCAAATCTTGATACCCATCCATGAAGAAAGGCTCTTGCAACAGTGTCCGCTTGGATATCAGGAAGTGGGATGGCTTCAGGCCATCTGGAAAAGCGGTCGAGACAGGTGAGCAGATAACGTTGGCCTTGAATCACTGGAAGAGGGCCAACAATGTCTACATGAATTACCTCAAATCGCTGGGATGGGGGCGGAAATGCGTCAAAGGGGGACCTGGTGTGCCTTTGGACTTTGGCACGCTGGCAGGCAAGGCACGTTTTGGTCCAATGTTTGACATCCTTCCGCATCGAGGGCCAAACAAAGCGAGAGGTAACCAGGTGTTGCGAAGCACGGATACCAGGATGGGAGGGCTTATGAAGATCCGTGAAGACTGCTTTTCTGTGACATGGAGGGACATAAGGGCGAATAGCAGCTGTTGATACGTCGCAATAGAGGGGCACAGACAATCCTGGCATACTCATTTTCTTGAGGGAAAGTGAGTGAGTGGAGTCTTCTCTGAGCAGTTCTTGTAGTTCCGTATCCTTATCTTGATCCTGTGCAATAGCATTCCACAGTGTAGAGCTGAGGGTAACAGAAGTAATCTCTATTCTTGAAAGTGCATCCGCTGGAGTGTTCAAGACACCTTTGATGTGGCGGATATCTGTGGTAAATTGCGAGATATAATCGAGTTGCCTGATGACTCTGGGAGAGTGGTTACAGCTGTTTTTATTGAAGACAGTGACCAAAGGTTTGTGGTCGGTAAAAACACAAAACTCTCGGCCTTCAAGGAAATGTTGAAAATGCTTCACGTTTAAGTAAATAGCAAGAAGTTCACGTCCGAAAGCACTATAACGCGTTTGGGCTGGCTGCAGCTTTTTCGAGTAAAACGCGATGGGTGCTTGTTGACCGTTAATGGTTTGTTCCAACACCCCACCGATCGCAACATCTGATGCATCGACCGTCAGAGTTAGGGGGGCATTACTGATAGGAAATGACAGAGACAATGCACTATTGATAGCATTTTTGGCATTGTCGAACGCCTGTAAACTATCGCTACACCATACCAATTTCGTTACCTTGCGTTTGTGTGTGATCATAGCGTGTAGAGGCAAGAACACTGGCACAGTTTTTAATGAACTTGTGGTAATAATTTACCAAACCTAGAAACCGACGTAACTCACGCTGATTATTTGGCATAGGGTAATTTTTTATCACTTCACACTTGTCCTGAAGGGGGGTAATTCCGTGCTGCGAAATCGTGTGACCAAGAAATTCCAAGGTTGGCTGTGCAAACACACACTTAGATGCATTAATAGTAACACCGTATTGTTCTAAGCGTTGAAAGAGGAGTGAAAGATGTTCCTTATGTTCCTCTTCCGTTGAGCTGGCCACAAGCAAATCATCGATGTAGGCATAAACAAAGTCTAAGCCTCTGGTGACCTCATCTATAAACCTCTGAAAGGTTTGCGCAGCATTCCGTAGCCCGAACGGCATCTTCACAAATTCGAATAACCCAAATGGTGTACAAACTGCAGTCTTGGGAATATCCGAAGGCTCTACGGGAATGTGGTGGAAAGCCTTAACGAGGTCTATTTTACTGAAGATAGATTTGCCGTGGAGAAGAGAAGTAAAGTCTTGGACATTTGGTACCGGATATCGGTCCGGGATGGTTGTCGAATTTAAAAACCGGTAATCCCCACATGGTCTCCAGTCTCCTGACTTCTTCTGGACCAGGTGTAGGGGAGAGGACCAACTGCTTTTGGAAGGTCTTATTATCCCAAGATCTATCATAAGCTGGAATTCCGATTTGGCAGCTTTCAGTTTGTCCGGGGCAAGACGTCTGGGTTTTGCAAACACAGGGGGACCTTTTGTTGTAATGTGATGGGTAATGGTGTGCTTAATGGTATCACCCATCTGCATAGGTTGAAGAATTCCTGGATATCGTTGGAAAAGGCACTGGTACATGGAATTAGGGGGAACGAGGGAAAGTGCAGAGTTCGAGGCGTCCGGAAGGGCAACCTGTTTGGCAAGAACAGAAAGCAGTGTGGCCTGGTCGCATAAGCGTCGCTTGTCAAGATCCACCAGGAGTTTGAAATGCTGGAGGAAGTCAGCGCCGATTATGGGATGCCGCACTTGAGCACAGATGAAAATCCACTTGAAGGATCGGTGAAGGCCCAAGTTTAGTTCACGCGACTGAGTACCGTACGTGGGTATGCGTGAACCGTTAGCAGCGTATAGAGGCGGAGATTCCGAGTGCGTATGACCAGATTTTTGAGGGAATACACTGACTGACGCTCCGGTATCGACCAAGAAATTGACACCAGAGTTCCTGTCCTTTATGAATAACAGGTTGGCAGTGCGAGTACTAGACGCCATTAGGACTCGCTGCTGGGGTTTTCCGACGAAAAATTGCAAGGGGAGATGCACTTCCTAGCCTTCTTTCCAAATTTAGCGTGGTAGAAGCAGATCTTCCCGGAACTCGAACGATGCCTCTTCGTAAATCTTGACCGAGAATGGCTTCTTTGCCGTTGATTTTGTAGCAGAGAACAAACGTGGTTGAGTTGTTGACTTAACTCTTTCACTTTCAACTCCAGTTCCGATTGTGTGTTCACGTTGTTGACCGGAGCTGTGTCAATCTCCACTACTTTGTAGGCAGTTTCTGCTAGTTTATCAACTGGAGTAGCAGGATCCATAGTGGCCAAGACACGCTGAGCTGATGGAGGAAGTTTCTGCAAGAACAACTGTCTAAAGATGTCCTTATCGAAGGTTTGTGCGCGTTCGCCTAGAGCGCACTGCATAGCCCTCAGCATTTGAGTGGGCTTACGGTCTCCAAGTTCTTCTTTTGAGATTAACTGATGTAGTTTCTCACGCTCGGAGACAGTGGTGCGGCACAGGATGGCAGACTTCAGATCGTTGTATGGGTCCTCACTCGTGGAAGTAGACACGATGACGTCACGGACTTCAGAGATGATGCTCGCTGGTAGAGAGGACAAAACATGATCGTATTTCGTCCTGCTAGCGGTGATCCTTCCCAAGTTGAATTGTGATTCCACTTGGTGGAACCAAATAAATGGATCACCCGGCCAGAAGACGGGGAGCTTTACGCTCAAGTGGGAGATGCACCAGCGTCGTCAGGCATCTTCTCCTATGCTTGCTGACGTACAAGCAAGACGACAAGTTACCAACGAAGGAGTGGAGGTTGAGACGAGCGCAGGCACAGAGCGCACGGGCAGGGGTGAGGGGCAGAGGGCACGAGCGACATTACAGTCTGATCCTAGTCGCTCGGGTGAAGGGGGTGATGGGCACGAACGACGTTACAGTCTGGTCCTAGTCGCTCGGGTGAAGGGGGTGATGGGCACGAACGACGTTACAGTCTAATCCTAGTCGTTCGGGTAAAAGGGGGGAATCCAACTCCGGAGTCACCAATTGTTGGTTTACGTCGTCGTCGTTGGGCCTAGGCAAGCTACGGCTTGGGACCGTAGCGCATCTATCCGGTATAGGTTAACCTGGATGATGTAGCCATAAGCACTGCCGCTGGTTAAGTGCCAACCAGTGATTATCTCACTAGCCGTATTGAGTCCGTTAGGCGAAACTGCGACAGTACCAAAGGTGGAAAATATAACCCTTGGATTTCTATTATTTATTTGTAAAATGGACATGGTATTAGATTAAAATAATTATTTGAATATAAATAATTAACTGACAATTGTGATATATAATTAATTATGTTTACATACAATAAAATAATACAATATACATAAAATTAGTATTAATGTGGTTTACAATTGAATTATGATGGGTAACTAATTTAAAATGAATTTATAGCTATTCCGAAATTCAAGACGGTAAAATTAACATTTATCTTTAAACTAAAATAAGAGTATTCACTACACGATGAATTTTAGTGTCACTGAAACTGCAGTATCTATCCAAAGGACCATCTTGCCCTGCTGAAAAATTGAGTATTCTCCTGCCATTTTAAATAAAGCATTCAAATGTTATGTGATTACAAAACTTTTCCACAACTCTCATTTAAAACACCAATTCCTCATTATACAGTTTCCGCTTCGTACAAAGATTAAAGGAAACAAATTACTCACGGACCTTTGAAACATATAGCATATATAAAATAAAGCTATGTGTACAGAATATAAGCCAGTATCCGTAGCTCAGAGGGTAACGCCATTTCTCTATAAGCGAAGTGAAGACATTGAGATCGGGGGTTCGAACCCCGATGATGCTGGTAATAGTAATAATAATAACGCATAACTAATAATAATGATTCATTAACCTTTCCTTTCAACCTTTCAAAGGTTCAGTGCGGTGATTTCTCATTTCACGAAGGTCAAGCTTGTCGCCCCTCCTCTCCAGTTGGCCTGGTGAAGTAGTGAGTTGGTTTCTTGTACTCTCCACCTCACGTAGCCCGGCTCATCTGGAATTGTTCTGAGACAGGCGTCTAATCTTCTTTTGAAGATGTCCACTGCAACAGCATTCGTGTTCCTTAGGACTTTGGGCAGCTGATTAAACAGTTTTGGTCCTCTTACAACAAAACTACTTTCTTTCAGGGTTAAGGATGTCTTGTTTCGCCTTTAATTTGGGAACACGACACAGTCTTCTTTTACTACTTTCTATCGTTGTTTTGGGGAGTTACAGGGTTCAGAGTAAGATTAGGGAGTAGTTTGTCCATTATTTTCCAAGTGTAAATAATGGCGTATGTCTCTCTTCTCCTTTCCAGTGAATATAGGTTTAGTTCGCGTAACCTTTCCCAGTAATTTAGTTCTTTGCACCCGTAGATCTTGCCTGTGAAGCTTCTCTGAATCCCTTCTAGCTGTCTAATGTCTTCTTTTTTATATAGGGATGTTAGGACCGAACAGTATTCCAATCTGGGTATGATCAGTGTTTTCAGTAGAGGAATCATTATATTCCTATCCCTTCGTTTAAGGGTTCTCAGTATCTGCCCAGTTATTCTCTTTGCTCTGTTTACTTCTATATTATTTTGTATTTCAAATTTCGCATCATCAGTCATTACAACCCCTAAATCTTTTGCTCTAGAATTTCTCAGAATTTCCTGTTCATTTGAGGTATAATATTCCATGGATTTTAGGTAACAATAATAATATATTAATTGGCCTGAGCGCAGTGCCAGTTTCTGGCCATCCTGATTGATTTTATATGTGTATATAATTAACCAATATAATTTGCTTCTTAGTCCAGTATGATGTAACCTATGCACTCGACAACCGTTATCCCAATAGTATTATGTTAGGTCAGGACCAAACATTTTTGAATTAACAAGAAACAAATAAAGTAAGGAAAAATTGTCTACAGAGATCGCGAAGGGAATTTATCTGAATCATTCAATTTGAAGTAAGCATTTTTATCTGATAAAAATGTTCCGAGAAATAAGATAAGATTTTTTGTGATAAAAGTTAACAGTTTAAAATTATTCAAGAACAGTTTTAATTTTTCATCAGAATTAAAGGCGATCGAACGAAGTGGAGACGTTCTCCACAGCTTATTACAACACTCATACACTTGGAACCGTCACGGACCAAGTGCTCACAGCAAATCGGTTCTTCCAAGGCGGTCAAATTACTTGTGTCACACCATGTTCTTATGCTTCATTTAACTGTTACAATAAAAGAAAATTCATTGTGAGAAAAAGAACAGATGAGGTAACAGAACTTCGTGTGCACCATTCTCTCTCTCTCTCTCTCTCTCTCTCTCTCTCTCTCTCTATATATATATATATATATATATATATATATATATATATATAAAGGGTGATCCAGAGAAATGGGACCCAAAAGAAACCCCTGTAATTCTTAAAGTATAAGTCCTTTTATAAAATCATACGCATCATTCGAAAGAGGATAGTTACAAGTTTGTACAGGATTGTATAGGTTTTGACAATACAAGACAAGATAAGATAAAAAACAAAATAAAAGTGTTAGTTAAAACTAACCCTTCAAGATGACTGCATGGACTGTGGAACAGCTGCGTTTCATAACTGAGCAATATTATGAGCATGGAAGAAGTGTAGTTTCAGCTCAAAGATCTTTCAAGACAAATTTTCAGATGTCAAAATCACCTTCTAAGAGCTGAAACTACACTTCTTCCATGCTCATAATATTGCTCAGTTATGAAACGCAGCTGTTCCACAGTCCATGCAGTCATCTTGAAGGGTTAGTTTTAATTAATACTTTTATTTTGTTTTGTATCTTATCTTGTCTTGTATTGTCAAAACCTATACAATCCTGTACAAACTTGTAACTATCCTCTTTCGAATGATGCGTATGATTTTATAAAAGGACTTATACTTTAAGAGTTACAGGGGTTTCTTTTGGGTCCCATTTCTCTGGATCACCCTTATATATATATATATACTCTCAATGCTCGAGAGAGATACTTAAGTGTAAATGGTGGGAAAAGTTTCACTGTTTTACAGAAAACACCGCTCTGCCCATACACCCATTCAGAGTATAAGTAACTGCATATATATATATATATATATATATATATATATATATACTATTTTCTTATTTTTTGTTTTGTTTTCCCTCTAAATTTAGCTGATATTCATTTGGGAAATAGCGCCACGCTACATGTACCAACATTAATGAAATCACCAAATATTTCGCGCCAAATTTTCTATTCCCGCGCGTTTTCTTCAATCTCACTGAAGAAGAGATTTTAAGTAAAGTAATTATAATTACTACGTCGTTACCATGACAACCAGAGTTTAACTTCCTCTTCACCATGACGTCTCTTTATTGTAAATGTTTTCATACGTATTTTTAGAGTTTATTGCTATTATAAAACTATTCGCGCGTAATAAAGTGTGTAACTTCTGACATTAGATAATATGAACGAATATAGATATATATATATATATATATATATATATATATATATATATATATATAGATAGATAGATAGATAGATAGATGACTAACTTATCTAAGAGTTAATATCATTGCATATGCATATGATTTAATGTTAGTGTCTCTCGCAATAAAGAGATTATAAAATTGTGCTGTTTGACTTTAGGAAAATGAAATGTCCTGAAACATATTATGAATAAATTATAAATAAGCCAAAAATAAATGCAAAATATTTATGAAGAATAATGATAATCTTCCCACGAGTATCACCATTATATAATGATACTTTGGAGGCCTATAAAACCTATAAATAGATGAGACTAATGATACGGATTTGATGTTAAAAACATTTCATTTACAATTTCATTCGTTGAGGAGAAAGTTTGTAGGTTTAATGATGGCCGCTTTATTATTATTATTTAAGTCGTATTTTGTATCTAATTATAAAGGAAGTCTCTGGAATATGACTCGCGTCTTTTCCAAACAAATACTTTAAGGTGCGTTTTTTTTTGTTCAAGTAAGAATGGTTTTGGGATGCATAATCGTAAAAGTAACCAATTTTTAGGCAATAATTGTGATTAGTTGTTATTTAATCATCAATTAGTTTTATTGCAATGCAAATATTTTAAAAGGTTTTAATATGAAAAATAACGATTTTAGACCGACTATTTTTATAGGTATTTTATAATGTTATTAAATCAAATTTTAGAGGACACGTTTAAAGTTCATTTTCGAGATTTTATGGGATAACATTTAGGAAAATGGAAGATGATAATAATTTGCACTTTTTTTAGCTTCCGCCCGAATTGTTCATTCTGACGAAGGTCAAGTTGGTCACTCCACCTTACACTTACAGTTTAACGTGGAATCCGAACGACGCCCCACCAGCAGCCAGCCCAGGGTACCCATTTATCTACCAACCAATTTTTTTGTTGTGTGGAAGGATGAACAGCTGAATTTTGCTGCGCGCCGCTTGCCGTCACCAGGTCTCGATCCCGGGGCAGATGGATTTGTAGTCAGCGACGCTAAGTACTACACCACACACACATATATATATATATATATATCTCAGGACGGTACCAGATGAACCTGGTCTACCTGGCTATGTGCGGTGGAGAGCGCAAGAAAGCAACTCGCTCCTCCACCAAGCCAGGCCTAGAGGCAGGGCCACCAGCTTGACCTTCGTGTGAAGAAAGACCAACACACGGAATATCAACGAGGTTAACGAGGTATATATAAAGTGACGAATAGTTTTAAGAACTTTACGGCAATTATCCAATTATATCATCCTATTTCCATGCATAAAATATTGTCTTCTCTCCATTAGCGAACGTGGCAGTATTTCATAAATGCTTATCTCCATTTTGTGTAAGTGAACGGAGAGAAAGAAAAATAGGGTGGTCTAGTTGATCTGTTGGAGGAAGAGTAAAGTGGTTGGTCCTTATCGATCTTAAGCTCTGAAAACAAAAACTTCTATACTGTAGTACTCTTCTTCATTAAGAAAAATTTACACTTTTTCCAGTTTTACTTCAAAAAATAGAAATTTTGTCAACTTCATATTTTCGGATGAAAAAATATAAAAGTGTAAAAGAAATGTTTGGATCGTAATATAATGGGTGATGAGGGTCAGAAAATGAGGTGCCGCTAAGACCAGACTAACGCTACCCATTGCGCTCACTCCTGGATAATTATTACCAACATCATCGGGATTCGAACCCCCGACCTCGGTTTCTTCACTTAGCTTATATAATAGGGAAACGATGTTACTCACTAAGCTATGGACGCTATCGTTTAGGTCGTAATTTATTTGTTAACTAGCTTGTTTAAATATCCAAAAGGATTTTAATGTAGAAACGAAACTATGAGCTACAAAGACTAACTAAAATTAATTTTTAGTAATTCTTACTTACCTCCACTGAAATGCGAGGTAAAATTTCAGGTCATCTCAAATCTAATTAACTTGTTTTGGAAAATAAAATAAGTTCGAATTATGACCAAACTCTTCACTTTTTAATTTCAAACTAAACGTTGTTTAAAATTTAAATTAAATAATTTATTTCCACTAAAACGAGAAGTAAATTTATTTAAGACTCAATTTAATCTTAATAAAATGTTAGTGAAAAGAAAAACGATAATTACCAAATTTGCCAAATAAAGCTACAGCTCCGAATGGGATAATGATAAGGACACTTACTGTATACATTTGGTGACATCGTCGAGAAAACGGTTCAAATACGGTAAGACTATAAAAAAATGTATATATATGTTTCTGGGCGCAATGTCTGTACAATGATTATACTGAAATTGAGGATCAGCGCTCGTAGCTCAGTTAGTAACGGCGTTTCCTTATAAGCAAAGTGAAGACACCGAGGCCGGGGTTCTACTCCCAATAATAATAATGAGTCAGGAGGGCCAGAAACTGGCAGAATGCTAAGACCGACTAATGTGGCCCATTGCTCTAATTCTTGTATTATTTTTACGAGCATTATCATGATTCGAACCCCCCGATCTCGGTGTCTTCGCTTCGCTTATGGAAAAATGGTGTTACCCACAGCTACCCGCGCCTGCGAGTGAGCGCACTGCGCCGAATTCGCCTGGCCTGAGCGATGTGCCATTTTCTGACCATGTTGAGTGATTATTATATTAAAGTTGAGTTAACAAGTTGGATAAAAACCTTTATTACAAAATTAACATTTCAGAAAATGAAATAAATTTGACTTTATTAAAAGGCATTTCGAAAAGAAGAAGAAAATGCTGCAGAAAAAAAGCCATCTGATTGACTGCTTCGGGTTAATCCGTCCGCGAGAAGCGAGATGATAAAAGGATAATTAACATCAGTAGTATGGCTGCATAGTGCCAGAATGGAGGTAGGGTGGTAGAAATGGCATTAATGGGAGGGGGAGAGGAGTAGCATTGAGGGGAGTGATGTGAGGGATGGCACTGAAAAATTAACTTTTCTTAATCACTTTTAATCTCATAAAAGACCCATTAGTGTTCCTAATCCATTAATGGCTTTATAATCCCCTAATGCAAAAAAAGGTCTTATCAGAATAGTAAAAGACAGGGAACACACAGGAAATGTCCGTAAAATGTTTCGATTCCTCTCCAACATAAGGATGACCGGATTGACATGCGCAGGTTTGTGATCCTGAGACCCTCAGTAATACTTAATTTTAGTGTGCAGTGATAACCAATTTGCACAGTAATAATTTCAATTTGTGCAGTGATAAAATCTGTGCAGTGATACATTAGGTTATATATTGGATATAGAAACTAATTTATCACTGCACAGATTTTCAATTTATCACTGCACAAATTGAAAGTATTACTGCGCAAATTGGTTAACACTGCACACTGAAATTAGGTATATACCGTCAGTGATGTCTAAGCAACAGAAAAACATCAATCTATTCAGGTACACATACGCTATATATATATATATATATATATATATATATATATATATATATATATATACAGTATATATATATTACTTTGCGTTACTTTGGGTGAGTTCGAACGACGGTTCAAGATCGACCTGCGGTCGACCCCTCTGCAGCATCCCGCCTCATTTGCGGGATTTGGTGAAGGGGGGAATCGCTGTCTGATCTCCTGCCCTCGTAGCCAGCTACGCATGGCTGGTCAGGGACTTTGCACAGGAATCTATCCAGCTGGTTCTTGAAGTTATTCAGGTCGGTGTGCTGGGGATTCCTTACTTCTTTCGGTAGAACATTGAAAAGCTTTGGGCCTCGTATTCTGAGGGTATTTTCCATCCTCGTTTTCATGGGCCCCTGTCCCACAGCAGCTGGGACTGTACAAAATCTGCCTCTTCTCTCATTCCAGTTTGTTTCTATTTCATTTCTAAGGTTAGGGACAGAGCCTTCAAGTATTTTCCATATGTATATTATTGTGTACAGCCCGCGCCTTCTTTCGAGAGAGTAGAGTTTCAGGGATTGTAGTCGAGACCAGTAGTCTTCACCTTCCCTTTCTTCTATCTTAGAGGTAAAAGTCTTTTGTATTGCTTCAATGTTCGCAATGTCTCGTTTTCTGTATGGCCGTGTGAGTACTGAGCAATACTCAATTATTGGTAGGACTAGACTATTTCATAATTTGAGCATGATGTTTGCTTTTCTGCTGCGGAAGCTCCTCCAGATCATTCCCATTATTTTTCTAGCTGTTGCAATTTTGATGTTGTAGATAGTGCTCTCTGAATTCTGTATCCGACGACATCATTACTCCCAGATCCCTGACTTGTAGATTTGGTGTTATCTGTTTGTCTTGTAGAGTTTTGTACCCTTTATTCTGCAGCGCTTTGTTATTACCATATCTTAGAAGTTATAATTTTTCTTCGTTGAACTTCATATTGTTGTTTTCTGCCCACTGGAATAATGTTTCAATGTCATTTTGTAATTTTCTTATGTCACCTTCCTTCACTAATTCCTTACATATTTTTGTGTCATCTGCCAAACATGATACAATACTGGCAATAATATCTGCATCAATATCTGCAATCATTATTATGAACCACAAGGGAGCTAATACTGTCCCTTGTGGGACAGAGCTCACGACTTCCGAGACTTCCAATTTAACTCCGTTAAACTCCGTCAAGAAATTAAATATCCATCTTCCTAGCTTTCCAGTAATTCCTGCATTCTTAAGTTTGTGTGCTATGATTCCATGGTCACATTTATCGAAGGCTTTAGCAAAGTCAGTATATATTACATCTATGTTTTCTCCTCGACACAATGTTTCCAGCATTTTCTCCTGGTGGTCTAGTAGCTGTGATAGGCATGATCTTCCACCCCTGAAGCCATGGTGATTTCGGTTCGGTAGTTTTGCCTCTAATTATACGTTCAAAGCAGTTTATAAAGTGTGAGGTGAGAGCCACTGGCTGATAATTCTTTGGCATTGCTCTGTTACCACCTTTAAATAGGGAGGCAATGTTCGCGTTCTTTAAGGGGAGTGGAATTTGTCCTGTGTCAGGGGACTTCCTCCACAGTAAGTATAGCAGTTTGGCAATACTCTCTCTACATTTCTTCAGAAACGTGGCACTCCATGTGTCTGGCACTGGTGCTGAATTTTTTCGCATCTGTGATAAAGCCTTAATTACATCGCCTTCAGTGAACTCGGAAGTCCATTAATAGGTTTGTGCCGGAATTTGTTCTTGTCTGATTTGTATTTATGTCGAAAACTTCATCTGGGTTTTCTACTTCCATCTCGGACTTACGGGTGCTAAACACAGAGTTAAATTGTTCCCTAAGCAGTTCGCTCATTTTTTTCGGGTCATTTGTGTATTTGGCCTCCCAATCTATCAACGGACCAATACTCTCCTTACACTGCATTTACCTTTTTACAAACGTGTAGAAGTATTTTGGGTTATTTTTTATGTTTTTTGCTACCTTGTTTTCCTCCTCGTTTGTCTTATGTATGAGTGTTTGCTTTAGGTCTATTTCTATTTCGCCAAGTTTCCTCTCTAGTTTGAGTCTCTTTCCATCATTTCTACATCAGTGGAGATGTTTTACAGTTTGTCTCCGTTGCCTGAATATATATATATATATATATATATATATATATATATATATATATATATATATATATATATATATATATATATTATGTAGTATTGTATGTATGTATGTATGTATGTATGTGTGTGTGTGTATATATGTATATATATATATATATATATATATATATATATATATATATATATATATATATATATATATATATGTATGTGTGTGTGTGTGTGTGTGTATATATATATATATATATATATATATATATATATATATATATATATATATATATATGGCTTAACCTTAAGCACTCAATCAGTTGGCTTTTTTCTACAGCATTTTCTTCTTTTCGATATGCCTTTTAATCAAGTGAAATTTATTTGACTCAAAGCGTCCCTCACAGTAATCACTTCATGATTCGCGTAGGACGTCTGTGGCACACCTGACCTTTGATCTTTCTGCTATATCTGATTGATGGGGGGGCAGAGAAAACCTTGTGGCTTTCAATGCCTCAAAAACTCAGTTCCTCCATCTGTCTACTCGTCACAATTTTCTACACAACTATCCCCTTACCTTCAACAACACACAACTCAATCCCTCCTCTTCTCTTAACATTCTTGGCGTTTCCTTTTCTCGTGATCTTTCCTGGAAAGATCACATGTACTCTTTTTCCAAAACAGCTTGTAAGAGATTAGGTGTGCTGTACCGCCTCCGCGGTTTCTTCACCCCCACTCAGTTGCTGTCTCTGTACAGGGGTCTTGTTCGCCCCTGTATGGAGTATGCTTCTCATATGTGGGGTGGCTCAACCCACACAGCCATACTTGACCGGGTGGAATGAAAGGCTTTTCGTCTCATCAATTCCCCACCTCTTACTGACTGTCTTCAATCTCTCTCTCTTCGCCGCAATGTTGCCTCATTCTCTCTTTATTATCGCTATTATAACGGACATTGCTCTTCTGAACTCTCTAACTGCATGCCTCCTCTTTTAAGGAGAGCACGCAGTACCAGACTTTCTACACTTTCTCATTCCTTTCCTGTCGAACTATCTAATGGAAGGGTTAATCGGTATTTTCAGTCTTTCATCTATTCAAGCGGTGAACTCTGGAACAATCTTCCTCAATCCACCTTCCCTCCTGTATATGACCTCCCATCTTTTAAACACAGTGTCTAGGCATCTCGAAAACCCCGGACCTTGATTTTGGCTCTCTTCTTCTTCTATGGGAGGGGCGCTTTTGTGGCCATTTGCCCTTGGTTCCTCCTTCCTGCATAAAAAATATATATATATATGATAACAAAGTTAGTATCTTTGAATACAAATTGAAAGAAAAAAATATTAATAATTCGTATTCAGTTATTTAGGAGTATGCACAGCTTTATTTTAAAGTGTTGAATTTCAGATGAATGCAGGCAAACCAAAAAAGATTAACATTCAAGTTGGTCTCTGACCAAACTGTATCGTATATAGATATAACGTTGTTTGTGTCAATACACAAGAAATACCTATGAAATGTTTCGATCCCTCCCCGACATAAAGAGCCACGGATGAACAATGAATATGGGTTGGCTACGAAGTGCTCAAGATTTGCCCTCCTAAGACCTTAAGCACGAACCATGGTACAAATTCAGGTACAATAAATAAATAAATAAATAAATATATATATATATATATATATATAATATATATATATATATATATATTACTAGGAATCTGTGTAACTAGAGATTCCATGAAATCTCTAAAATGTTCAGGAATTTCATGTAGGGTTAAGTCGTGATATTTTCGTTAATTTTAACGAAGATAGCACGACTTAACCTAACCAATTGTCAAGGGCGTATAGTTGACCTAACAGGGCATTCAATAATTTTCTCATAGATTTAACGAAAACATCACGACTTAACCTTACATTTTAGGGATTTCATGAAATCCCTAAAATCCCTGAACATTTTAGAGATTTCATGAAATCAATCCCTAGTTACACAGGTTCCCTGTAACATACTCGTATATAGCTAGGTGGCTGCATATGGCCCAGCGGGACACCCTGTGTGACAAGGGTTTTATTGTTGAACCTGAAAGTATAACCCTACAGACTTCAAAATCACTTGTCACTTTCAAAAAGTGTCCGTTATAGCCGCCATCTTGAATTCAAAATGGCCACCCATTGTATTATACTTATAAAATAATAGTTAATAAAAAAATGTCACTATCATTTATTTTATTCAGCATTTTCTTGCAAAATATAAAAAATAAATATATAAAATGTTATCCAGAAGTTCTTTAGTTTATGCTAATCACAACCCACAATGGTTCAGGACAGGGGAATCATAACAAAGTGGACATTTAAGGACAGCAATTTAGCATAATCCATAGTTATGTAGTTAAACATCATTAACATTGTATTCTTCTTCACTAGCACTTTCTGATAAATACACTATCATCTTCTCTTGTCATTGTAATGTTACCACATGCTGAACAGGTACAGACATCAGTACATGACAGTCCTTGCTGTTTGCAAGAACAGCCTTCTGATATACATTGTGTTTTCTTCCCACAGCCACAGCTTATCATTTTATTTGGTGCCATCTGCTGAGTAGTCCATTGAACACTGATTTTTTTAATTGTCTACAATCCAGCCATGGCTATGTGGGCTTGCAATATCTTGCTGATTTTACAAGGATTTCTTCCATATAAATGTTTGGTAGTTTGTGCTGAGAAGGTGGTGATACAGCTGGTCTTCAGTTGGTGGTAACAGGTGACTTGCTGTCTGTTGTTTAGCCAGCAACCCATATCTTACTTGCGCAACATCACTGATATTCGATTGCCCATACATGCCACACACAAACTTACAAAATCCTTTCATGAGCTTCTTAATGCTGCTATGCTGTAGGATTTTCCCAAGCTTCTTCATGACTATTGCGTGCTGAGGTTTCTTGACAAGTAGTTTGAATGGTCTGACCTTTCCTTTGTTCACGAATGCTTCAACAGAATCGCACCCTGTCAAGGCATGAAATCCAAGGAGAGCTTCTTTCACTCCTGTTAGTAAAGACCTGGTTATGGACTTGACATCAATTAAAGATGGCCTGTTCATTGTACCTGATTTGAAATAGATGCTTGTAGAAAAACCCTCAACAAATGCTATCAGCAGTACTTCTACATCAGTATCAGGTGAGACTACTTGGATACTTTTGCACCCATGAGTACTTGCATGTTGTATGTGGAAGAGTATCCGTGTATCTGCTTCCTCCTGAAAGCAAACAAGATCATTACATACTTTAGAGCTGGTCATGTTTCCATCAATTTTTAGACATCTTCCCCAGCTGTCACATAGAGCTCCTTCTCTGATAAGGTAGTCATGTACTTTGAGGTTGACCACTCCTTTGTCAGGAACTCTACAAGGCACATCTTCTCTCCACCAGCTAGAATTTTCCAATTTTGCTGATTTGTTGGTGTCTTTTGCTCTCTGCCAGCTATTTTTATGTTGATCATTCCCACATCTGCAGTCCTTTGACTACGTTCTGTATCTTTAAATGTCTTGACTGGTTTGTCCTTTTCAAACTTTCGAAGTGTCTGTAATTTTCTTCTATCATTTGGCTTCTTCCTATCCTCCTGGCAAATAATACACTTTTTAAGATCACTTGTCGATTCTTTTGACCTTGTGGATACGCTAGGTACTGTTGTTGAGGTTGATGTTGCAGCTAGAGTAATAGATGATGCACACTTCTTTTCATCTCGCTGCAAATGGGCTTTATGTGTTAAATGTTGATAGCATGTCCGATGATAGTGGAATCTGCCTGTTGTCTCTTCTGATTCAGCATACTGACGGAGCTTCTTAATCACATTGGAAAATCTCTTGGATATATCAATACCATATGGAGCCAGGGCTGCCCATCTTCTGCTATATGTGTATATTGTACAATGTGTTCCAGCTAATTGATGTAAAGCCAGTTAGTTGCTCATTTCAACAGTTGTCACATAAAACAAGCACTACCTGTAGTTCTAGAAATCTTGGAGTCAGGTGCTTCAGTCAATGAGCTCAATGATGCGAGGCGTTTCATTATTGGACACTATTATTTTCAGCAGTTTTACCAAAGTCACCACGTCATCTGAAATGGAGAAAACAAGGTGTAAATACTATAAAATAATTTCTATACATGTATTACTATTAATATATTGGTATATAAATAACAGATTTACATATATGAACTAAAAACTCATGTTGAATTTTCAGAGTCCTCTGTGTTAATTACTTATGCATAAAGCAAAAAATAATTATTGCTATTTATTTGTTTTCCAGCTATTTTTGAAAACAATTATTTAGTGGTTTTGAACCTCACTGACTTTTTGCACAGAGTTCTCCCCAGTCAAAATGGTGTTGAACTTCACTACATACTGAACTTGTGAACATGATATACAACATATCATACACTAGGTGGTGCTAGAAACCTTTGATTCACATTTTGTTCTAGTTTTCTAAATAAGAAAAACAGAAAACTACTAACTTACAGTAGAAAATATAATTAAATAAAAAATAGTATATCATGGAAAAGTTGGTATCTCATGATAAATTGTATAAATTATTACTTTCTGAGTATTTTTAAACCAAATTTACAATAATATTAGAAATAATATTATTTTTAAGGGAAATAAAAATAATTAAGTTTAAAGACAGTATTTTTCCCATTATATTTTGCCAGGAAATGCTGAAAAAACTAAATGGTAGTGGCTTTTTTTTATGAACTATTATAGTATAAGTATAATACAGTGGGGGCCATTTTGAATTCAAGATGGCGGCTATAACGGACACTTTTTGAAAGTGGCAAAGAGTGATTTTGACCACCTCAAGGGTTGTACTTTCAGGTTCAACAATAAAACCCTTGTCACACAGGGTGTCCCGCTGGGCCATATGCAGCCACCCAGAATCTCTCTCTCTCAACCTGATCCGGTGAAAATTTCCGCCAGATATTGGTGAAGAGTCGATAGCAAAAACCCTACGTCTTTTCGTTAAAAAGTTGTGTTTGTGGAGGTCTTCAAAAGACCTTGTTAAGTGGTGTTTTTTTTTTATGTTTAATTTATTTGCCTTCGGTATTTAGCGCTGCCTAATGGTAAAAAAGGAAATTACCATACCTTATTATTTCGTTGGACCTCGCTTCTGGCCGTAGGGTGCGTGGCTCCTATCGTCCCTCTCTTTCGATGTAGGCGATAAGGTTGCGATAAGGTTACGCAAGGAGTTTATTCATTTTAATTAATACAGGCAACTCACTATGCCTAAATACCTGAAGGATATGCCTATCCTTTTGTGTAATTAGTTTTATTTTATTAGTTTTTCACTTAGAACTTGTAGGAAGATTAAACACGTCTTCCTTGCTTACAGCAATGCTTATCACTAGGCAGCTCTGGCTGAAGTAATATAAATCTTTGTCTTAAATTCGCTTACTTTACAAAGTCTCCAGACGTCTAATTTTTGTGTTTTCATTATTTCTTCTCTTGAAGTAATTTTCATGAGTCAGCGATGGAAAATTTTGTTACGAAAAAATAGTTTTTCTTGTTGTTATGTAGGCCCAATGCCTACATATTGGGTTCTACGTATGGCATTTTTTTCCATTCCCAATAGGCTTTGTCGCCAATCCCGAGGCAATTTTGTAGTTATTTAATACAATAAACGGTACTTTCCTGTTATTCCGGACCCCAGGCTTTTTTCCAGATCCGTACGCCACTTGCCAAATTTCATTGGCAAATTTTTTTTAAATGTTAAGTAACTAACCAAACCTAACCTAACCTAACCAGGGGTTAGGTTAGGTTAGTTACTTAACATTTAAAAAACAACAACTTGCCAATGAAATTTGGCAATCTGGCAAGTGGCGTCTGAATCTGGCAAAAAGTCTGGGGTTCGGGATAACAGGAAAGTACCCAATAAACTAATAATTTGTATTTAATTATGAAATAAAGGTACCATATACGATACCATAGTGTAGGTATGTCTAAGCCTGGGTTTGAATTAGGCTTTGTTGTAAACTGTAATGTAAAGTGTACGACAGGTATGCATGGTTTTTCCATAAACTGAGGGGCACGAAGGAAAAATTTGTATAAGTACATTAAATTTTTGATAAGGTGTTTCTCAAATTATACGAAATGAGTTAAAACCATGGAATAGTTCAGTAGAAAGAGAAAGATTACTCAAGACCTATTTCAATATAAAAGTTCAAGATGCCAACTTCAAGTTTAGTTAAAGTTATGTCAATCAGTTTGTCACCCCTGTAGGTACAGGAAATTAATAGAATTAAAGTAAAATTATTAAGCATTTTAACTTTGTTCATAATTTGTATAAGTTTTATAAGTCACCAGTCTTAATTTTTTCTAGTAAGAGTTTTCTGGCTTTCAAAGCAGTCTTTCTTTGAGGTCTGTCTGGTTTAGTCTAAGTTATATCAGGTACACTGAAAAATTCCTCATCAATAGTATCCTGATCTATCCTTTGTGGTAATGGTTCTAACTTAGCCCCACATTCCAAAGGATATAATAATGTGATATCTCTGGTGGTTTCACCAGTTGCTGTTTTCAGTTTTACAACTCCGGTAATTTCATCTTCACCAGTTTTGAGCTCTAAGACTTTCCCCATTGACCAATGCTGTCTTGGAGTCTTTTCATGTATCAACACAATGTCCCCAGTTTTGATTGAATCACTCCAATTTTGTTTTGTCAATTGTTTATATCTTTCTCTAAGACTTGTTAAGTATTATTAGCATGCCCACAAAATGGTAGAGTGCATATGGAATTGCAATGTTGATCAAATGAGTGCCGGTGCCATCCTCTTGTTGCAAGGTGCCAACCCCCTTCCCCCAGTGCCAACCCCCAGAGTGCAAAAAAAAGGGAGTCCACCTAACCTCTTTGAGGGAGAAGGTGGGACGGCCTCACCCCCCAAAGGAGTATACCTAACCTGAGAGAGAGAGAGAGAGAGAGAGAGAGAGAGAGAGAGAGAGAGAGAGAGAGAGAGAGAGAGAGAGAGCATCCATCGCCTGCGAGATGCAGACGTATAATGGGAGCTCAGGGTAGCATCACTTGGCTTAGAACTCGAAATCCGCCAGATGGCTTAGAAGACTTAGAAGGCGTAAATGGTAGATGTATATACAGGGTGTCCCGTAAGTCTGGAACCATAGGCCAAAATGATAAAAACGGCAATAAAAACGCCGAGGAGACATTTGGGGACTGTTTGTGAAATGAGCGAGGATGGTAGCGGTTGTGTCATCGTCGGTGGATGTCCTCGGTGGTCCACTGCGTGGTTTATCTCCTATGGATCCCATTTCCCTGAATTTTCCTACAAGTTTGCGACACAGCTGTGTGTTATCGGTGCGCGGATAGGATGCAATCTGTTAAATTCCTCATCGACCTCCCTCTGACTCCGAATTCCTACGAGCAGAATTGCCTGGATGCGTTCTTCCTTACTCAAAGACATCATGGACACTTGCATAAACGGATGAACATGAATTACTTATTTTACCTTATGGTCCCAGACTTATGGGACACCCTGTATATATATATATATATATATATCGTTTGAGCTGGCACATTGCGCACATAGATATTCTTGACAGTTGGCTTAGAAATCCATCAGTCGGCTTAGAAGGTGTAACCAGCCATTTAGTGTATATATATTCCCATCTCCCCAGTTATTCCTTAATATCGTTTATATATACAATCTAAAGAATTAAATAAAACACCATTACATCATTCTGTTTATTTAGACGAGTTAAGGAAAATAATTCATGAAATATATAGGAAATAGATATACTCTACATTCAAAAATAATACACAACAAAAATACACACATTAACCGAAGGATATATATACATTCTTAAATAACAATATTAGTACAGGATAAAACTATATAACCATTTAATATATGGACGAGAAAATACGCCCTTATATATATATATATATATATATATATATATATATATATATATAAACACCAAAACTTATATAAAAAATAATAATAATAGTACAGGTTAAAACTATATACCCATTTATTTATATATATATATATATACAGCAAAACTTATACAAAATCAAAATACATACACTTTATTGTCTACCGCGCTTAACTAAAATACTAAACTCGTACGTGATCCAATCTACACTTACATTATTGTTGCTTTTTACTATACAATAAATACGATTTAGCATTATTTCACCACTCTAGGTGTGCGGGTGCCTATACTCGACGTCAAGGGCCTTCATTTCGTTCAATACTATTCGTTCAATTGGTTGGCAAATTATCTTTAAGCACAGACAGAATACAATCAAAAGCACGCACAAAGAGGGCGTCGTTAGCGACAACATCATTATTAAATACAAGTTTATAACCACTCCTTTCCAATCGAAGGTTTTTTCTTACCGATCCGAGCTTTTCAATCGTGAACTCTTCTTCACAACGTATAGCGGCAGTTGAAATAATCTTCTAAGTCGTAACGACAGCCGCTCATTATATAAAGATACAATTCTTCAGGGTGAACAGTGTAGGTGAGCTCTGCCCTGTACCGCTCAAGTCCTTTGTACCAAAGTTCATGATATTTCGAAGTCTAAACCTTTTAAATAAGCATCCAGCTCTAGACCATTCTCGCCATGTTCATTCCTACATTCGGTAAACCCGTCGAGCAGAGCGGTGTATGCATATTCAAGAACCGTATCAAAATAAACCATATCCGTAAAACTTGCGTCTAATATAGGTTTTAGTTTGCGGAAAACAACGATTTCAAACATTCTGTCGAGGATGAAGCGGTTTCGCGCAGGGACAAGAACGTTATTATCAGAAGCATTCTTTCACATAAGTCGTATATCAATGCATCGTTATTTATACACAACGTACAAACAATGGCATATGAGGGGGTATCATTAATCTGTTCTCTTCTTGTACCTCCACCTGCAGGTATTTTATAACGATCCTCACCCCACTTCTCAACTATCACGAAGACTCTATTCATCTCCTCAACACTTAAATAAACAACATTACGTTTACTAGAGTTTGCTTCTCTACAAGTCATTTCAAGTACATAGTTAATGACACCGGTTTTACGTCTGAACACACGTCGTATAAGGCATTGAGAATGCTGCTCAAAGGAAGCTCTATCGTTTTCTATTCTGAGAGTGCACAACCAGTCGGGTCAGGCTCTGAGATGACTATGAGCAACCGGTGCGCTGTTTGGCTCGGAGACAGGTGTGGTATATTCCTCTACAGTACGAGAAGCTGATGGTGTGGAGGATGTACCCGGAATTGAACAGGAATAAGAGGGGTACAAATTTAATTGAGGAAGGAGCTAGGGTGGAGGTTGTGTCGTAAGATGTAGAGGGCTGGTGCTCTATTACTGGGGGTCTAGCAGCAGTTGCACTCCTGGCACGTTTTATACCTGACGAGGAAGGGTCTTCATCATCGTGTCTCCGCTTTGAACTGCCACGTAGTGGAGGTGTCGCTGGTGAGGGTTCGTCAGCGGGGTTGGAGTCTGTAACCACAACTACATTCTCATCGGGATCGTCTGTAATATCGATGATGGGGTGCTGTACCTTATCGTCATTCACAGTTCTGTGGAAGAAGAAAAACAAGAATATAAGGAATATCACTTAAAATTTATTATATTTTGTAAATGTTCCACTTAGGGGTGTGACGTGTTAGAGATGGAATCTGTAGAAAAATTCAGGTTCACAAGCCCATGCACATGTATTATATTTGGCCCTACAGGATGTGGTAAAACTGTGTTTATGCTTAAAATCATTACAGATAAAGGGGAGATGTTCTCAAAATTTGTGTATAAAGTAATATGGTGTATTCGACGCACCAGTCAGTGTTCAACGAGCAATGATATCTTCTTTCACAAAGGCGTATATGACGTTAATTCGTTAAAGGGAAATGAGCATAGTCATAATAATTGACGATCTCATGTTGGAAATGGATAAAACGTTTGCCGAAACATTTACAGTGTTCTCCCACCATCTTAACATAAGCGTATTCTTCATCAATCAGAATCTTTTTTTCAAAAATAGATACATGCGCGATGTGTCGTTAAATACACAATATCTAGTCTTATTCGCGCAAAGTAGAGATGTGTCACAAATTTGGGTATTAGCCAATCAAATGTTCCCGAATCAGCGTAAGGAGTTTTTGGAAGTTTATAAAGAAGCTATAAGTCAACGTTACGGATATTTGCTTTGTGACCTTCACCCGCGAAACACGTTTAGGGTACTTCTAAGAACGAATATATTCCCAATCGATTGCCCCGGGCGTTGCAGCAGATGTTTGTTCAAAATATCGACTCCGACTTTTTAAAATGCATATGTGAAATCTGCCTTAATTTTATAAAATGTAATGTACCAATGAAATCCCCTCAGAAGGCTCGCCTACGTCGTTACAAGAATATAATACGTACGCTCGCTCGTAAAAGTCAAACTATTGGGAAGAAAAAGCGAATATTGTACAAAGAGGGGGATCATTCCTCCCCATCTTATTTTCAGTTTTGGGCCAGATTAATATAATGAAGAAAGTGGTAGTGATTCCACACGAGGTGTATGCTTGACTGCAATGGTCAAAGAGTCCAGACACGGTTCTAGAACCCCGTAAAAGCAGGCTTAAAGGAATGGAAAGCGAATTGATAGACCTATTAAACAGTGAAAAGTCACCTGATGAGAAAAGTATCTTGTACAAAGAGGCTCTGCAAAAATTTCTTCATGAGTACGTGGATTATAAGAATCTGTAGTTATTTGGCACAGCGCGAGCAACGATGATCATGGCGACATAGGACCTGGGGCCGATGTTAGAGATGACCAACCAAAGAATAACGGAACGCAACACATCGAGTATGTATTAGTAAGCAACGTCCCACATACATTGAGGAATAAAGGCTTAAGTCTTTATAATCCATTCAGTGAGGACCCCATCATAAAGTGGACCGATACAGGTGAAGTCATTGTTGAAGGAACAAGGGTACAGGGATCCAATATCGTCGACATTATCCATGATCTGGTGAGAAAGTGGGACAGACCCTCACCAACAGAATGGAAACATTAAAGCAAGACTACAACAAATAAATGTCCCCAAAACATTGATAGGAAATCTGAATAGGTTAAAAGACTTGGAGCAAGGCTCGCATGTGCCACAACTGAGTACATCATCACCCCCAACGGTAGCATCTCTGAAGAGGAGAAAGAAGAGACCAAACAACAACGCCAACCCTATCCACGTGTCTCTAAAATATGCAAATGGCTAACATATTAAGAAAACGCTATCATGGCATTTCTAACCCAGCCTCCTATGGCTGTGTTGATAGACTGTACAGAGATGTTTACAATGATGGAGTAGGGAAAAAAGATATTGAGAGGTTTCTGCAGGAGCAGGATGCTTATACACTTCATAAACCGGTTAGAAAAAGGTCTAAAATAGCTAGGACAACAGCGGCTTCGATTGACTCTACTTGGCAAGCGGATTTAACCCCTTCCCTACGATGACGAGCGTGCGTTCGTCATGCTTAGTATCGGGCGAGACTCCGATGACGAGTAAGCGTTCGTCATGAATCTCCTTGGCCTTTATTCTATTTTAATTTGGTCGGAGTACGCTATGAGCTTTACTAGGCAATATTCGAAGTATTTGCTGCGTCAGAATGACGTCATGACCAACTGACCAATAAAAACATTTTGTGGGTGGAGCTTCTTAAAAGATTACCATATATGTGCATGTCCTTGTGGCTCGAGGCATGAAACGTCAGTACCCAGTTAGCATTTGCGTTTGTGTGTCTATTTTGCCATTTTGATATTATATTTTTTATAATGCCATCTACGGATACTGATAATTCTGAAAATAAAAGAAACTTAAATATATATGAATAATTTTTGTGTTGTTGTTAATATATAACAAGATACGCACAAAAAATTACAACTTTAAAAGAGTCGTATATTGCACCATACGTTGTTGAGGCAAAGTCGTGCGGAAGGGGTTAACAGACATGCAAAGATATTCAGTACATAATGATGGCTACAGCTACATCCTATTCATAAAAGATGTATTCTCTAGATATCTGTGGCATATTCCTCTAAAAAATAAATCGCCTGAAACAGTTGCTAAAGCTACCAAAACGCTGATGTTGAAAGAAAACAGGGTTCCAGCCTATTTTTGTAGGGATATGGGGAAAGAATTTATAAGCCGAGCTTTTCAGAGCATGTTAGCAGAGTTTAATATCAGTTACTACACTAGCAATTCTATACATAAGGCCTCTTTAGCTGAAAGAGTTCAACGTACCATAAAGGAGCGCATGCGTCGCTATTTTACACATAAAAACACATACAGATATATAAACATTCTGAGATCATTGGGCTCGTCATACAATCTTTCACACCATCGCGCGATTGGAACAACACCTAATGAGGTTTTAGAAAGAGGTACGCACACAGAGTGTGAGGTGAGAAGAGATATTCGTAGAGCACCGCCACACTCTACACGTTTCAAATCAATGATTACACTGGGGAACAAATTTCAAATTTTTGTCTATTGAATTAGATTTGACAGTTACTTCTAAGTAATTTGGGTGCGCTGAGCACGAATTTTTACTCGGTTTTGCTCTATCAGGTCCTGATTTTGCTCAACACCCCTCCTCTTTCGTCGTATTCATAAAAAGGTTTTTTTCTCAATACTCGCTAAGTCTTTTTGCAGTTACACATTATGCAACTAGGTTTTTATCTAGGTATTTGTACCTATTGTTATGGTATTGTTGTATTATGTATATTTTTATATGTAACACCCTAAAAATATTTTTAATTTTGTCATTTTTAACCCATTTTAATATTAGTAAATTAAGCTAAAAATATCATAGAATTCTAAAATTTTCTCGAGCGTTCCTGTTCTCTGTAGAGTATTCTAGAGGGACAACTAAAATATAAAAAGCGACTCGTTTCCAGAGTTAATCAGTCAATTCAATCAGTCAGTCAGTCAGTCAGTCAGTCAGTCGAGTTAGTTAATTAAGTTTGGGCATTAACATAATTTTGAATTGGCATATGATTTAGTGAGTAATTTTGTCATCGTGATTTAATATAGTTGATTTAATTAGACGTAATTTATATTGTACCTCCTCATCCGTGTTTCTAGTTTAATTTCATAGATTGTAAGTACCTATTTCATAATAAGTACCTATTTAAACTAATTTTTGTGTTTATATTTCAGATTTTCTTAAATTTATATGAATTAAGGGCTTTAAATACCTTTACAAATTGGCAGAACAATCAAGCAATATGTCATCAAGCACTAGAAAGTTCAAATGCAAAAACAACCCTGATTCCTTCTGTTATATATGTGGAAATTTTACACTTCCACATCAACGAGCAAATATAACTGACTTCGTAAAAAGAGCTTACTTAGCTTATTTTGGCATAAAACTGGGGGACCAAGATAAATCGTGGGCTCCACATAAAGCCTGCACTATATGCATTGAAAGACTGCGACATTGGACGAAGGGTTCGGATTCAAAAATACCTTTTGGAGTTCCGATGGTAAGTTTATGATTTCATAAAACTACGTAATTTAATCACTAGTATACTGTAACTTACCTAAATGTAATTGTAACTTAGGTACATAAACAAAAATTTACAGAAAATGTTTATAAGAATCTCAAATATTGCATAAGGTTGAAACACAGAAATGTTAAATGTTTGGGTGATAACTTTTGATAAAATTCATAAAAACAAGTCTCTCGTCGCTTTTGTTAACGCTTTACAATTTTTTTTCCATATCAGGTGTGGCGAGAGCCTACTAACCACGAGACCGATTGCTACCTGCTTTGTCAAGACTTCGGGCTTCACTAAGAAAAATAAACATTGTATCGAGCAAAGCTGGGCACTTGCGGTTTTTTTTGCGGTACTACCGCACTACCAAACCGGTACCGCATAACGCAGTACCGCAAAGGATCGCTGAAAGTACAGGCTGTACTTTCAGCGATCCTATGCGGTACTGCGTTATGCGGAACCGGTTTGGTAGTGCGGTAATACCGCAGTACCGCAGTACCGCAAAAAAAACCGCAAGTGCCCAGCTCTGGCTATCGAGTACCCAAATTTCGACACCGCGATACGACCTGTGCTACATTCAAATGAGATCCCCATTCCAAAATTTAAGGGTCTGCCAACTCAAGAATTAGTTGAAGATGTTCCTGAAAATATTGTTATGCACTTTGAGGAGTCAGACACCGATTTTGACCCCAGCGTATTTGAAAGTCAAAACGATCCGCAAAAGTTTAACCAGGCCGAGTTGAATGATCTTGTAAGGGATCTAAATTTGCCAAAAAAGGCTGCGGAAATTTTAGCTTCAAGACTTAAAGAGAAAAACTTGCTTACTTCAAACACATACATTTCATTTTACAGAAAAAGAGAAGAAGAACTTGTTAAATATTTTAGAACAGAGGATAGTTTAGTATATTGCTGCGACATAGTTGGTTTGTTAAAGAAGATGGGGGTTGAGTCTTACGATGCAAATGATTGGCGCTTGTTTTTAGACAGTTCGAAAAGAAGTCTTAAGTGTGTGTTGTTGCATAATGGCAATCTATACGGCTCGATACCGATTGGGCACTCAACAAAATTAAAAGAAAAGTATGAACATATAGAAAAGGTTTTAAATCTTATCAAATATAGGGAGCACGAGTGGATCATATGTGTTGACTTAAAAATGGTTAATTTTCTGCTAGGACAACAAGGAGGGTATACTAAATATCCCTGCTTCCTTTGCTTATGGGACAGCAGAGCCAAGGAAGAACATTATTTCAAACAAATCTGGCCAGCACGAACATCACTTACTGACGGAGAAAAAAACGTAATTAATCCACCTTTAGTGAGCAAAGATAAAATCATATTTCCTCCTCTGCATATAAAACTAGGCCTCATTAAACAATATGTAAAAGCTTTAGATACGAACGGCGAGTGTTTCAAATACATAACTTCAAAATTTCCAAGTTTAAGTTATGAAAAAATCAAGGCGGGAATTTTCGACGGTCCACAAATAAGAACAATGATTAAAGACAGCAATTTTCCTAATGTCATGAATGAACGCGAAAAAAATGGCTGGTTCTCATTCGTGGACTTGATAGAAAACTTTTTAGGCAATTATAGGGCAGATAACTACGAAGAAATCGTAAAAAAACTTTTAAGGGACTACAAAGAGTTAGGTTGCAATATGAGCATAAAAATGCATTTTTTGAATAGCCATCTTGACCAATTTCCAAGTAATTTAGGTGATGTAAGTGACGAACAAGGGGAGAGATTCCACCAAGATATCAAAATTATGGAGGAACGGTACCAAGGCCGCTGGGATTCCCACATGATGGCTGATTACTGCTGGTGCTTGAAAAGAGACCTGCCATCAACAAGCAAATACGCTAGAAAGTCTTACAAAAGAAAATTTTTGCCACAGTGAAAGCTTCATATCTGTTTGTTTTTTTATTTTAAGTCATTTCTATCGTTATAATGTAATTTTACTGTAGTTTGAACTGCTTGTATTCATGAAACTTGAAAAAAAAATTTAACACATGACTTAATTTTTTAGTCCTAATTTGAAAAATCTGGAAAATGGCACATAGGCTGTCGACAAGAATCAGGACCTGATAGAGCCAAACCGAGTTGAAATTCGTATTCAGCGTACCCAAATTACCTAGAATCAAGTGTCAGATATCATTCAATAAAATACGTGTTGCCCAGTGTTATGTAAGGCTATCGCGTTCGGGAAATAAATTCGCTAAGGGATTTGAGCAAGGATGGACACGTGAGATTTTTAAAGTTAGTGCTATGAGACCTAAATGTGAGATAATGATGTATTACGTTGAAGATTTGAATGGGGAAGAAATCGCAGGAGGCTTTTACCGCGAGGAGTTGCAGAACGTGACATTTAATTTAGGAAAAAATGTGTTTAAAATTGAAAAAGAATTTAGCCAGCAGAGGTTCAGGAAAGAGAAAAATGTACCTGGTGAAATAGCTAGGATACCTAGAAAGCTTCAACACCTATATAAAAGCTGATGCAATAATGAAGCTTAAATAGTATGCAACATGGCGCCTTACCACTTCTTTGTCACACTCCCGTCTTCTTCTCTGTCTGTACATCCTAACAACACACTAGCTAACATCACTTCTATGTCACACTGCCGTCCTCTTCTTCTCTGTCTGTACATCCTAACAACACATTAGCTACATCCTAACAATATACGTAAAAGGACATCAAAAAAGAAGTGTTCTAAGCGAATGAAACCTATGGTTGATCATTTTTTTAACTGCTATAAGCTGAGGAAATTGCTCTAACGAATCATAGAAGAGGCGGCACTATTTCTGACTCGTCATGGCACGCTTCATCCATCCGTATAGCTCACAATGTTGTAAGTCGGAGCTGTCCCTCTTTGATATGCCCCCAACACAAGTTTCTATTGAGCACAGTGACTTTACTACAATTAACCCATTGAACACAATTAGTTCCCCGAGTGCCCCTATAGAATTCGTGATACTCAGCTCAGGTTCATACTTTTTGATCCAAGCTGCATACACATGTATGCTAAACGATGTATAGCCCATTCTGATGGAACGGATTGCGATGATAATTATTCTGCATACCCTGAAACCAACTTTCTGCATTCCATATTCAGTCAGTGTGAAGTGTATTTAAACCAGGTCAACATTTCGCAGGAACGGGTTATTATCACCTACGAGCCTATCTGGAAAATGTCCTCAACTTTTCAAAAGAAGCGAAGAATACCTTTTTAACTGCCGAGGGCTATTATCAGACTACAGACGAAAGTAATATAAAGGATAAACTTAAAAATTCTAAAAAGAAGATACATGAGTGTTTTTGACGTCTGCATACAGACTTCACATTCCAGGAGAAACTGCTTATGAATGGGGTGGATATAAAATTAAAGCTCACCCGCACGAATCCTGAGATCTGCATAAATCTGGGGCCTGATCAAGAAGAGGGTGCAAAACCTCTTGTGATTCACATTATGGAAACATATCTCCGCGTGCGTCGAGTGAAATTAAGCTCTGCTAAGCAATTAGAAATTGAAAAAAATTTAATACACGCAACAGTAAAATGCCCAATTATCAGAGTACAAATCAAACTATACACGGTGCCCGCAGGGTTGGCCTCGAAGCAGCCAGAAAACTTTGCTCTGGGAGTTCTACCTAAAAGGTTATTAATTGGAATTCAGGATCACGTTTCGACGAATGGAAAATATAAAAAGAACGCCTTTAAATTCGAGAATTTCGCCCTTAAAAATATAACTCTATACGTCAGTGGCGTTTCGTTGGGTGGGGCTATGGATACGGACTACTCATCAGATGCTGTGTTCCCGTTTGCGCGAGAGCTTATAGTAATCTGGCCCATATTGTAGGTGTCTGTGATGAGCTCGGGATTGGGGAAACGCAGAAAGAATTCATAGATCAATTTAACCTTTACCCGTTTGATATCACTCCTGACTTATCTGCTCATGTAAATACACACGTAAGTCCACAACAGAGTGGAAACATCTCAGTCAGATTGGAATTCGCCAACCCCATAGACCCTCCTATTAGTGTACTCGTATACCTCGACTCACAAGCTCTAATAGAAATTGACCGCTTCAGGAACATGGTCACTGACTTTTAAAATATATGCGAATACACTTCAGAGAGTAATGAATAGTGACTGAATCACACGCTCCAAATTTATCAGTGTTTGCGAAGAATGAAACATTGAAATTAACAACTACGAGAAAATGCGGGGGAATTGTTGTCAACACGGACATTGTTGCTGGCGAAGGGATTCAATGGTTGGCCATCTACTTTAAAAATAGGGAAAGAATGTACTATTTTAATTCACTGGGGACTCATCCCTGGAGTGACCCTTTTATTGTAAAATTTCTCGAACAGTTGCATATCCCTGAAGTTGTCTGGAATCCCCACCGATTACAAGGATATTTTAGTAATACTTGCGGCAAGTGCTGCCTTTCATTTCTCTTACACATGTCACGTGGAAAGGGATTTATAAATTTTTAAAAATTATTCGATTTGTGCGACACAGCTGAATGATGAAATGGTGTGCATGCAGATAAAAAAAGGTTCCCATTTGTGCGCACTCGATGTATTGGGTAAAGTTTTACGCGTGTGTATATATATATAAATAATTGTAACTATATTGTGTAAAATATAAGATGTCCCAAAAATGTTAGTCTTGTGGCTCTGTAGCTTATTTAATGGATATTAATTCTGTAACTAATTTAAGCTGAATTGTACTAATTTATAAAACATGATTTCTAACATTTAATAAATTGATGAAAATACACTGTGTCTTGTTCTTAACCAAAAGAAAAAACCTTACATTAGTTCACCGATGACCTGGCAATAGTTGGACCGGACCGGATGTAAGCCAATACTTTGACCTCCGTATGCAGGTCACTGGTTGACTGCGCTGTAAAATCTCCAAATCGCTGTCGACTATTTGCTTTTCTTCAAAGCTGTCAAGATAAGTAGCTATAACGATCGAGTTCCGCATCGGACCTATAAGGAGAAAGGATACGGTTGCAAACAGAAAATTATTTTAACAGCTCATACATTTTTCTAATAATGATCATATTGGATGACGAAGCACCGTCACAAGGAATCGAGTACCTGGTAGATATTAAACGATTCATGCACAGTGAATCTTTTTTAATTAAAATAGCATTTATCCTCAATTATATATATTTATATATATATATATATATATATATATATATCTATATATTTATATATATATATAAAAATTGCGGATAAATGCTATTTTAATGAAATATTTCACAAACTAATTTTAAATAAATGTTAACACGTAATTATTTGATAAACAAAATTCACTCTCTAAATACTTAATAGAATACATTAATTACAGTAAGCCTAACACAGTAACCTTTAGTAAGCGCATTCATATGTCAGGACACCGTGTTGTATACATGGGAGGAGAGAGTTACAAGGAGTTACAATAAGATGAAATGCCGATTAAGGTGCCCAGATCAAATAATAAACAGCAAACAGCTGGCCTAACCAGGTTGTTAACATATACCTCCATAAACATATATATATATATATATATATATATATATATATATATATATATATATATGAAGAGAGAGCTACAAGGAGTTACAGTAAGAGAAAATGCAGGATAGGGTACCCGGATCAAATAATAAACACAAAGCAACTAGCCTAACTGAGCTCAAAAAGAAGTTTAGCTGAATGTGCTACGCATCATCTGTCAGCACCTAGTCGCGAACTGGGACCGCAGCAATTCCCTACCTTTAAAGTTTTAGTAATTCTAAAAACCAACATGTAGAACTTACTCTAAATTTTTAAGTTAACACGTAAGGGGAAACAAGCGCGTAATAAAATTTCACTTTCAAAGGATACCTTCATCGCATAATAAAATTCACTATCTAAATGACATTCTCAGGAAGGAAGATTAGCTGGGCTACTAAGCCCCATCTCGAACCCCTGGGCAGATATCCTTTCACTGCGTTTATTATGGCTTTTTATAAATTAACTAACACTTGCAATGGTTAAGCACTGAATGATACGATGTGTATATATATATATATATATATATATATATATATATATATATATATATAGCCCTAGAATGAATGACAAACTAAATTATTACTCACAAATTTCTGCAATGGATTGCGTTGAAAGTAGGGCGTTCCAGTCGGCCGCTGCGAAAAGATGGAGCGTAGTTCCCGCAGAGAGGTCCCCGTCTTCAAACATTTGCGGGGAGCAGTAAAGCTGATGTGTCTGACTGGAAGTGTCCATGATGAGATAAAGTGTGGTTAGACGTTGATAAAATCACTATTGTGGATCCAGCTGAAAATGTTCCCTTTTATATACGTGACCCCAATTGGCCCCGACCCCCAGTATTCGATTCGCGAGTTTCCTGTGTGAGAGCGAGACTTTCCGCCAACCAGAGATGCTGGATTCGTTCTCATGCTCCATCCGTTGGGTTGTCATTGGATGAGCCGCGAATTCTGGGGGCGTGTTTTTACCAAATATGACATTCATTCCACAGATAGAATCTATTTTGTTTTAAAAATTATATTAACGTTTTTGTTATAGTTTAAGGATATAATTGTGTTTTAAGGATAAATTTGTATTGAAACAAAATAGTTGCGTGAAAAAGGAAAAAATGGATAAGTTTCACCGAAATAGAATTTATTTTTATTATAAAGTTATATTAATATATTTTTGTAATAAGGTTTAAAGATATATTGGTGTCTTAAAAATAAATTTGTATTGAAACAAAATAATTGGGCGAAAGACGAGAAATGAAATAGTTATCCCAAAATAGAATCTATTTTGTTTTAAAAATCATATTAATGCTTTTCATGTTATAGTTATAGAATAAAAATGTGTATTAAAGATAAATTTGACTCGAAACAAAATAATTGGCCAAAAGAGGAAAAATGAAATAGTTATATACCCCTAATTTAATTTCTATTTTGTTTTAAAAATCATATTAATGCTTTTTATATTATAGTTTAAGTATAAAATTGTATATTATGGTGAAAATGTTTTTGACATTAAACTTAGTTTATCTTATTCGATTTCTTGTTTAAAAGATCGCCTACCAAACATCAAATTGGCCTTGTGGTGTTCCACCATGAAAAGCTTAATAGGTAAACTATTAGCGTCGCCCTTTTTCTGAGATCTTGTCGCCTTACCCCCTGGTCCCATAAACATATTTTTTATGCTTAATAGCTTTGTCTATTAATTCGATCGTATTTAGAGACCTTGTCGGTCTTTCAGAAGCTGGTAAGTAAAAGCCGTCAGTAAGATGGGTGAGGTTAGGTGATGGTAAGCTATACTTAGACGATTGGTGGTTGTGGTGCTGTGGTGGTGGTTGTGTATTCTTTTTATGTGGTGGTAATGCTCGTATATATTTTGCTATTGGGGCTTTACATGCATCTGTTTATTTATATATACAGTATATATATATATATGTGTGTGTGTGTGTAATAATAGGGGATCTATGGGCGTATATATAGTCGTGGAGTGTCTGTGCGTTTGTGTGCGCCAACTGGTGGATTTCGAGTTCTAAGCCAAGTGATGCTACCCTGATCTTCCATTATGCACCTGGATCTTCCAGGTGTAGGGTGTTCTGTCTTCCGCTCTCTCTCTCTCTCTCTCTCTCTCTTAAGTTAGCATACCCCTTTGGGGGGGTGAGGCCGTTCCAACTTCTCCCCCAAAGAGGTTAGGTGGACCCCCCCCTGCTTGCTTGGGGATTCCCCCCTTTTTGTGGCACCCTGGTGGTTGGCACTGGGAGTGGGGAGTTGGCACCTTGCAACAAGGGGGTGGGGGTTGTCACTGGCACTCATTTGATCAAACATTGCAATTGCATATGCACTCTAACATTTCGCGGGCATACTACTACTATAAACTGAGTTTTGATTTGTGTCAAATGTGAGTATTTTGTGTCGCGTTCTTTGTGTCCTACCACCCAATCTTGATCCTCTGAATTTTCATATTCTGGTAACATGTTTACTGTTTCTCCTTTAATTAGGTGGTTTTGGTGTGAGAGATTCTGGCTCATTAATACTACCTCCCACATAAGTTAATGGTCTGTTGTTGATAACATTTTCAATTTCTGCCAAAATAGTTGAGAGTTCAAAAAGTTGTAGATGTTTGGTCCCAATAGTCTTTTTAAGGCAATTCTTTACAGTCTCTATATTTCTTTCCCACATGGAACCATAGCATGGTGAATTAACAGGAATGTACTTCCAGGTTATATTGTGTTTGATTAAATGAGTCTGTACTGTTTCACTGTCACAAATCTGATGAATATTCTTTCACCATATTTTGAAGTATGTGGCATTGTCTGACCATATGGTTTTGGGCACAGAAGTTTGCACAAAATCGTCTGAAAGCATCAATAAAACCTCTGCTGTCAGATCTTCAACTATGTCAAGACATGTGGCACGTGTTGCAGCACAGGTGATGAGTACAATGTGCACCTTATATTCTTTCGAGTCCATTTTGTCTCCAAAAATTACATTCACCGGTCCATTGTAATCAATACCAGTGGTTTCAAATAGCTGAGTAAATGTTACTCGTTCCACAGGCAGGTCTGGAGGGCTTGGGGTCTTAAAGGGTCGTGAATGGATACGTTTGCAAGGAATGCATGCGTCTAAAAGTTTCTTTATTTCAGTTCTACCCTTTGGTAGCCAGTAAGTTTTTCTCATCTCTGTCAGGTTTGTGGGACCCCCATGTGGTTCATTTTGTTGTGCGTATCCCTAATGATGAGATTTGTGAAGTGATTCTTCCTTGGAAGAAGAATTGGGTGCTTAGAATTGTTAGTCAAAGTTGACTTGTTGAGTCTTCCTTTACACCTTATTAGACCCTCTGTATCTAGGTACAGATTTAAATGCATGACAAGTGAAGGAATGCCTTCGTTTAATGTTTTACTGGACCTAAGATACTTCAGCTCCTTGTCGAATTCTGAAGCTTGTATGTGTTTGAGCCAGTATTTTGTCGCAGTCTCTTAATTTAGAAAAGGCCTTCTGAGGACAGTGTTTGCTATTGACAAAGTTGCAGCAATAGACTGTAATTCTCAAGAGTTTGTTGAGGTCTGAATAACGTTTATAGTAAAAAATAGGTTTGTTCTCAGTGATCTTTTCAGTTGTTGTAGAGTTGAATGTTAGGTTAACTACTTCGGCTGGCCAAAGATCCTCACACGTTAGCCATTCAGGCCCTTCATACCAAAATTTGTTGTTTGCTTTTAACAGTTTGTAAGAGAGCCCTCCAGACCTGCCTGTGGAACGAGAAACATTTACTCAGCCATTTAAAACCCTGGGTATTGACTACACTGGAGCGGTGAATGTGAGTTTTGGAGACAAAATGGACTCAAAGGAATATAAGGTGTACATTGTACTCTTTACCTGCGTTGCAACACGTGCCATATGCTGTAGTACTATAGTGGTGAGTATCCCCGCCTGTCACGTGGGAGACCGGAGTTCGATTCCTCGCCGGGGAGCCATATATGGAAACTATACATTAGGGTGGCCCACTTTTCAATTTTTTTTGAAAAGTATAGGTGACCGTGGATTTTCCCATTATTTGGCACTATACTAGCACATTGGTACCATTTTTACAAAAATTGATCAATATTTAGGGGTCTCGCATCGCCCTTGAAATTACTAGTTTTTTTAAAAAAATGCGTACTTTTTAACTTTTTACTGAATCAAGATAAATCATTAAGTAGGGATGTTTTCTGAATCCTCTTAATGAGAGAAGTCGTTTGGTGTGCCTGCCAATGTCATACGACTAACGGTTTAAAGGTTGTGCCTGTATACAGGTAATACCAATGTGCTAGTATAGTGCCAAATAATGGGAAAAACCACGATCACCTATACTTTTCAAAAAATCAGCAAATAGCAGACAAATAAGGAAGAAAGAAACAATAACTTAAACAATCACTTTTGCATTGTATTGACCACTATCACACGTCAGGGTGACGGCTACTGCCCCCACGATAAGCTCTAGGACGTGATGACGGCATCCCAGCTGGAGTAGCGGTCGCCCGAGCATGTTTTCCAGCCGGACAACTGCACCCTGCACCCTTCCCGTGTTGGTGGAAGTGGTGTCGAAGCAGAGTCCGATGACGCTCTCCTCACATCCCCAATCTTCGAGAGCATGTATGGTTGCCCGCGCCTGCGACAGTCCGGTGCCGTCAGCAACAGCTGGGACTGACAGCAACTTTCCTTCTGTGCAATAAGGAGCCCCGGAGATGAGAATTGCTTGGCGGTGCTCCGCCGTTCCAAGGAAGTTCTGAAACACATGCCATATATTTCATTTTCATGGTTGTAAAGTAACCTATTTTTGTTCACATTCAGTTCTCTTTTTAATTCACATTATGCTTCATGAATCTCATTACTAAATTGATAGCTATGAAAACTTAATCAACTGACCTTGACCATTTTGCCATCCCAGTGGACAACAGTGTGTCTCGGTGGCGTCAAGGAGTCCTTCACAGCCGTCGCCACTTCACGGCGATGTGACACTCTTCCCCGGCGAGCCGTTTCTTTCGAGATGCTGAACTGATTGAGGTCTGCTGGTGGATCCGCCGAACGTGTGATAGCAGCCACAATGCTTACTACCTATGTAGAGAATGGAAAGTGGAAAGGAAACTGTCAAGAATACATGTGGGTTACGGGACACTTTAAAACTGACGCTATCGATGAATACTATACATAATACGCACCTGATTATTGGACATGCGGAAACGATCAGCCACTTCCATGACAGCAGGTGTATTAAGGATGCGACGAGGAAGATTGACAGACACACTTGGCTCTTTCGGCATGGGGAACGCTAGTTCTGTCTCAGACTCTCCTGACATGCCAGTATCATCATTCTCCATGGCCTCATCTCCGGTTTCGTATGCACACTTTGAGGTTTGCTGCTCCTGGCGAGGACGTTTTCTTCCTTCCTGTAGCTTTCTTTTTACAGCGAAAACTTTATCGTTCCCGCTCATCGTTGCCACCCGAGGACCACGTTGATCGAGGTAGAAGTCAATGTCTTCTTTCTTGTCCTTGTCGGACAGCAGTCGATTCTTCTTTATATCTTCGACAGCGTCAGATGCTCCGATATCCCACAGCTTGTCCACATTGTCCGAAAACTTCTGCCGTTTTCCTCCGGCGTCAGTTTCTCGTTTTCTGCTCTTTTGGAGTAAGTGCCACTCTTTCCACAATGCCTCTAGCTTCCGTTCGCAGTTGAGCTTTGTGATTGTTTTAATGCGGGCCATGTTCCAAAACTTTGAGACGTTGTTTACGGTTTCTTTGAATGCGTCTTTCCTGTTAGCAGTGTACTGGATAACACTGAAGAAGTATTGCAAAACCTGCCGTGTTGTTGGCAATTTGCTACCACTGATGGAGGACGACGGTTGGCCAACTAAAAAAATTTCCGAGGCCGATCTTAGAGAAGGTAGCGATGTTATTTTCGCCTTTCCTTTTGATGACTCTCTATTTGTAGCTTCAAGAATTCTTCCAGTTATGGTTGCCATCGATTTGTCCATGACAAAGGATGAGGAACTCAGACAGAATTTCAAAATGTTATGATCTGCAAAAAAAGAAATAGGTTAGATACCTGGCACAGGCATAGTGCATTTTCTAATTACCTATATACATTATACATTCCGCCCGGGTATGGTGACTCATTTTTTTGAAAAGTATAGGTGATCGTGGTTTTTCCCATTATTTGGCACTATACTAGCACATTGGTATTACCTGTATACAGGCACAACCTTTAAACTGTTAGTCGTATGACATTGGCAGGCACACCAAACGACTTCTCTCATTAAGAGGATTCAGAAAACATCCCTACTTAATGATTTATCTTGATTCAGTAAAAAGTTAAAAAGTACGCATTTTTAAAAAAAACTAGTAATTTCAAGGGCGATGTCGTATGACATTGGAAGGCACACCAAACGACTTCTATCATCAAGAGGATTCAGAAAACATCCCTACTTAATGATTTATCTTGATTCAGTAAAAAGTTAAAAAGTACGCATTTTAAAAAAAAAAACTCGTAATTTCAAGGTCGACGCGAGACCCCTAAATATTGATCAATTTTTGTAAAAATGGTACCAATGTGCTAGTATAGTGCCAAATAATGGGAAAACTACGATAACCTATACTTTAAAAAAAAAATTGAAAAGTGGGCCACCCTACTATACATGCCTGTCGTACACTTTACAGTTTAAACAAAGCCTAATTCAAACCCAGGCTTATACATGCCTACAATATGGTGTCGTATATGGTACCTTTATTTCATAATTAAATGCAAATTATTGATTTATTGTACTAAATAACTACAAAATTGTCTCGGGATTAGCGACAAAGCCTATTGGGAATGGAAAAAATTGTCATACGTAGAACCCAATATGTAGGCATTGGGCCTACATAGCAAGAAAAACGTATTTTTTCATATCAAAATTTCCATCGCTGAGTCATGAAAATTACTTCAAGAGAAGAAATAATGAAAACACAAAAATTAGACGCCCGGGGACTTTGTAAAGTAAGCAAATTTAAGACAAAGATTTATAGTACTTCAGCCAGAGCTGCCTAGTGATAAGCATTGCTGTAGGCATGGAAGACGTGTTTAATCTTCCTACAAGTTCTAAGTGAAAAACTAATAAAATAAAACTAATTACACAAAAGGATAGCCCTATCCTTCAAGTATTTAGGCATAGGGAATTGCCTGTATTAATTAAGCTGAATAAACTCCTTGCATAACCTTATCGCAACCCTATCGCCTACATCGAAAGAGAGGCACGATACGCAGCCGCGCGCCCTACAACCAGAAGCGAGGTCCAACGAAATAATAAAGCATGGTAATTTCCTTTTTTACCATTAGGCAGTGCTAAATACCGAAGGCAAATAAATTAAACATTAACCAGAAAAAAAATACTACTTAAGAAGGTCTTTTGAAGACTTCCACAAACACACAACTTTTTAACGAAAAGACGAAGGGTTTTTGCCGTCGACTCTTCACCAATATCTGGCAGAAATTCTCACCGGATGAAGTTGACAGCAATCAATCATAACCCTATATAGTTTTTTATATGGTGGCCAGAACGTGGACCTGACCCCTCTAAAATTTACACTAACACAAACAGAGGCTAGGCATAGCTCGTTAGGCCTCATTCTAACTCTACCTTACCGTACCTAACGTAACAATCGGCGAAAGCTAAGGCCAATGATAACCGTAAACAAAGCCTCATTCATTTAATAGGCTTAACTCACGTTAGGTCCCATACAAAATAGTCCAATTTCACTCTGGGCACACATAGTAGGCTCGCTTCACCTTAAGCCTATTTAGTAGGCCCTACTCTTTAAACTCAAAATAAAGCCTCATTTAAGAGGCTTAACTCACTTTAGGTCCTATACGAAATAGCCCACTTTACTATAAGCCTACTTAGTAGGCCCACATCGACATATGCCTACTTAGTAGGCCCACTTTACCTTAAATAATAGGCCTAACATACTTATACACCTAGGCCTGCTTCAAACATTAGAATTACAATTTAGACCTACTAGAAGCCTATCTTTCAAAGTAGACCCTGCTCTTTAAACTCAACTCCTGTTCTAACTAAAAACAGTTAATTTTTAATTTAACCTGTGGTGTAGGTTTATAAAACTTATTACAGCAGTTTAACTCACTCATAAGACTCTAACATCATAAAATTAAACTCAGAACTTTAAACTAACAACAATTATGGAAGACATGGAAAAAAGGGTAAAAAACCCAGACCAAGAAGACAGAACCACAGACTTTGGAACTATGGCACCATCTCAAAACTACAAAAAATTAATGAGAGAAAAATCAGCACATAAAGGTGTCATCACAAAACTGTACAATGATTACAAACAGAAAGAACCAACAAGATATGGTCTTGAAACAACATTAAATTCTATTATTCGTTACAAACAAGAAATTCTCATACTAGATGAGGAAATAATTACAGAAATTGATGACACAATTGAACTAACAGATGATAAGTATTCTACACTCCTATTTGACAATGAAAATTACCTTAAAAAAGTTGATTCCTATATTTCTGAAATTCAAAACCAACTTGATGAGTATAAAAAACCAAGACACCTGTGGAAGTTTCTTGGAAGCTATCCGAAATGCTTCACTTAGCTTTCTCAATAAGGCTGAGGGCAATGCACTAAAATCTAAACTGCCCACACTTGAAGTACCCACTTTTGAGGGTGACAGAGCCAAATTTCAACTTCTTATTGAAAAATTTCATAGCCTTATTGGTAATAAAAACTACATTACAGATGTTGATAAATTTAGTTATTTACTGAAGTGTCTGAAAGGCCCTGCCTTAAAGATTAGTGGAATCACTGCCAACCATAGATCATTCAAGCGGTTGTTTTCGAAAAACTCCCTTCTAGGGTCAGAGATATTTCATCAGAGAACAAATGACATATACCCTAGCTTTAATAAGCTAAAAGAAGATTTCCCAACTGTACTTGCACTTTACAAATCCAGTTACACTCGCCAAAATTTAGCACAACACAAGAAAAACCAAACAATTCAGAAAACCAAAAACCTAACAAAAAATTTCATCACTTACCAGCTACATTCAAACGCAAACGCAAAACCCACTTGCAGAAAATAAAGTTACAGGAAAAGACTCAAAGACCTCCACTCTACAAAACTTTAATGCAACTAGTCTGAGTCTAACCCCATAACATGCAAATTTTGTTTTACCAATGAACATAGTACTACGCGGGCCACTCAATATATTTTGCCCCACTTTTTTTATTTCTTTCCAAGTTCCCTTGTAAGTTCCAGAAATTTTGTACACAAGTAGTTACATACCTTTTTTACAAGTTTTTATTTTTCCACATAGTCTCCATCCTTTTCTACGGCTTTCCTCCACCTCGAAAGAAGGGCCTTTATTCCTTGCTGGTGGAAGTCCGCTAGGTTCCGCTGGAGCCCCCTCTTAACCTCCTCAACAACCTCATCGTCACTCTGAAACTTTCTTCCACGAATAGCATACTTCATTGGCCCAAACAAATGGAAGTCTGAAGGTGCCAGATCCGGGCTGTATGGAGGGTGGGGTAACACAGTCAAGCGCATTTTTGTGATGGCTTCTCTTGTTTGCAAACTGTTGTGTGGTCTTGCGTTATCGTACAGAAGGTGCCATTTTGAACTTTTTGTTGCGTGGTGAGTCTGCGTGATGCCACTCCATGGAGTGGTTCAACGTGGTGTACCCAAGTCTCATCCCCAGTCACAATTCGTGAAAGGAAGTCATCCCGGGCGAACGCTGCGTGGCTCATCATCGAGGCTGGCTCTCCCTCTATCCGATGATCTCACACGTTTAGACCAGCGTCCAACTGTACTTCGATCAACAACAGAATCTCCTTAAACGTTCTGTAGACGTTTGTGAATATTTCCAACTGTTTCCTTCTCCGCGGTTAAGAACTCGATAAGAGCTCTCTGTTTACGAGGCACATCACTGTCAGACGCCATTTTCGAAACTGCGTTAACCATCGGTTTTATACAAGGGCGTTTAAAAGCAGTTTTATACAAGGAGGGGAAGTTTAAACTGGAAAAATCGGATTATGTGAAGCGCAGAAAGTTCAAACTTACGGCCGAAAAGACATTTCAGCCCCATGGCCTATTATTTAGCTAAGAAAAAAATGGTGGGGCAAAAATATACTGAGTTCCCCGAGTAGTACATATTCTCTCAAATACACAAATACACAGACTTTACAGCAAGGTCAAAACGTTGTGAACAATTAAACTTATGCAAAAATTGTACTGGATCAAGGAATAATAAGTTAGACTACAAATTAAAGTTGAAATAGAATTGTAAGATCTGCAGTAGTTTTGACCATGTTACCTCCATGTGTAATACACCAAAAAACATGAAAAAACTCTACAAAATTCTGATTCTAAGTCAAATCAAAACAAACAGAAACAAGCTGAAAATGCTATGAATGAGCATGCCAGTTCTTCTAGTGTTAACAAGGATTAAAAAATTCTTTTACTAACCACAACCTTGGAAATTCCAAACAAAAAGGGACAAATAGTACAGGTTAGGTGACTCTTAGATACATGCTTACAACGAACATTTGTAACCAAATAACTGATAGAAAAATTGGGACTTTAGAAGCAACAGGGAAATGAAGATCTCTCTATTTCTTCATTTGTTACCAAAAACCCAGTACAAGGTTGTTGTTGTGGACAAAATAGAACAAGAAAAATTACAAATAGTTGGGTTAAAACAAACTTTGCTGCAACTTCAAAACAAATACACGATAGCTGACAAAACCTTTAATACAGATGTAGTTGATGACATACATACGCTCATGGGGGCTGACTATCTTCATCTTGTCCACAGAGGCATCATTAAAATTGGGGGATGGAATAGCCATACAAACTCCTACAGGTATTGCACCTTTGGGTGACATAACTAAATACAATCTAACTACTGACACAGAAAACACGGAACAGGAACAAAATTCTCACAAAACAAAATCACCATATTCACAAATTTCTGTCTGTGTAACAAACTCAAATAACAGAAACACTAGTAACCTCACATCATTTGAATGATAATGACTCAACATTGGATGAAGGGTTACAGTAGTTGTGATATTAGAATCAGTTGGCATAAAGGACAGTACAATCAGTACAATTACACATGAAGACCAATTGATGACAGAACAATTTAAGGGTACATTACAACACAGACACTCAATACTAGGTGGAGCTGCCTTGGAAAATACCTTGTCCAGAAATAATGGACAATTTGAAAGTAGCTAAGCTACATCTGAATAAAAATTACAGAAAACTTAAAAATGACAGTTTTTTAGAACAATACAACAGTGTATTCAAAGAACAGTTAGAAAGGGGCTTCATTGAAGAAGTTACTGGTGAACCATTTCAAAAACGAGGTTGTCATTATTTAACACGCAGAGGAGTTTACAGAGAAGAATCATCCACAACTAAACTAAGGGTTTTTGTTGTTGTTGTTGGTTAGCCGATCAGCCCACCCTGATCGAGCAAGCCGGCGGCACGCAGATAACCGATCGTCCTCTCCGGAGTGGACTAGAGGTTTAGCGCACTAGTGATGTTGTGTTGTGTTCTATGTTGTGCTAGAGCGGTACAGTCTGTCATAATGTGTTCAATTGTTTGTGGTGTGTCCTGACACAGGTGGCAGGTGTCGTCTGTGGAGTTGTCTAGTCTGTGTTTATATGTCTGTAAGTTGGGGTGATGCCCACATCGGAATCGTGCTAAGTTAACTCAATCCGAACTGTTCAGGCTGATCTCTGACCTGTCAATGGGTGGCGGCTTCGCATCTAGGACCGCATTCGGACCGAGTCGTGTCAGTGCTTTGTGGGTTAGGTGTGTGTATGTGTTTTCTGTACTGTGTGATGTCTGTGGGGCGTGGTTATAATGTCTCTCTGGTGTTACTTAATGGTGCGAGTTGTTGGTGCATGATTGTACATGTAGTGGCAAGGGTGTTGTGGGTTAGTTGTCGCTGATGCCATGAATTGTGTTCCCCTCATGTCTAAATGTTCCCTAACTTTCAGTATTTTTGTTTCTGTGTGCAGGTGTTCTATTGGTGTTGTTTGAGTGCACCCTATAATGATACGAAGTGCGTTGTTTTGTATTGTCTGTAAGGTGTTTATGTGTGTGTTTGAGATAATGGGTGCCCAGCATGGGCTAGCATAGTCCATAACTGAGCAAATATATTGTTTGTATATGAGTGATGTTGTTTCCTGTGGTGTCCAAAGTTTGTGCCTGTTAGTACCCTAAGCGTGTTAAGTCTTGACGTACATTTGTTTTTAATGTCCTGAATATGGTTTGCAAAAGATAATGATGTGTTGTATGTGACCCCAAGTATTTTGGTCCTGTGAGTGTGTGGAATGTTGGTGTTGTTTAGTGTAATCTGTGGAGTTAACTGGTGTTCTTTTGTGTTGCTTGTTAGCAAGGTGGTGGTCGATTTTGTGGGAGCTACTTTGAGTCTATTGTGTCTGAGCCAGTCTTGTATATTGTTTATGTATGTTTGTAGGTTATTTGTAGCGGTGTCGGTGTTGTTGTGGGTGGATATTAGAGTGATGTCATCTGCATATGATGATAAGGTAAGCTTGTTATCTATGGGTGTTGGAATGTCATACATGTATAAGTTAAACAGTGTTGGTGAGAGAACAGAGCCTTGAGGGACCCCGTTCGGAAAAAGCTTGTTTTTGGATGACTTGCCATTAAATGTGACATGTGAGTATCTTCCTGGCTCAGCCACCTTTTGGTGTTATTTTGCATGTTTGTGTTGAGTATTTTGTTCATGAGAGGGAAGCGTGGGATAGCATCAAATGCTTTACTAATGTCTATTGTTGCTAATAGTGTACGTTGAGCTGGTCGTCTGGAGTTGATGCCATCCATGATGTGCTGCGTGAGTTTAGTGAGTAATATCGTGGTTGAGTGGTGAGGTTTCAATCCATGTTGAGTAGGCGATAGTGGTATGTGTGGGTTGGTGATTTGTAAGATTAGTCTTTCTGTTACTTTGGAAGGTGTGCATAGTAAAGTAATGGGTTTATAGGAAGCTGGTTCCGTTGGATTTTTGTTTGGTTTGAGTAGTGTAATAATTTTACCTTGTTTCCATATGTCAGGAATAATACAGTGCTGGTATGAATATATGCTGATATTTGTGAGAGCTAGTATTCTCTGTGGGCCCAAGTGTTTAAGGTGTATGTTGGATATGTTGTCTGGTCCAGTAGCCTTCGAATTCTTTTAGGGAAAAAAAGTCCGCTTGCAAACAAAATTTCTAAACAGCATAAAAAGATTGCTGGTTAATAAGATATACTTCCAATCGCAAATTGTTGGACAAATTAATAAAGAAAATAAGGTACAAAAAGAAATGACAGTATTAAACAGCACATTTTGACCAAAGATAATAAGAAACTGATAGGAATTAGCTAAAAATCTCAACGTATGTCGACAGTTAGCAGCTGACGAGGAAGCTTCTAACAGTGGCTGTATCCTCCAGCGCAAGACATGTCAACGCGAAGAAGAGGCGACGTCAAACCGAAATATCGACGTGCTGGTGGCCAAACTTCCTCAAATCTCCGTGCAGCGGGCTGTCTACGGTTGGCCAGACTGGCAGTCGACGGTCTGTTGCGTGGCACGGTCAGAGTGCCGATCGGCTCCCGGGGCCGGACCTATACTAAACTAAGAGTAGTATACAATTGTAGTTTAAAGGATACAAATTCTGTTAGTTGAAATGATTGCCTCATGGAAGGGCCAAATCTTGTCTCATATCTTGTAAAAATTCTCCTTTGCTTCCGTTTAGAACATTATGCGGTACAGAGTGACATAGAAAAAGCATTCCTCTGTATAAATTTGAAGCTTGAGTATGATAAGAATCATCTCAGGTTTTTGTGGTTTAATGATCCATATAACATTAATAAAGGTTTCAAAACCTAAAGATTTTAAGTAATTATTTTTGGAGCAAATTGTTCGCCAAGTATTCTTGCTTTAACAATTAAAAACAACCTAAATTTAAACAGCGAATTTGGCGATCCGACTGACGATGTAAATGATAAACAACAGTGGCCCCAAAACGGAGCCCTGAGGAACCCAGCTAGTGACCGAGGTTCAACCCGAGCAAGCCCCTTTAATTACAACCCACTGCCACCTATTCTTCAGCCAGTTTCCAATCCAGCTACCAACTTCCCCACTGATACCCAGCGCGCGGACTTTGGCCATTAGCCGGCCGTGAGGGACCTTATCAAAGGCTTTCTGAAAGTCGAGATAAAGTATATCAATCGCCCTACTCTTATCGTAGTCACTCCACATGACGTGGAAAAACTCGAGCAGGTTGGTGAGACACGACCTATGCCGTCTAAACCGATGTTGGGAGTCCCCAAGCAGCTTGTAGGAATCCAAATGGTTAACGATCCTATCCGCTATTATCCCCTCTAATAATTTACCTACAACCGAAGTGAGACTAATGAGACGATAGTTCCCTGGACTTTCGTGATCCCCTTTCTTAAAGATAGGGGTCACGTTGGTTTCTCTCCAGTCACCAGGCACCTGGCCCGTCTCCAACGATTTGTTGAAGACTGTAGCCAGGTGGGGAGCCACCTGGTCACGCAGATCCCGCAAAACTCTGGGGAGGAACTGGTCTGGCCCAGGAGCCTTAAACGCGCTCAGTTTGTCTATTCTATCGGCAACGGCTGTCACAGTACACCGAACACTATCCAGGCTAGCATCGTCGTGCCTGACGCCTGGCTCGGGGATGACGCGGGTGTCCTCCCTGGTGAAAACTCCAGCAAAGTACTCATTCCGTACATTAGCGATGTTCGCGTCGGAGGTCCTCAGCGCGCCGCTGGGGTCCTTTAATGGGCCTATCATGCTTCTAATGGGCTTTCTACTATTAACATAACTGAAGAACTCCTTAGGGTTCGTCTTGCAGAGGTTTGCCACCCGTAGTTCTTCGTTACGTTTGGCTAGCCTAACCTTCGCCTTCACTTCCCTGCACAGGCGGACATACGCTTCAGTGTTCTCATGGGAACGAGTGGCCTTCGCCCTCCTATACGCAGCTTTCCTATTTCGGATAGCTGAAGCGATGTCGCGACTGAACCACTTAGGCTGCGTTGAAGCAGGGGTGACTGGTTTTGAGGGTATGGCAGCAGACTGCAGCACCATAAACTGGTCCCGAAATGCACTCCACACTCCCTCAACATCGCCGCCGACCTCTAACCCCATCTCACCTACGCTATCCAGGAGGACAACAAAGTTCGCCCGCCGTAGATCGAGCTTACTGCCCTCTAGAGTTACTACGCTTCATCCGAGGGACGCGGACACAGAACCTAATCAGACCGTGATCCCTCCCGCCCAAAGATTCGTCAATGGTGAGGCCAGTGACGAGGTCTAGAACGCTTTCGCCTCGTGTAGGCCCAATGACCCACTGAGTCTGGAAGTTCTCATCAGCAAAGTCAACTTGCCTCCTCCCGTCGGCATCAGCAGTCCTGTCTTCCCAGTTTATGCCGCGACAGTTGAAGTCTCCTAAAACTACACACACCCTGTCCCCTAGCAGGCTACAGAGTTCGGTGTACAGGTCTGTGTCCTCCTCGAGGAGGAGATGCGGAGGTCTGTCCACCAAGATTAACCTATAGTTCGTCCCTCCCGCGTTCAGATCGACGCCAAGCAGCTCCAGTTCCGGTTGGAACTGGCAGTCAATCGGACTCAACGTGTCCCTGACGTATATTAGTATCCCTCCCCCCTGACGACGGTTGGCCAACTAAAAAAATTTCCGAGGCCGATCTTAGAGAAGGTAGCGATGTTATTTTCGCCTTTCCTTTTGATGACTCTCTATTTGTAGCTTCAAGAATTCTTCCAGTTATGGTTGCCATCGATTTGTCCATGACAAAGGATGAGGAACTCAGACAGAATTTCAAAATGTTATGATCTGCAAAAAAAGAAATAGGTTAGGTACCTGGCACAGGCATAGTGCATTTTCTAATTACCTATATACATTATACATTCCGCCCGGGTATGGTGACTCATTTTTTTGAAAATTATAGGTGATCGTGGTTTTTCCCATTATTTGGCACTATACTAGCACATTGGTATTACCTGTATACAGGCACAACCTTTAAACCGTTAGTCATATGACATTGGCAGGCACACCAAACGACTTCTCTCATTAAGAGGATTCAGAAAACATCCCTACTTAATGATTTATCTTGATTCAGTAAAAAGTTAAAAAGTACGCATTTTAAAAAAAAACTAGTAATTTTGTCATGCATTAATTTTAGCTTTTATTTATTAGGCCTTGAAAATGGGTAGAGTTGCCCGAAACGTCGGCTGCAGCAAAATATAATGACTTTTTTGCTCTACGTCTTCGTTTTTATCCTAAATGTAAAACTACGTCTCCTTAGGATGGATCCTATTTCATATATATATAGAGGGTGGCGCGAAAGTCGCGCACCATAGGAATTTTCAGTGTTGATCATATTATTTTTTCTTTTAGTTAGGGGATGGCTGCAAAATTAACAATAGACGAGAGGGTGAGTTTGGTTTTAATTGAAAGGAATACCAGGTACTACAAATCGATGAATCGGTACAGAATTTAAAGCTTGGTTTTAATGCATGGAATACCAGGTACTACAAATCGATGGATCAGTAGAGAATTTAAATTTTGTACGGATTCATAAATTTGTTGTACCTGGTATTCCATACATTAAAACCAAGCTCACCCTCTCGTCTATTGTTAATTTCGCGGCCATCCCCTACCTAAAAGAAAAAAATATATTATAGTCTACAGATTTACAGAAGCTAAGGATAACAAAGACCCTAAGATCCACTCTATGGTTAGCCCGAGAGAAAGGAAAGAGTAGGGGGTTAAGAGAAGAGAATAAGGGGTTAAGTAGCAACACCTATCCACCTATCACTCGTGGGTTAACATTCATTCAGAAAAAGAGAAAAAAGACCCACCATCATCATCCGCCGGCCACTGCCGACAAGTCAGAAAAATAGTCGGAGAGAATAGGAAAGGTTGCAGAACGGTCTTCCACTCCATAGGGAGGTAGAGCCCACTCTGCCGGAAAGGGGTGAACGATGAAAAGAAGTAAAATAAGAACGCTTACAAACCATGCAATACATTCTTAACTCAAACACTATCATACCATGCAAACTACAGACATGCAATAAAGAGAGTTACAGACATGCAAATAAGGAGAGGATAAGAGAAAAAAAAAGTATAAAGAGTATAATAAAAAGTGGGTTAGTATACGATAAGAGCTACATCTAAGTTCGTGTTACACTTTTTTTTTATATCACACGCTGGCATGTCACAAGCTGGCATTAGTCGTCAAAAGACTCAGCCCCGTTCACCACCCCCAGAGCTCCTGTTGCTAATTGTTTTTTTATTTTAAACAACGTTAATATTTTTAAAATACCTGTCTAGATGGTTTTTAAACACATTAACGCTGGTAGAGTTCACGACGGGCGCGGGAAGATTATTCCATTTATCAATTACTTTAAACGTAAAGAAGTTTTTAGCGATATTAGTAATGAAACGTCTGCCACGGAACTTAAATCCATTACTACGAGTATTGCTATTATCGAAAGTGAACAGTTTGTCAAAATTTACATTATCGATATTATTAACGATTTTGAAAATTTCAATAAGCTCCCCCTTAATCTCCTAGTTTCGAGTGAATGCAAGTCTAACACTTTAATCATATCTTCATAAGGCTTGTTGCGTAATGACGGAATTAGTTTCTGGCACGGCGCTGAACCCTTTCTAACCCATCAATATCCTCACTCAAATACGGGCACCAAACCTGAACTGCATATTCTAAATGAGGCCTGAATAGGGACTTGTAAAGGGCAATATAATATCCTTCGATTTAAATTCGAAATTACGCGCTATGAAGCCCAACATCCTATTAGCTTTTGCGCAAGACTCCAGGCACTGGCTCCTAACTTTTAAATCCTTAGATACGCGTACGTCTAAATCTACTTCCTCGTCAACGCTCGCTAACTCTCTATCATCCATCGTGTACGTGTAATTATTGTTACGGGAATCTATATGCAAAACTTTGCAGTTGTCTACGTTAAATTGTATCTGCCACTTATCCGTCCACTCCATAATCCTATTTACATCGTCTTGGAGCCTATTTCTATCGTCCTCGTTAACAACCTTACCGCCTATTTTAGTATCGTCCGCGAATTTTGACACATTACTAATTAATCCTATATCTATGTCGTTAATGTAAATTACATATAGCAATGAGCCTAACACTGAACCCTGTGGGACACCGCTACCTACATCCAACCACCCCGATTCACTACCATTAACAACGACTCCCTGTCTCCTAGCACCCCATGCACCCCATCTTTTATAAAAAGGACACGATCGCTGTATTCTGACCACAGCTTTATGAAGGGTGCATTTTCCTCAGCACAAATCTCTTTTAATTTAGTATTAAAAAATATCATTTTAGACGTAATCCTAAGATCCAAACCGTGCATAGGGGTAATACCTAGAACTAAAGACCTATCTGACCTCGCCTTTAGGGACCTAATTAACCCCCTATATCTCTCCAAAACGTCAGGCACCCTCGTATCGGGCATATACGAGTCGTTGCCCCCTACCATCGTCGCCAATATCGAGTGACGGGAGGCAACGTCAATCCTATCCATTTCGTCTCGAACTTTGTCAACCCTGGCCCCTGGGAGACAGACCCTCCTCCTCTTGGTTGGATGCCGTTCACCGAACTCAGTGTCCATATGGCGCACTAAAGAGTCCCCAATTAAAATAGTTTTCTCCTCATTCACGTCCCTTTCCAAATGGGCGAAAGGGTTCGAAACCTATAAGGGGGGTATTCCAATCACCTAACGTACGCGGCCTAACTCCACCCTTAACTTCTCTAAATCCCTCCCCATCTACTAATCTCAGACCAACCTTAACCCCTTCCTCAACTTTATCCAACCTTCCCGATAAGCTACCGAAACTAGAAACTTGGTTACGCACCTCACCCTTCAAATTACTAACGTCTTCAACGTTAGTATTGGTTCGGCTTTCGTCAACCGTAGCCCTACCCCTGCCCTCATCAAGCGTTGCAAGTCTTTCCGTTACCTCACGTACACTGCGTTTTATGTCAACTATTTCCTCCTTTAAATCGCAAAAAAACAAACTGATCTCTCGATAATCGCCATAGGACCGCCGTTATAATCTTTAAAATCCGTATTCCGTATACCACCGGTTTACCCCACACCTATCACACGACGCTGTTTGCGACGGCATCGCGCAAGTTAACTTAGTTTATAACCGTCACAAGTTTAAGTTAAATTAAGCTGGCACGCTATGAAAACTTCTAAATCGCTAAAAACCACTAATATTCAATTACTTAACTATAACAATGTGAATATAAACGCAAGTATATAAAATTCAAAACTTTCCAAAAGTAAAGTTATTAACAGTATGCAAAAGTAGAAGCAATGTCTGTCAGAGAGCTCAGGAAATGCGTCCATTCAGTACAGAGTCTGGCTGACCAACACTGAGAATACCTGTGATTCGCGGCTTTTGCGCCACGTTGTATATATATATATATATATATATATATATATATATATATATATAGTGGGCCTAGCTTTAGCCGTTTGAGGTGATAATGATTAATGTGGTGCTAATAATTAATTGTTAATGACAGGCTGGGTCAACAATTTATGATGTCCTACGGTATCCCCGGTTGAAGGTGGCTAATGGAGTAGGCCTACTATAATATTTCTGAGTGATACGAATTGTTTCGAGGTCACCAGCTTGGATTACACCCAAACAAATATTGTTAAGGTTAGGAAAATTACCTTATGGTTTTGAGTTTAATTAAGAAAATAATTATTTGTTCATGAATAACAAATGATTGACAGTAATTATAGTGAATAACAATTCTTTAACGGCCTTTATATTATGCTCAGATGACATGGAACTGAGCCAATAAATAAATGGTTAAGAGCTTAATTGACAAGTAATGCATTCATTTATGGTAGGCTAATGGCATGCAAAAATGGAACACAGCATGAAATATGAAACCTAGTGATAACGGAAATTAAGCACGTACGTTTTAGTACATGAATAGATGACGCTTGGGTTAGGAAATAGGCCTACTGCGTTCTTAACGAGAGTCAGTTAGAACGCTTAGTTAACCACTTTGGGAGTATAGCCTACCGTTCGACGGTAGGCTGATGTAGGCTTCACGAGAGTTACTTAGAAAAACTGCACTTATCTTACCAGGACGTCGAATACCTCTGGTGAAGAAGTGTTGAAGGTGGACCTATTACTGTAGGCTCGAGGTGTCGTTGACCGTCCTATTGAAGCTTGTTGAACGAGTGCTGGTCGTGTCGATTAGGCCTCTTGAGATGAAGGAGATGCTTGAAAGTTCACCTTGTAGAACGAGGCCCGAGGTGATATTGACCATCCCATTGAAGTTTGGTGAACGGGCGCCGGTCGCCTCACGTGTTGATTCGCTTCGTGTGGAGTTGAGATGACGCTTGAGGGACTGAAACCGGCTGAAGTCGAAACGGCGCTGGGCTTTGAAGAAGTGCTTCTGCAGGCTGACGTCGGAAGGTCTTACTTGACGATAGATCGAAAACATTGAAGGAACAACAGGCCGCTCCTCTGGCGGGAAGCCGGAGGGTGGTTGACGTGACGAGTTTCTGCTGACGAATGTGGAGACCAAGACGAGAAAATGACAAGCGACACGCGAGCGTGTGAGCGAGTGAGAAGTGAGGTTGAGTATCAGTAGACACTCGCTTATATAACCTCTGTAACGCGGAAACTTTCCCGCCATATCTTGAGACGCCTTCTACGCGTCCTTTAGTTGTTTAGAGCTTGCTTTCGAGGGCCTTTTGGGAAGAAACAGACGTCTTCATTGTTTCTGATTCCTTGACCACGTGTGTCTTCTAAGAATGTTTGATGATGGCGTGGAAGAAAGAATTTGTTTGTCTACTTGTTACTCTATTTCTTGCGGTCCTCTCTCTCTCTCTCTCTCTCTCTCTCTCTCTCTCTCTATCTATATATATATATATATATATATATATATATTACTCATTTTTATAAATATACTTTAATGTAGTTCTTCAGATAGATCTGAAGTACGAAATACATCGAGAGAGAAACCACTCGTGGATTCAATTTTTTTTTAGGAATTTATTATATAAACCTCCTCTTATACCCCTTAAGACTTAAACAATAAGAGTACGTAACCCCTCCCCCACACACCCCAAAAACGTAGGAGATGGGGCACCATCTTGAGGATCATTAATAGACTTCCGAACAATGAAATTGAAAAGCTTTTAGCGAATATTAATATGCAAATTCGTCTTTTTCTCGTTCGTCCCAAATTCTTCCTGAACCATCATTCCCACAGTTGAGGACCGTCAGCAATTTTCATCAAGGGCTAATAAGGACAGAACTAAAAGGATTGGCTAATAGGCGAGGCTAAAAGAGTTAGCAGTATGACTAGGCTAAAAGGGCTTCGTATAAACATCTTTATCAAGTCGATTTGTGTTAATGGATTTAGTGTATCTCGCTAATTTGTGAAAGAGTCACAGTTGGTGATCAAAATAAGGTGAGCGTACGAGGGTAAAACACGATATACGCGCATACGTATACAATAATAATCATTCAGGAAGGCCAGAAACTGGCACAGTGCTCAGGCCAACCAATACGGCCCATTGACCTAACTCCTATATTATTATTACCAGCATCATCGGGACTCGAACCCCTGAACTCATTGTCTTTACTTCGATTATAGGGAAACGGTGTTACCCACTGAGCCACGGGGAACAGTTATATTAAACATGTACGCCTTCGCACGTCCTAATTAGTTTCTTGAATACAGACCAACTGCCAATATGATACAAGCAACCTCATACTTTATATACATAAATATAAATACAACTAATATAATATAAATAGTATAAATATAAATAATAACCTTGGTTAACTTGGTTTTGCTTCAGCCCAAATTGTTCATTCTGACGAAGGTCAAGCTTGTCACTCCACCTTAGACCTACAGTTTAACGTGGAATCCAAACCACGCCCCACCAGCAGCCCAGCGTCTTAACCACTAGGCTACGCAGGGTACCCATTTATCTATCAACCATTTTTTTATTGTGTGGAAGGATGAACAGCTGGGCTTTGCTGCGCGCCGCCTGCTGTCACCGGGTCTCGATCCCGAGGCCGATGGATCTGAAGTCAGCGACGCTAACCACTACACCACCAATGTAAATACAAATAAAAACAGCAAAATGAGACATTAGCAAAACACTCGCTTTTCAAAATTTAAAATAATTAAATTTGGGCTTTAGGAATGCCAGACGATGTGATCAAGTTGCGAGGTTTGGGGTGGTATCTTATTCCCGGTGTTGATCCCTATGTTTCTGAAAATATGTAAATGTGTTGAGTATTTTCAATCCTGAGCGGAAGCGCCGTGCCCACCCCATGAAGGATGAGGAATGAGGTTTTACTATTCATTCATATTAAATAATATGGCAACAAATTAAATAGACTAACCCCCACCTACCCTAATCCTCATATAACGATGAGGTGAATAGAATGGAATCTCAAGTCGAGCGTTATAAGTTTAGGCTTTTTCGTTATAAATCCGACATTTCAGCTTAATTCTTTTATTGCGCTCAAAGCAAAATCTTTGCGTGTTTTGGCAGTAAAACCTCTCCCTCAACCCCAACCCCCGTACTTAAATGATTCGAGATTAATTCCCAAACGGGGATATGATTCTCTCCCAAATCATTTCGCTCATTTTAATCAACGACTTCCTTCAAATCTCATTTGGGTAATGCGTCATAAATGTCTCATTTACATACAAAAATGTTTGCCTTCAAACTCCTTCGTTTGAACCTCGACTACGCGTGCAGTTTCCAGACGCTGAAATAGTTTCTACCCAAACTTATACAAACATATACAAAGAGAGAGAGAGAGAGAGAGAGAGAGAGAGAGAGAGAGAGAGAGAGAGAGAGAGAGAGAGAGAGAGAGAGTTACAAGGAAAAGAAGTACCTCAAAAGGCCTTGCGGCCCATACCCGAGGAGGTATCAATGGCAACGGGTGCCAGGGAAAATTTTCTACACCCTCAAATAGTGTGCAAGATTTGGTCTAACCTTTTCTTGAAGTGATCCACAGAGGAACTGTTCACAACTTCTGAAGGTAACCTGTTCCACGTGTCACAGATCTTATACATAAAGTAATTCCCACACACACTAGTCCTAAACCGTTTCAAATCCATATGCCTAACGGAAGGGATTAACTTTGTGGCCCTCGGCTGCAATCGATCCAGCCTCTCAATATCTTTCCTGAGGGTGGGCGACCAGAACTGCACAGCATACTCCAGGTGCGGCTGAACCAGGGAATTGTACAAAGAGAGCACAATCTCCTTGTTCCGAAACTGAAATTGCCTCCTGATATAACCCAACAGCTTCTGGGCTTTCTTTTCCACCTCTACGCACTGTTTCGTAAACTTGAGGGCGCTGCTAATTAGCACACCCAAGTCCTTTTCCAAATCAGTCGCCTCGATATTACTCCCTAACATCGAGTAGTCCGGCTTGGGATTGGCGTAGCCAATGTGCATCACCTTGCATTTACCCAAGTTAAACGGCATTTGCTATTTTTCGGACCACTCTCCTATCCTACCTAGGTCCGCACGCAGTTGCTCAATCGCTTCGGGCGTCCCAACATTGGCCCCAAGCTTGGTGTCATCAGCGAATTTGGCGATCCAACTGACGATGCCACAGTCTATATCATTTATGTAAATGATAAACAACAGCGGCCCCAAAACGGAACCCTGAGGAACCCCGCTAGTGACCGAGGCACAACCCGAAATAGCCTCTTTAATTACAACCCTCTGCGCCTATTCTTCAGCCAATTTTCAATCCACCTACCTACTTCCCCACCGATACCCAGCGCGCGAACTTTGGCCATTAGCCGGCAGTGAGGTACCTTATCAAAGGCTTTCTGAAAGTCGAGATAAAGTATATCATTCGCCCTACTCTTATCATACTCATCAACATGACGTGGAAAAACTCGAGCAAGTTGGTGAGACACGACCTATGCCGTCTAAACCCATGTTGGGAGTCCCCAAGCAGCTTGTAGGAATCCGAATGGTCAACGATCCTATCCGCTATTATCCCCTCTAATAATTTACCTACAACTGAAGTGAAACTAATGGGACGATAGTTCCCTGGACTTTCGTGATCCCCTTTCTTAAAGATAGGGGTCACGTTGGCTTCCCTCCAGTCACCAGGAACCTGGCCCGTCTCCAACGATTTGTTGAAGACTGTAGCCAGGTGGGGAGCCACCTGGTCGCGCACTTCCAGCAACACTCTGGGGAGAAACTGGTCTGGCCCTGGAGCCTTAAACGCGCTCAGTTTGTCTATTCTATCGGCAACGAGAGTCGCGGTACATCGAACACTCTCCGGGCCAGCACCTTCGTGCCTAACGCCTGGCTCTGGGATGATGCAGGTGTCCTCCCTGGTGAACACTCCCGCAAAGTACTCATTAAGCGCATTGGCGATGTCCGCTTCGGAGGTCCGAAGAACGCCGCTTCGGTCCTTTAACGGATCTATCATGTTTCTAATGGGCTTTCTACTATTAACATAACTGAAGAACTCCTTAGGGTTCCCCTTGCAGAGGTTTGCCAACCGTAGTTCTTCGTTACGTTTCGCTTGCCAAACCTTCGCCTTCACTTCCCTACACAGGCGGACATACGCTTCAGTGTTCTCATGGGAACGAGTGGCCTTCGCCCTCCTATACGCTACTTTCCTATTTCGGATAGCCGAAGCGATGTCACGATTGAACCACTTAGGCTGCGTTGAAGTAGGGGTGACCGGTTTTGAGGGTATGGCAGCAGACTGCAGCACCATAAACTCGTCCCGGAATGCACTCCACACTCCCTCAACATCGCCGCCGACCTCTAACCCCATCTCACCTACGCTATCCCGGAGGCTAACAAAGTCCGCCCGCCGGAAATCGAGCTTACTGCCCCTCGAGTTACTACCTTCACCCGACGGACGCACACACGGAACCTAATCAGACCGTGATCACTCCCGCACAACGATTCGTCAACGGTGAGGCCAGTGACGAGGTTGTCTTCGGTTGTGAATACTAAGTCTAGAACGCTTTCGCCCTCTGTAGGCTCATTGACCCACTGAGTGAGGAAGTTCTCATCAGCAAAGTCAACTCTCCCTTCAGCATCAGCAGTCCTGTCTTCCCACTTTATGCCGCGACAGTTGAAGTGTCCTAAAACTACACACACGCTATCCCCTAGCAGGCTACGGAGTTCGGTGTACAGGGCTGTATCCTCCTCGAGGAGGAGATGCGGAGGTCTGTACACCAAGATTAACCTGTAGTTCGTCCCTCCCACGTTCAGATCGACGCCAAGCAGCTCCCGTTCCGACCGGAACTGGCAGTCAACGGGACTCAACGTGTCCCTCACGTATATTAGTACCCCTCCCCCCCCCCACGGGTGCGGTCTTTGCGAAACATTCTATACCCGGGAATTTCGAACTCCCCAACGTAGTCCCTACGATCAGTATGAATCCAGGACTCGGTGACAGCAACGATATCCTGGTATTCTGATGCTAAGAGCGCCCGTAGCTCGCAAAACTTATTCCTAATCGACCTAGCATTAAAAAGCATTGCAGGAGGGAGCCTTCCCTATTCTGACCGCCCCTAGCACGACCCGTTTCCCGAACAGCCAGGGTTGTCGGGAGTTGAAGAACCCCTCCAACGAGGGGGCAACTTCCGCAGGAGCCTGAGCCCCCTCCAACGTGGAAGGAGGGTCACCCACCTGTACCTGACGCACCCTTCAGTTGAAGGTACGTCCGCCACCGGCTCAACATCTCTCCGGTGGGGGCCCGTCATCTCTCCCCGGCTCGACCTCACCATTCTGTATAGGTGCCGGTCGAGCAGCGCGCCTAGCACACTTTTACCTTTGTCATTGAGGTGGACACCATCCCTCTGGTAAAGGTCCCACCTACCCAAAAATGCGTCGAACGGGTAAATAAACCTCACGCCCAGCGGGACGCACAAGTCTTGCACCCTCTCGATGATGCCAATGACTTTACTGAGCGCGTAGTCACTGGCATTCATCCGCGGTAAAATACCCATCAACATTCCCCTGTCTGTCTTCAGTTTTAGATCATCCGCAAGAGACATGATCTCGGTGATGATCCCTTCTGTAAGACCTACCCTACCGCCTTTGAGGAACAGGTCGTTGCCACCAGCGTGGACAACGATCGCAGTCCTCCGACTAGCCACGCGCAGCTTCTCTAACTCCTTCCTTAAGTGCGCCGTTCCCCGCCCAGGTAAGCACCTTACCTTCCTCCCGTCCCGGTTTGCAGAAGCAAAGTCCTTCTCCTGGCCTCTAGTCTGCGAGTCCCCAATCAAAACGGTGTCTTCCTCCTTCGGGCACAGGAGACTAAAGCGGTTGGAGGTCCTGACAGGGGCAACTGGGTTTTCAGGCTTCGGCTTCGCAGCCTTCTTGCCCGAGACCTTTCAATACCCGTCGCCACCCATAGACGCACTTACACCACCCGACCCACCCCGACCGGCAGCTAAATCCTTCCGTTTCTTTGGGCCATCAGTAGGCCCCTTCCCACCCTTTTTCTTTATCGGCCCCTTCCCACCCTTCTCTATCAGCCCCTTCTTTACGCCCTCCACCTTGCGCCGCGGTTCCGTGCATTCCACGTGGGTCGCTGGCGATTCTTCACACTGATTTTGTACCCTAGGCCCCGGTTGCACCTCTACCCTTTCTCCGTGGTCCCGAGCCCTGTCCAGTCCATTGCTGGACCGCCTTTCCATGGCAGCTATCCTATCAATGAGCTCCGGGGTGGAGGGCGCAGCCGCATCAGTGACCGCCGCATCTCCAACAGCCGATCTGGACGACTCGAGCCGCCGGACCCTCTCCTCTAGCTTCTCGTAAAACCGCATGAGGTCGCAAAAGCGGCACATGCTGGAGTGGTTGATCTTCGCGAAGCAGGCTTCTTTGAAGTTCGTCACCCACTGGTTTACTTCACACCTCGCACATTCAGCCTTCAGTTTCTGCGGTCCAGTCATTGTTTTTTTTTTTTTTCGAACTCTGAATACTCTGAATAATATAAAGCGTTCTAGCAATGAAAACTATCAAAAACGTTCTGACCAGTATATAAAAAGGAAGGGGGGTGAATTCTTCCCGCGCGTAGACGCATCCACCTATTTGCAAGTGACGTTTATCCCTTCCAGAAGACTACACCTCTCGCTGCTGCCGCACCGACCAAAGGTCTCCCCAGGGCCGGACAGTCCCAAACGTGTCGCAGCTACCAACTGACAAACACTCGCGACGCAGGCGTCACGGATTTCCCGCCAGGAGCGACAGCGAGATGCAGCCCCTTACTAAGTCTTACTAGTCACTCACAAGCGGCCAGACTCTTAGAATCCAGTGTTCAAGGGATATCCCACCAGACCCAGAGGCTACGCCCGAGACTTTACGCTGGCGTGGCAGCCAGCTGGGCAATAAAGCTCTCTCACCTCAGAGCAGTACAGCCAATCACCATCAATTGGTTACCAAAGAACGGTCGCAGGGGGCTGGCCAGGCCATTACGCGTTAGGAATGGGCTTAACGGGACACTAGCCACACTCCTTTCCTCGCGCCCCTACGCCTGGGACCCCTCCATTCCAGTCTCTCACAACCTACGAGCGTTAAATGGTGTTATTTATAGAGGTTCCAAAGCCTCTCTTCCCACGCATGAGGTAGCAGTAGGGTCCTAATAGTAAAAGGAGAGAAAAAGACTTACTACTAAAAGAATTTTCTTTTTCAGTCAGAGGAGAACATCCTTAACGTAAGCTAAAAGGACAGAGTAGGGATGGGATAGGGTCCTAGTAACCCACGGGACAGGATTGTACAACATACTTCACCCGCCCTCCCGAAAGAGAGAGAGAACCTAAAGGAACTGGCAGCCAATTTCTCTAGAATCCCACGACTCGGGACCGGAGGGCTGTCACACCCCAAGTATAAAGTTTACAACATCCAGAAGAAATGTGCATAACCTTTATACCCCCTGCAGAGAGAGAGAGAGAGAGAGAGAGAGAGACAACATAAAATTATTTGAATTACCATAACGGCTATTTTTTATTATATTTAGAACGACCTCGCGTCATCTTTGAATAGGGGACATGTTCATGTTTACCGTTACTTCTCCATATCTGTAACTCACATCATTTACTCAGTAATAATAATGAAGTGTGACATTATTTAACCTCCTTCGTAACAGTAAAGGTCATATGGCAGAGGGGACCTCCCGCTTTACGTGGGATTCCAACCACGGGTCACTGCATCATCTGGACGAGGAAAACGGTCCCACATCCAACTACTGGACATACGAAATGTCGCTTAAGCTCGCTGATCTAACGTGAAGCGGCGTCGCGTCGTGGCCACGACGTATCCCAATTTAGGTAGGAAATGTATGAGCGTAGATGCATTTGCTGTAAATTTGCTCCGCATCCGCATCATTTTTAACATCCGCATCCGCACTCCTGACTGCGGATGTTATGCGGATATTACCTCTAATAAATTATGCAATTTACAATTAAATTAGCTTATAAAGTAGCTTATAAGGCCCAGTCATGCACATTTCATGTAAAGTATTAATTATTAATGAACAAACAAATATATAAACCTCAAAATATAAATACCTGGTAACACAGAAAATTGAATGAAACTTGTTTCATTGAATTTTCTGTGGCTGAAACTCTTGAGAAAGTTATTATTTTTATCATAATGAAAACATTATATTAATTTTAATTCTTATGCATTGCCTGCCATAACAGTAATATCACGAAATTTGAAAAATTATGTCATATATTCATAATTCTATATTATATTGATAGATTAACTAAATATCTGCATCCGCATCCGCGGATATTGAAATTAAAGATCCGCATCCACAGATGTTGAAAAACTGACATCCGGTCCACCACTAATATATATATATATATATATATATGTAAAGAACGACGCTTGTACAGAAGAAAGTTCCGCACAAGATGAGGAGGGAGAACGAACAAATGAAAAATGAGGTAACCACCCGGGAATCGAACCCGGGATCTTCCGATTGCCGGTCAGATATGCTATCCACTACACCATGTGCCTCGATTAATCAGAAATCGTAATTCTCCTACATACGAGCAGAAACCAATGCCCTGAGGGGGCACCCCCTCGCATGCCGCACATACATACATTTTAACTGCAAACAACACAGTATAATTAATGTAAAGAACGACGCTTGTATAGAAAAACGTTCCGCACAAGATGAAGAGGGAGAACGAACAAATGAAAAATGAGGTAACCACCCGAGAATCGAACCCGGGATCTTTCGATTGCCGGAGAATTACGACTTTTGATTAATCGAGGCCCATGGTGTAGTGGATAGCATATCTGACCAGCAATCGGAAAATCCCGGGTTCGATTCCCGGGTGGTTACCTCATTTTTCATTTGTTCGTTCTCCCTCCTCATCTTGTGCGGAACGTTCTTCTATACAAGCGTCGTTCTTTACATAAATTATACTGTGTGTTGTTTGCAGTTCAAATGTATATATATATATATATATATAATATATATATATATATATATATATATATATGCATTTCCTGAGCTCTCTGATATTGCTTCTATTTTGCATATTGCTAACAACTTTACGTTTGGTAAGTTTTGAATTTTATATACTTGCGTTTATATTTACAATGTTATAGTTCAGTAATTGAATATTAGTGGTTTTTAGCGATTCAGAAGATTTTATAGCGTGCCGGCTTAGTTTAACTTAACTTGTGACGGTTATAAACTAATTTTAACGCGCGATGCCGTCACAGAAAGCGTCGTGTGTTAGGTGTGGGGTAAACCGGTGGTATTTGGAGTTTAAAGATTATGACGGCGGTCCTATGGCGGTTACCGAGAGATCAGTTTGTTTCTTTTGCGAGTTAAGGGAGGAAATAGTTGAAATAAAACGTAGTGTACGTGAGGTAACGGAAAGATTTGCAACGCTTGATGAAGGGGGTAGGGCACGGTTGATGAAAGCCGAACCAATACTAACGTTGAAGACGTTCGTAATTTGAAGGGTGAGGTGCATAATCTAGTTTCTAGTTTAGGTAGCTTATCGGGAAGGTTGGATAGAGTTGAGGAAGGGGTTAAGGCAAGTCCGAGATTAGGAGATGGGGAGGGATTTAGAAAAGTTAAGGTGGAGTTAGGCCGCGTACGTTAGGTGATAGGAATCCGACCCCCCTATCGAGGTTTCGAACCCTTTCGCCCATTTGGAAAGGGACGTGAATGAGGGGGAAACTATTTTAATTGGGGATTCTTCAGTAAGCCATATGGACGCAGAGTTCGTTGAACGGCATCCAACCAAGAGGAGGAGGGTCTTTCTCCCAGGGGCCAGGGTTGACAAAGTTCGAGACGAAATGGATAGGATTGACGTTGCCTCCCGTCACTCGATGTTGGTGACGATGGTAGGGGGCAACGACTCGTATAGGCCCGATACGAGGGTGCCTGACCTTTTGGAGAGATATAGGGGGTTAATTAGGTCCCTAAAGGCGAGGTCAGATAGTCTTTAGTTCTAGGTATTACCCCTATGCACTGTTTGGATCTTAGGATTTCGTCTAAAATGATATTTTTTAATACTAAATTAAAAGAGATTTGTGCTGAGGAAAATGTACCCTTCGTAAAGCTGTGGTCCGAATTCAGTCGTCCTAGCCTTTTTATAAAAGATGAGGTGCATTTTAATGAAATAGGTAATGCTAGGCTAGGTACGTTAATAGACGAAAACGTGCGAAAGCTGTATAGGTCGAAGCCTTCTTTAAACGTTGTGGGTCCGCGAAACGCGGGCCCGACTTGAAAAATATTTTAAAACGCCAGCCCGTGGTAAAAAATAACTTAAACGTCTTTTATTGTAACGCCGCTTAGTATAGAAATAAAGTAAATGAATTTAAGGTGATAATTTATTCCGGCAACTACGATATATTTGCTATCACTGAAACTTGGTTAAATTCCGTGACTCGGGACTTGTTGGGGAACTTGATTTACCGGGTTTTAAACTCTTTACTAATGATAGGTTACATAGGATTGGTGGCGGCGTTTTGCTGTACATTCTTAATTCCCTTCGGGCTATCGAGGTTAACTTAGATTTTCCGGCAGCAATTAATGCGATATGTGATGAAGTTAAGGGCGCGTAGTATTAGTTTTAATTTTGTTGTTGTTTATAGACCTCCCTTTCAATCCCTCGATACTGATATTAGATTTTACTCACTTCTTGGTAACTTTATTCATAATCGGAATAGTAAATTGTCGGAGACTTTAACTGTCCTAATATTAATTATGAGACTTCTACTGGTAATGAGGAGGGTTTGAGATTGATTGAGTTTATGGAAGATAACTTTTTACGACAGATGGTTACCGAACCAACGCGCGGTGATAATATTTTAGATTTGGTGATGACGAACGGCGAGAATATAGTCAAAGGTTTAGAAGTAGGAGAGAGTTTAGGATGTAGTCATCATCAAATTCTTAGGTTTAAGTTATTAATAGAAAACACTAAGGTAGTAACGTAATAGAAGTCCCTGATTTTCGTAGGGCTAATTTTGATAGTTTTGCGGATAGGATGAGAGTAGTGGACTGGGATAACTTATTTATAGGTAATGACACAAATTTGCATTGGGTGGCGTTTAGAGAAAGTTTTAGGAATAGTGAAAGAGAGTTTATTCATCGTAGGCCCAAGCGCGCTAGAAATCATGGTAGGCCCAAGTGGTAGACTGGGGAAATAGGCGAGTTCATAAACGAGCGTAATAGAGCGTATACACTTAATAAGCGCAATGGCACGGCAGCTAACTTTAATAGATATAGCGAGCTTATACGTTAGGTTAAAAGATCAGTTAGGAATGCTAAACGTAATTTAGAGATACTTATAGCTGCGGATAGTAAACATAATCCAAAAAGTAAGCCGATAAAAGATAACATAGGCCCTCTAGTGGATGTTAATGGCGCTTTGGCTTCTGACGCTCAGGCGATGGCGGGTATTTTTCAATAACTTTTTTGCGACAGTTTTTACCGTAGAAGACGTAAATAATGTCCCCGATGTGGACGAGATCGTTCCATTTAGTCGCAAAACTATTTTGGATGAAATAACTGTTTACGAGGTGGGTGAGATTGCGCATTATATCGATAGGTTAAAAGTTAGGAAGGCTCCAGGCCCTGACGCTTTTTATCCCAGACATTTCAAAGATTTGAAAGACGTTATCGTAGGCCCCTTAACGAAGATTTTTAATCAGTCACTCGAAACGGGGATTATTCCTGAAGAATTCAAATTAGCTAACGTCACGCCTATTTTTAAAAAAGGCGACCGCGCAGTAGCTAGCAATTATAAGCCCATTAGCTTCACGTCAATTGTCCGGTAAACTTTTGGAATCCGTAGTTAGGGATTGTATCATCGTTCACTTAGAATGTAGAGATTTGATTAATAGTAGTCAGCATGGGTTTCGACGCCAAAGGTCTTGTTTAACTAATTTGTTAGAATTTTATAACGAAATAGTGCGCGAATACGATAGGCATAGAGCGGCTGACGTTATTTATTTAGATTTTAAAAAGGCGTTAGATAGAGTTCCGCATAGGAGATTAATTGCGAAGGTCAAAGCGCACGGTATACGCGGTCAGGTAGCTAACAGGTTAGAAGAATGGCTTCGTGCTTGGAGACAGAGGGTCGTAGTTAATGGTAGTGAATCCGGGTGGTTGGATGTAGGTAGCGGTGTCCCACAGGGTTCAGTGTTAGGCCCATTGCTATTCGTAATTACATTAACGACATAGATGTAGGATTGACTAGTAACGTGTCAAAATTCGCGGACGATACTAAAATAGGTGGTAAGATTGTTAACGAGGACGATAGCAATAGGCTCCAAGACTATGTAAATAGGATTATGGAGTGGACAGACAAGTGGCAGATGCAATTTAACGTAGACAAATGTTAAGTTTTGCATATAGGTTCTCGTAACAATTACACGCACACGATGGATGATAGGGAGATAGCGAGCGTTGACGAGGAAGTAGATTTAGGCGTACGCGTATCTAAGGATTTAGGAACCAGTGCCTGGAGTCTTGCGCAAAAGCTAATAGGATGTAGGATTCATAACGCGTAATTTCGAAATTAAATCGAACGATATTATATTGCCCCTTTACAAGTCCCTATTCAGGCCTCATTTAGAATATGCAGTTCAGTTTTGGTGCCCGTACTTGCCTGAGGATATTGATAGGTTAGAAAGGGTTCAGCTTCGTGCCACGAAACTGATTCCGTCATTGCGCAACAAGTCTTATGAAGATAGGACTAAAGAGTTAGACCTGTATTCACTCGAAACTAGGAGATTAAGGGGGAGCTTATTGAAGCTTTCAGAATCGTTAATAACATCGATAACGTAAATTTTGACAAAGTGTTCACTTTCGATAATAATAATACTCGTAATAATGGATTTAAGTTGCGTGGCAGACGTCTCATCACTAATATCGCTAAAAACTCTTTACGTTTAAAGTAACTGATAAGGGAATAATCTTCCCGCGTCAGTCGTGAACTCTACCAGCGTTAATATGTTTAAGAACCGTTTAGATAGGCATTTTAAAAATATTAACGTTGTTTAATATAATAATAAAACAATCCCCCTTTTCCCTCTCAGCCTCGCCCTTTTCCCTCTCAGCCTCGCCTTTTCCCTCTCAGCCCGCCCTTTTTCACTCAGCCTCCCCTTTTCCCTCTCAGCCTCCCCTTTTCCCTCTCAGCCTCCCCTTTTCCCTCTCAGCCTCCCCTTTTCCCTCTCAGCCTCCCCTTTTCCCTCTCAGCTCCACCCTTTTCCCTCTCAGCCTCACCCTTTTCCCTCTCAGCCTCACCCTTTTCCCTCTCCCTCGTTAAAATTATTAACGTTGTTTAATATAATAAAACAATTAGCAACAGGAGCTCTAGGGGTGGTGATCGAGGATGAGTCTGTTGACAATAATGCCAGCTTGTGACATGCCAGTGTGTGATGCCAGCAAAAAAAAAAAAAAATTAGACTAACACGATCGTAGATGTAGCTCGTAGCGTAAACTAACCCACTTTTTGTTTTACTTTACCTACTTTTTTTTTTCCTTCTTATCCTCTCCTTACTTGCATGTCTGTAGTTTGCATGGTATGATAGTGAGTTAAGACTGTGTTTGCATGGTTTGTAAGCGTTCTTATTTTACTTCTTTTCATCTTTCACCCCTTCCTATTCTCTCCGACTATTTTTCTGACTTGTCGGCAGTGGCCGACTGATGATGATGGTGAGCCTTTCTTTCTCTTTTTCTGAATGAATGTTAACCCATGAGTGATAGGTGTTGCTACTTAATTAACCCCTTATTCTCTTCTCTTAAACCCCTACTCTTTCCTTTCTCTCGGGCTAATCTTAGAGTGGATCTTAGGGTCTTCGTTAGCCTTAGCTTCTGTAGATCTGTAGATATACAATGTTAGCTGTTACGAAGGAGGTTAAAGAACCCCCATATATATATACAGGGTGTAACAAAAGTCCGTTCTCATCGGAAAATAAAAGATAAGAGAATTGAACGAGAAAATAGTTTTAACTATACATTACAAACAATACAATGAACTTGCTAATTAATGGAGTACATGCTCGTCGCTCCAGTAACTATAATTGTGGTGATTCACTGTTCCATTTAAATGAAAACAAGCCTCGTCGGTAAATAAAATACCTGAAAGATTTCTCTGTGAGAACGGACTTTTGTTACACTATATATATATATATATATATATATATATATATATATATATATATATATATGATACAAACCCACAAAGAAAAAGAAAAATTATTCCAAGACCTTTCATTTATTCAGAAGTACACTTCGTCAGGGAATTCCTTGTGGATTTGTATCACTCATTTATTTCACGTGTTTTATTGTGAAATTCATCCCATATATATATATATATATTCTGTTTCTCAAAATTATGGAGTCCAAAGCAAAATTCGAATAATTAATTATATCACTAGGGTTAAAGTTGCCAATGGTCGCGCACCGGTCCTAATGTCGCGCATTCGCTCCAATGTCGTACATTTGAATTTAAAAAACTCCACAATATACTGTTACAGTTAAGAAATAAAATTGATGTTAACATTACTTCTAGTAACTTCGTTCCTAGAAGTAATGTTTCACATTAATTTTTTTAAATCAAATTCACGAAATTGGGGCCGATGCGAGATCATTGGCAACTTTATTCTACTGTAAATTGAAATGTATGAAGTTACATTTATAATTTACAAATTGAAATCAAGAACTTCCTGCATAAATATCATTAAATTCCTCTTTTCTTTGGTTTCAATGAATGTTTTGAACCTCTGAGGCATTCTTGCTCGTAATTTATGCAAATACTCTGATGTTAATTTCTCTCATTTTTCATTTTGTATCTCTCAAAATATTTTGCAATTCGTTAGAGCTCGAACCCGCAGAAGTTCAGTGGGTGAACAATCTGGAGATTGAGGGGGCCATGTCATAACTTGAAGCTTTACTGCACTCTTCCTCTTTTCTGTCTAGTTCATGCATTAGACTTAGGGTTTGGGTTATTATCCTTTTGGATTAAAAAGTTTTCTATCAAACGCAGTCCTGTTGGCACTGCGCTGGAAGAGAGGATTTTGTGGTATTTTTGCTTGTCCATTGCCTCATTGCTTTTTACGAGATCGCTGAACGACAATCTTTAAAACGCCCCCAAATCATTATTCTAACCTCCCCCATCTTCTCCATATTTCACAGTGCTTGTTATGGCATCTTCAGTCAACTTTTCTGTCTTCACTCTTTTCACATAATTTCGGCGATGGGAAGCAGACATTTTAAATTTGGTTTCTTCGGTCCATAGTACATTGGTCCATTATTCAATCGTCCACCACTTAAATTATGTAACTCCTTCAAGTTGCTTCACTTCGTTTTCATGGGGAAATCGACAAAGTACTGTACAGGGTGTCCCATAAGTCCGGCATCAGGAAAAATAATAAAAAAAGGCAAAACAAAAGCTTTTATTTATAGAACGTGCTCAATATGTCCACCATTGTTTTCAATACACAAATTCAGACGTGATACCCAGTCAGCAAGCACATGGTGAATGATGTCAGGAGTAATGGTGTTACATGCCCCAATAATGCGCTGCCGCAAATGTTCAACACTCCTAATTTTCTCTGCGTATACCAACGCTTTCAAGTGGCCTCAGAGATAAAAATCTAGTGGCGTGAGATCCGGGCTTCTAGCTGGCCATTCCACAGGCCCTCGACGTCCTATCCAATGACCAGGGAATTGTTGATACAGGTATTCCATTACTTGGGTGCTGTAATGTGCAGGAGCGCCGTCTTGCTGGAACCATGTTGGGAAATTTCCTTCTTCGTTCAAGACACTGGGAAATGCTTCTTCCTTGAGCATACGTAGGTAGGTGCCTCCAGTGACATGTTCATCGAAAAAGAGGGGGCCTATGATGCGATCCTTCCAAATGCCACACCATACCATCACCCGAGATGCACCTTGTTCCTTTGAAGAGGTATACCAGTGAGGGTTGTTTTGAGACCAGTAGCGGGAGTTCTGCCGATTTACCTCACCATTTCCATAAAAAACAGCCTCGTCACTGAACAGAATGGTGGACGTGAAATTGGCATCCCGAGCAAATTGTTCCGTAGCCCATTCACAAAATTCCATCCGCCGGTCTGGATCATCTTCGCTTAATTTCTGTAGGATCTGAAGTTTATATGGATGCCATTTGTGAGCCTGAAGAATGCGATGGATGCTACTTTCCGACACTCCTGTCTCGGCGGACAATCGCCGAAGAGACTTATTGGGACTTCTGTTAAAATGAGCCAGGATAGCAGTCGCTGTATCATCGTCAGTGGACCTCCTTGAAGGTCCACTGCGTAGTTTATCTTCTATGGATCCTGTTTCCTTAAACTTTGCAACAAGTCTGCTAACACAACTCTGTGTTATTGGCTCGCGGTCTGGTTGCAGTCTGTTAAATTCAGCAGCGGCCTCTCTTTGACTCCGATTTCCTATGAGTAGAATTATCTGGATTCGTTCTTCCTTGCTCACAGACATTATGGCCTCTAGAAGAGAAAAATATGAATTATGGTTTGTAGAAATAGAAAAATATGAATTTCTCCTATGATGCCGGACTTATGAGACACCCTGTAGTTCTATTCCTTTAGGTGCCAATTGAGAATAACCATAATGTAATCTGTTAGGTTATATTTCGGGTAGTTAGATTACACTAAGTTAGGTTTGGTTTGGTTTAGTTTGGTTAGGTTAGGTTAGTAACTTTCACTTAAAATTTGAACTATGCATACAGTAAACGCTCGATTCTACGTGGGAATACGTTCGTGGGGACTCCCTGTAGAATTTTGTTAACATTCTTATGAGAATAAAAAGGTTCGTTCCAAGACGATGAATTTTGTACATAAAATAATGCTAATGTAAAACTGATAATAGAAAGAATTGTAATTCCTTCCTTTTTTAGCAAGGGTACTTTAAAACATTTTAATAAAAATAATGAAGACGAGAGACGAAGACAAAGATGAGGGATGGTAACGAACTTTCATTAAACTAAACTGAACCGAAGAAGTCTTTGATTTTTTTTAGCGAGGCCGAGACGCGATGTCTTTCAGATAAACTTCACGGGATTTCTTCGAGTGAAAGATAGCCTCTGATGCCCGTTCGAAATTGGAGTCATTGTCAGCAATTTCAAGGCCAGAGTTCATGAACTTTGCAAACTTCTTCATTGCTGATAAAGCACCTCAGCCGGAGGCATTGCTACGTCGTCGTCATTATCAGGGGCGTTTTTGAGGTTTTGAATTGGTCGGGGCAATTTACATGTATGCCACAGGGGAGCCCGGGCCCCGTTTACCAGTTTTCTTTAATGGAAGTTCTTGAAAAACTCTTTAATGTTTTCACTAATCATTACATATTTAAGTAAAGTTATTTCAACCAAAGTAAAAAAATACAAACATCACTGATTTTTGTAAATTTTATTCAGGATACAAATATATAGAGCATATAGGGCCGGGGCATATATATAAAGCCCGGGTAAGGGGAGCCCGTCGGGGCCCTTATATTAAAAACGCCCCTGGTCATTATGTCCCTCAGCTTTGGCGGCAGCTTGTCATCTGATTGTTTGCGCTATGACCAAGGTTGAATGTCTGTATTCTGTGCCAAAGCGCATAGATTTAAATTTTATCGTTTAGAATATTATAATGATTTAAAATTTTCCCGCGTAGAACCGGACCGCGTAAAATACCTGCGCGGAGAATCGGTCGTCTACTGCATACAAGTCAGTTACTTTCAGGTGAAATATTAAAGAAAGTTTTTCATATTTATTACATTTAAATCTTAATGCGAGAAGTTTATTCAGTTCGAACTGGAATACTGTCGACCGTATGAAACTCGATATTGTACATGGAATTCTGATAATGAGGAATTGGTCTAACATTTTTTTTTAAAACACATTAAAGTGTTGAACACAACTGTGTGAAATGTATAGAAATGCGTTTAGAAGTTAATGGTACTTAATTCGAATATTTATTATAACCCCTGTAATAAAATAATATAATTGATGTGACTCTTGACTTTTGCTACATCCTCCACAGTATGTTGCTAAACAAATGCACTCTAAAATTATCAATTAATGGGAAGCTTTTTCGCTGCCAAAAACAAGTATAAATAAACAAAAGCTTTTTTTATATAAAATTTTTCAATTTCTACAACAGTAAACATACAAAATGTTGTATGTTCTTATTCTAGATAATAGGTTTCAAGCAGTTTATTAGTATGACCGCAAATGTCAGAGTGAAATCGCAATGCAACATTGCATGCAACACGATGAGAGGGTGTGTGTGTGTGTGTGACCTCCAAGGGGTAATCTAACCAGGCTGCTCAGGCCCATAAAATATATATATATATATATATGTGGGTGTGTGCATGTGTAGAAAAACTTTATATATATGTATGTTAACCCCCCCTTTTAAGGCCCTTTTTCGGTTCGGATTCGACGGGGGGTTCTGGTTACGGGTGCAAGCAACGGATATTTCTTCTGTTACTTTTCTTCTATAATTTTTCTAATTCTTTCTCTGATACTTTTATAACTTATCGACTTTACTAAGTTCCTCTGACGATAGCACAACTCGAGGGGGAAAATAAAAAGTTTCTCTTACTGTAATTTACTTCTTAAAAATATACAGGTACTGCTCTGAATTTACAGGGGTAGAGGTTCGACCTCTTTCGACCATAGCTCAGGCCGGAATCTAAAAATATTAAGGAGGCAAGGGGCCTCCGCCCCTCCCCGCAGCGAAGCTGCTAACAAGGGGAGTCTCTTAGCAGTTACCAAAGCAGAGTCTCGTAATGAAGTGTCCTTCATTTTACAAATACATGTATAAAATATGCTGAATGTTGGGGGATGGCAGTTGGAGGTTAAGTTTCCCCCCTTTTAAACACGATCAGGTGTTGAAAGATTCCAATAACGATTTTTAAAAAATAAAAAATAAAAATAAAAAATAATCTTTTTTTTTTTGCCACGTCTTCATTTCTGAGGCGATTTCATTTCATAGTCGTACACAGTACAATTGAAGTACATGACTGAGTACATTTTTGTTTGGGTTTATTACAATTATGATTTCGATTATGGATTACTTCCCATTCGCTTATGATTGTCCCTTACAATTCTATTAAAGTACATTCTTACATTATATATAAAGTCATTACATTCAATTATAGTTTCATTGAAGTACATTACGTCATTACCATTCTTACAGTGTTTTTATATATATATATATGGTTAGATTATATGGTTAGATTATATGGTTAGATTATATGGTTAGATTATATGGTCAGATTATATGGTCCGATTATATGGTCAGATTATATATGGTTATTATATATGGTTATTAGTACAACACAAGTACATGAGACATGACAAGATAATTTATATACAACATAATATGTTATATTACATTATATGTTATAAATTTGGATCAGAGCGAAAGATGTTGTTTATCTTAGAAACGTTCGGTTCTGCTGATTCGCGAATTTGAGCATTTAACTACTGTAAGCCTAATGAATGCCTTGTGAGAGTTGAACGCACTTAAAAAAAAAAATAATAAAAAAATATATGTGGACGTATTTTACATGTACATAATCCAATAGGTTGTGTGCGTAATATAGAGACGCGTAAAATATGGACTGATAGGTTGATAGGTATCAGTAGACAATAGGTAGGAAACAACATAACTAATGATGTATAGAGAATGGTTTCTTTTTCTTTTTCTTTTTATTATTATTATTATTATTATTATTATTATTAAGGAATTACCATACATTCAATACGGAAGATGTCCAAATACTAAACACTTGATTCAGTGTTCAAGGTATGGAAAACGTGAAGAGAATTAAGTTACTTTATGACGTCATAGTTATTGAATTTGCACGTATAATACAAATCATTATTAGGAAGATTTACAAGAACGAATTAGAGACAAGAGTGGGTATTAATGACTAAGAAGTACAACTGCGGGTTCCAATCCTGTTATATGCAATGTGTATGCATAATCTAGGGACGAGGGTAAGATGCAAGACAATCATAATTAATTAATAACTTCTATAACAAATGAAAATGGATACGACTAAACCATAGTTATGGTAGATCGTAGGGTTTTGACACGATCAAAAATAGGAAGCCACAAGTAAAATTATTATCCAAACTCGCGTTAAGCGATTTTGGTTCTTATGTAAAAATGAATATTGATTATTCATTTCATTTTTACATGTACGTATGTGAACTTCAAGGGGTAATCTAAAATAAGGCAGCTCAGGCCCACCCAAAAATACATATATGCGTATGCATGTATGGCAAAGCTTCTTATATATATATATATATATATACATACACGAGTTGTATGTATGTGAACTCCAAAGGGTAATCTAACCAGGATGCTCAGGCCCACCCCAAAAAAAAAAAATATATATATATATATATATAGTATGTGAGTAGCCTAAACACCAGAAGAAGTAGAGATATCCTTGAAGTGTGGCGTCTCAAAGCATTCTGAATTCCTCAACATTTTTTTCTGTTTAAGGGGTTTCAACCCTGCTGGATTATTGACACCATTTTTTTTCCTCAACGTCGTAATGTATTGGTGGTCAGGCGCTCTTTTAATAAAAACTGAAATATGGTAAACCAAATTTAAACCATAAACAAATCTTTTGTCTTAATATACAAATATATCTTTAAATCTTATTATAAAAATATTAAATTAATTTTATAATGAAACTAGATTTTATTTTAGGGTAACTTATTCATTTTACGCATTTAACATCCCATTAAAGAAGAATTATTTAAAGCATGTTTTTATTTTAATATATCGAAATTTATCTTTAAATTATATAAAAAAATATTAATTTAATTGTTAATTCAAATTTTAATTTTCGTTGTAACTTATTTATTTTTCACCTTTAACCATACATTAAAGATTCTACCATATCCCCAATTATTATTAATATTTGTCATATGGAGTATGGAGGACCAATAAACTTTTTCAATTTCATATAAAAGTGATTCTACCGTATATATATATATATATATATATATATATATATATATATATATATATATATATATATATGTGTGTGTGTGTGTGTGTGTGTGTGTAGTGTTCTATCAAGGTGAAAACGTCTGTTTGTAGCTTCACTTAACCACGACATTACTGTATTATTTTTAATATAATTTTAAATCGGCTTTTAGGATCATATTAAATCTTATTGTTGAAGACACAAGATGTCCAAGAAATAATGGTGCAAAAATAATTAATTGACCAAAATATATGTTTTCCTTCCACCAAGGTGACTGTTTACGATGTCCATTTACTTTAAGTAAATATTAAACTGATCAGCCTAGCTCAAGCCAACATCTCCGATATAGCCGAATGCCGCAGGTTATGCAGATTGAACAATTCTGGCAGAAACAATTTCCCGGGTGCCCGTGATACCACCCAACATCTTTTTACGCGTTAATTAACATAACATTCTCTCTCTCTCTCTCTCTCTCTCTCTCTCTCTCTCTCTCTCTCTTTCACGGCTTGACAAAAACAACACCGCCCACTAAAATTCGTTTAGAGTCCGCCCACTAAAATTCGTTTAGAGTCCGCCCACTAAAACTCGTTCAGCCAATGAATGATCTACATTCTGAAAGTGCGGGCCGGGGAGGGGGGAAGGCTTTTCTTCAGCATGCCCCATTCTAAGAGGATCTTCTCCATGTCCTATTGAAAGAGTACCAGCGACATATGTGAAACATTTTAGTGTTGGAGAAGCATTTCAGCTGTTGCGTACAAACTTATAACCAAGAATGCAGTCTGACGATCACCCCAACATCAAGTTGTAAGTAAATCTACTTCGTATATTATCTGTTCTAAATATAAAATGTAATCTTATTCAATAGTGCTCTGAGTAAAATATATAGAAGTTAATTCGTCTGTATTAACATTTGTGTAGAAGTGTGTTTTGTGAAGTTTTGTGATTACTGATTTTGTGTTTGTGTGTTATTGTGATTATGCCCAATTTTATCTTTTTGTTGTTTGGTCTCAAGGGCCGATTCTTCCATACACAAATGCCTATCCGAATATGCTTCGCTGCCGGTATACCTCTACGGTGATACAATGTGAGTACTGCTATTTATATCCATATACATTCAGAACAAGGATTCATGCATTTATTTCAGTTATATATAGTATACAATATATGTATGTATGTATTCATGTATATATAACCCATTCTCTAGGTATACGTTATTATTTCACACAGCTGATGCGTGTGTTTATTTGATGGGACGCGTGGACAATGACAGTGAATTTTCGAGCCAGTCTCTGCAGGAATTGACACACAAGTCCCTGAAACCGAGACAGGCACTCGTCCGAGAAGCGCAAACGATTCGAGCTGCATCGTCTGTAGAATGTAAGCAGCCTATTGTTTAAGGGCACAGCTCATGTAACTAACTAATTCCTCTTACATAAAAAGCTCTTTTGAAATGATTGGCGCGTTAGTTTTTAATTTTTTTCTATTTAAAAACCCTGACGAGGTTTTATTTTAAAATAATTATCTCTCTTTTTATCCTGTGAAAATAATAACAATAATGATAAAGCATGGCTTGCTGTAATATTTTTCTTTTTCTTTTAATGACGATCCGGTTGTTATACGAAGGTGCGTCCCGAAACACAGAATGTGTGTTAATCGAGGAAACGATGTAAAGTTTTCATTTGTGTGTGTGTGTGTGTCGGGTAAGAATAAACCGAGTATTTTCAACATTTTATTAAATAATAAAACTATTTCATTTATTGTATAAAACACATTTTTATGGAATAGTTTCCTCAATGTTTTTTTACATACATACAAATAGGACTGACAATAATTTCGTTTCTTTATATACAGGGGGTCCCAAAAAAACTATAATCTTTATAGCATCATATATTTTATAATATAAAAAACCAAACAATATATTGTTATAGCAATTACCAATGAAAGGTAAATTAGTAATCTAAGTGATCAAAATGTTATAGCGAGTTGTTTGTATATAAAATTCAATTAACTACGCCAAGTGCTCAAAATGTTCTCCGGCGGCATGAATGCACTTTTGAATGCGTCGACTAAGCCTGGCCTTGTTTTATCAAAGGCCTTGTAATGGCGAAGCCTATGGACCGAACGTAGTCTAGTCACTCACTAGCTTGCTTCGGACTTAGCCTACGCACTCATTCCACGATACACACTCTACAGCATTCAACTTTATTCAGTTCAGCAAAAGAACCCATGTTACGTAAACGTTTGACACTGGAGCAACGAAAAAGTGTTCTGAAATGGTATTGGAAATTTGAGAATGTGTCCGAAGTCCATCGGCAATGGCTCAGGAATTTGGTACAAAGCCACCGACACTTCTCGCCATTACAAGCATCCGTGACAAGTTTGAGGCAGAGGGATCTGCTCAAGATATGCACAAGCGAAGATCTGGACGACGCAAATCAAGTGCGAATGATGAAAACTTCGTTTTTGTGTTGCAAAAATTTAATCGATCACAGAAATCAGTTAGGCAATGCGCCCGTGAGACCGGAATCAGCAAATCAGGTGTTCACCGGATTTTAAAGTCGGCAAAATGGAAAAGCTACATTCCAAGTCTGTTACACGCCATGACTGAAGATGACCCTGATCGCAGACTCGAATTTTGTGAATGGTTTCATTCAATGGAAGCCGAAGACGTACAGTTTGCCAACAAAATCGTGTGGTCTGATGAAGCTACCTTCAAGCTGAATGGCACAGTAAATCGTCACAACTGCAGGTACTGGTCACTTGATAATCCACACGTTTATGTGGATAAACATGTTAATTTACCAGGATTAACAGCATGGTGTGGTTTATCATCCAGGGGTTTGGTTGGACCATTTTTTTTTAATGGGACAGTTACCGGTGCTGCATATCTCGACATGCTGCGGACAGAAATTATACCTGCAGTTCGGAAGTTGTTTGGAAACGACGACTTTTACTTTCAACAAGATGGAGCCCCCCTCATTATCATTGTGATGTCAGAAGGTACCTCGATGAAACGTTGCCTAACCATTGGATAGGACGAAGAGGAAGCGTTGAGTATCCTCCACGTTCACCGGACTTGATTCGACTTGATTTTTACTTGTGGGGCTACCTGAAGGATGCAGTTTATGGTACAAGACCTGCAACACTCGAACACCTTAAGGATGCAATTAGGGAAAAGTGCGGGACCATCACAGCATCCACATTAGTCCATGTCTGCGAATCAGTTAGTCGACGCATTCAAAAGTGCATTCATGCCGCCGGAGAACATTTTGAGCACTTGGCGTAGCTAATTAAATTTTATATGCAAACAACTCGCTATAACATTCCGCTCAGTGTCACAAATTGAATAATTGCAGAAATTCTGTAAATCTCCCACCAAGAGCCATATGCATGAGAAAACACAAACAGTACATGCCAGAGACTGCTGTAGTAGCTCTGGAATCGGTCAGGATTACACAGTATCTGTCGAATTTGCAGTTGCTCGAGAAATTTTACAATAACACCATCATTCATTGGATGTTCTCCGAGTGAATTAAAATAGTACATTCGCTCCCTATTTTTAAAATAAACGACTATCTAATGAATCCCTTCTCCACCACAAACATTCGTTTTTAGAATAAGTGCGCCGCAGTCTCTCGTAGTTGGACGCTTAAACGTTTGATTCTTCGCAAACACGCCGATAAATTTGGGGCGTATGAATCGGTCACTCTTAATTACTCTCTCGAGTGTATTCGTGTCCATTTTTAAAAGTCTGTGATTACACCCCTAAACCTGTCAACTTTGATCAGGGCTTGCGACTCGAGGTAAACTACTACACTAATAGGGGCGTCTAGCGGCTTGCCGAATTCTAATCTGACTGAGATGTTCCCACTCTGCTGGGGGCTTATGTGTGAACCTCTCAACGAATTCCATCTGCGTTACGCCGATTCCTAATTCGCTGCAAGTACCGGCAGTATGTGTAAGATTGCTATAAGCTCTCGAGTAAAGTGGAAATTCGTCATCTGTAGAATAACTCGTTTCCAATGTCCCACCTAAGGCCACCCTATTGAAGTGCAGGGTTATATTTTTAAGGCCGAAATTTTCGAACTTACAGTAAATGCAATCTTTTTGTATTTTCCATTCACAGAAGCGTGCTCCTGCATTCCAGTTAATAACCTTTTAGGTAGAGCTCCAAGAGCAACATTTTCTATCTGCTTCGATGTTAGCCCTGAGGACACTGTATACAACTTAAGTTTGACTATTAATCGGGTATTTTACTGTGGCATGTAGTAAATTCTTTTTTAATTTCTAGTTGTTTAGCAGAACTTAATTTCACTCGACGCACGCGGAGATATGTTTCCATAATATGAATCACCACAGGCTTCGAGCTCTCTTCTTGGTCAGCACCAAGATTTACGCAAATCTCAGGGTTCATATCGACCCCATTTACAAGCAGCTTCTCCTGGACTGTGAAATCTGTGTGGAGGCGCCCAAAGCATTCATATATCTTCTTTTTAGAATTTTTAAATTTGGCCTTTATACTAATTTCATCTTTAGCTTGATAATAACCTTCGGCAGTTAAAAAGGTATCTTTCGCTTCTTTTTAAAAGTTGAAGACATTTTCCAGATAGGCTCTTAGGTGATAGGAGCCAGACCCTGCCGAGACGTTGATATGATTTAAATACACGTCACACTGACTGAATATGGTGTGTGGAAAGTTGCTCTCTGGGTATACAACGTAATCGTTTGCGCAGTCAGAGCCATCTGAATGGGCTATCCGTAGTTTAGCGTATATATGCACACAGCTTGGGTAAAAAAATGTAAGAGCCTGAGCTGGCGATCACGAATTCTATTGGAGCACTCGGGCGAGCTAATGGAGTTTAGCGGATTAACTCTGATAAAGTCACTGTGTTCAATAGATATTTGTGTTGGGGGCATGTCAAAGAGGGCCAGCTCCTATTTACAACATTGTGAACTACACGGATGGAAGAAACGTGCCATGGCGAGTCAGAAACAGTAAAATAGTGGCACTTCTCTCGTCAAGTAGTAAGCAGTCTATGATTCATAAGAGCAACATCCCAAGCTTATATCAGTTAAAAAAGTGGAGAACCATAGGTTTCATGCACTTAGAACACTTCTTTTTTGATGTCCTTTTACGTTTAACGCCACGAGTTGGTAACCCCTTCTTCTTCTTCCGTACAGGCCATTATGTCGCTTCTACCGTGTTAAGATCTGATTGTAACCCTTTCCTGCCGAGATATCTGGCACCACTCTCCAGCAAGGGGACAGCCGTACGCAGTATGGTTGAAAAAATGGACCTTCTGGGTCATTCTATCACAGTGCGACGGAAGTGAAGCTTCACTGTTGAGCTTCCGTCACCGAATGGAAACTTTTCCCCTCAATCGTTCTTATATATGTTGAGATACTGGTTAGTACAGGATGTCCCGAAAGTCTTGTTACACCTATGTATAATCTCGGAATATTAAATGATGTTTGGTTACAACAGGATGGAGCGCCTCCCCACTATTCCTTGAAGGTTCGTGAATATTTAAATGAGGTGTTTCCTGATCGATGGATTGGGAGAGGGTCTGCATTAAAATGGCCTCCGAGAAGCCCAGATCTCTCGAGTTGTGACAATACATTATGGGAATTTATAAAGGAAAATGTTTCTCAAAAACGTTATGATTCCAATGACGGACTAAAGGAAGCCGTAAAGGATGCTTTTAAAATTGTAACATCTAAAATGCTGAGGAGCATAGCACACCGAACGTGGCGTAAAATCATTCTGTGCAGTGAGGACGATGGTTTGCATACAGATCCATTGGATATATGATAACTTGTGTATAATTATGTATAAACTATAATGTATAATTCTGTATAAAATAAAATGTATCACAGTGTTTTCTACTATATACTTTCATTATCATAGATACAGAACACTGGAGTAACATTTACATATGAGTAACAAGACATTCAGACACCCTGTAGGTTAGCTGCATACAGTTCCATTGGATATATGATAAACTTGTGTATAATTATGTATAAATTATAATGTATAATTCTGTATAAAATAAAATGTATCACAGTGTTTTCTCCTATATACTTTCATTATCATAGATACAGAACACTGGAGTAACATTTACATAGGAGTAACAAGACATTCAGAACATCCTGTAGGTTAGCTGCGACTTTGACATAATGATGCTTGTCGTATGTGATGCTTAACTTCCTTCCTCTATGACTGGGAATGTTGGTGATGCGCAGCAGCCGTGCCTGTGTATCCCCAACAAACTGATGTTCCACGATTTTGCTGTAAATATAGCACATGTCCGGGGGAGGGTCTCCATCTTCCAATTTCTCTAATTTCAGCTGATACAATAAGCTGCACAAGTCATGTTGTGATTCGTGAAAAGTATCTCTTTGTAAGGCTGCCCCATATCTGCCCTAGGTTATAATTTTGAACAGCCCTTTACCTTTAATATTTCTGTTAGCCTTTGATTTTAGAGTCAAGGTGTGTATCGGGGTATGTTTGTTTACGATTTCGTATACTAAAGCAGATGTAAGATTTAAACTTTTCAAACTACCATTTAAGTAGGCTGACCATACGTACCGTTTTGAACGGGACAGTACCGTTTTGTATGGGTTTTTGTATGGGTTCTGTCACTGAAGAATAATTGTAAGCTCAATATGTTTATGTACTTACTTTTTCATGAATACAGAATATTACATAACCCCCGTCCCCTTTTTGCCATCCCAATGTCCCGTTTTTGTCTCAAGGAAATATGGTCAGCCTACATTTAAGTCTCTTACAACATCCTCGGCTCTGTCATATTGACCCGATCCTAGTGTTACTTCTGTAATGTAGTACTGTGCCTCCCTACTCCGAGCGGCGCGCATGGTATCGTCCCGAATTACTCCTACCTTTTCACACTCATCACGGTTTCTAGGAACCATGAAAATGGGTTCTTTATTATCAATTGAAATTCGCATATTCCTATCTCATATGATTCATGGCTCAATTCAATGAGCCCATGGAGTTCTGTTACAAAGTTGGCCAGGGTGTTATTAGGATGTACAGACAGAGAAGAAGAGGACGGGAGTATGACGTAGAAGTGGTTAGGCGCCATGTTGTATATTATTTAAGCTTCATTATTGCATCAGTTCTTATATAGGTGTTGAAGCTTTCTGGGTACCCTAGCCATTTCACCAGGTACATTTTTCTCTTTCCTGAACCTTTGCTTCCTAAATTTTCTTCAATTTTAAATACTTTTTTCCTAAATTAAACGACACTTTCTGTAGCTCCTCGCCATAAACGCCCTCTGCAATTTCTTCCCCATTCAAATCTTCAATGTAAAAGAGCATCACCTCGTCTTTACGTCTCATAGCCCTAACTTTAAAAATCTCACCTATCCAACCTTCTCAAATCCTATCGTGAATTTATTCCCCGAATGAGAGTCTTATATAACACTGGTATGCATCAATTTTGCTGTCAAGGGTTTTGTAAGTGATTCTTATAGAGTTTTTCCTGCTGATTTCGAATCTGCAATCCGTTTTTCTCAATCAGCTCAGGTTATCCGGCTATGGCCTCATAAGTAAAATAGAATTTTTCGTGATTTTGTCAAAGCGGAATTGGAACAGTAACATCTATCATCACTTGTTTCACTTGTATAATATTTTTTTTACTTTTCAGGCATATAGATAAAATATTTCATAATGAATAGAGCGTGTAAAAATGATCCCAATAGATTCTGCTACATATGTGGGACGGTTACCATGCCAAATAACCAGTCCCAAATCACTAAATTTGTGAAGACAATGTATAGAGCATACTTTGGAATTAAGCTAGGGGACCAGGGCAAAAATTTCGCCCCTCATATGTGCTGCAAGACGTGCATTGAAAATTTGAGAAGATGGAGCAAAGGCAGAGCGAAATCTTTGCCTTTTGGAATTCCCATGATTTGGAGAGAAGGAAAGGATCACGTGACAGATTGCTATTTCTGCATGACAAACCTCCAAGGTGGGCTTATAAATTTATTTTTCTTAAATATTTTGAAATCCTCGTATGAAACTTGACATAATATTCACCATAATGTAATATTCACCATATATAGCATAATATTCACCATAATGGTAATCATACATTTACATATACATATTGTTATAGAAAATACATTTACACATACATATTGTTATACAAGTTACATTTACATATACAATGATTGTATATTTTCTTTCTTTTTCATTCATATTGTCCCCGAAGGGACAATATGAATGAAAAAGAAAGAAAATATACAGACTCCATCGATCTATTTCATATCTTACAGACCGCAGCCTTCCCTCACGAGCCGCCACTGTCTGAATGCTTCTTCTATTTCATATGCAAGTTTTATATCCATGTTTCTGTGTTTCTATTTTCAGGAGTTAACAAGAAGAATAAACACATTGTTGTATACCCTGACATTCCTTCTGCTATGAGACCTGTACCCCATGGTCCTGGAATTCCAATACCCGACCCACCTCAAACCCTGGACTTCGATGATTCTGATGATGAATCAATGACCAATGCTAATGACCAGTCCCAGTCGTATATACCTCAAAATACCGCTTCAAATGAGCAGAGGCCTCTCAACCAGGCCAAACTTAATGATCTTACCAGGGATTTAGGACTTCCAAATTAGCTGCGAGATCTTGGGCTCACGACTTCGAGAGGACAACTTGCTGGCTCCGGGAACAACATTCTCCTGGTATAGGAAACGAGAGGAAGAATTCCGCAAGTTTTTTGCAGTGCACGAAAATACCTCTTCCTTAGAGTACTGCTGCAATGTTGAGGGGCTAATCGAATCCTTGGGCCTGCCATATAACGCATCAGAATGGAGGCTATTTATAGACTCGTCTAAACGAAGTTTGAAAGCAGTACTTCTCAACATTGGGAATAGGGTTGCATCAGTCCCTGTAGCACATTCCGTACAACTTACTGAGAGCTACGATAACATGAACATTTTACTGGATGCTCTCGTATAAGACCAACATAACTGGAGGATCTGTGGAGATTTGAAGGTAATACTAATATCATAAGTAAACTATTGCTATTGACTATGTTGTTTTTCCAAAGGTTATTTGAGAGCGTATAAGAACACTTAACTTCCCCACAGAAGTGATACAGTCCAATGCATAGATTTTTTTATCTGATAGAACAAATTCTCTAAATTCTTTAAATATTTTCATTTTTTTTCAGATTGTGGCATTTGTATTGGGAATGCAAGGGGGATACACGAAATACCCATGTTTCCTCTGCAAATGGGATAGCCGAGCGGATGAGAAGCACTATGCACAGCGTGAATGGGCATCCAGAGAGAATTTTGAACCTGGGCCGCATAATGTCCTTTCAGTGCCCCTTGTACCACCAACAAAAATTTTGCTCCCACCACTTCATATTAAGTGGGCTTGATGAAAAATTTCATCAAATCAATGAATAAGGAGGTTCAGCATTCCGATATCTCGAGAGTAAATTTCCTCATATATCTGATGCTAAACTAAATGCTGGGGTTTTTGATGGTCCTCAAATTCGAACTTTGATCAGGATACTCAGTTCGAAAACGCAATGACTCCAACTGAGAAGAATGCCTGGCAGGCATTCAAATCAGTTGTCACTGATTTTCTTGGCAAGCGTAGAAGTCCAGAATACGAGTCCGTTGTCGAAAACTTGATGGAAGCTTTCAAAGCTCATGGGTCGCGCATGTCCATAAAAATGCACTTTTTGTGGTCCCACTTGGACTATTTTCCTGAAAATTGCGGGGATTATAGTGAGGAACAGGGTGAACGATTTCACCAAGATATCAAAATAATGGAAGAGAGGTACCAGGGAAACTGGGATATCAATATGCTGGCGGACTATTGCTGGTGTTTGAAGCGAGACGTGCCCGAAGAAAAACACAGACGGAAAGCCAAAAAAACTTCATTCCTTCCTCAATAAACTTTTTTCCATATTCATTGTATGAATAAAAGTATTTATTCACACAGTGTTTTCATTTTTCACGAGTGTTCTTATAATATTACTCGTATCTACAGTGTTTAAGCTAAAAAAATCAACAAATTTGGTGATAAAATTGGACTTATAATAAATGGCCAATAGAGAAAAAACCTGACCTGATTGAGGAAACCAATGTCATTTTCGAATTCAGCATGGTCGAATTATATAATATGAGTTGAAAAAACCCTCACAGCAGAAAAAACATTTAATATGCATACCAGTGTAATCATTGGTTTTGAAACGCCTAGAGCGTGGTGGCACTCTACCAATATCTTTTCTCACCTCACATTCTGTGTGCGTACCTCTTTCTAAAATTTCGTTCGGTGTTGTTCCAATCGCTCGGTGGTGTGAACGGTTGTAGGATGAGGCCAGCGAGTCCAGAATGTCTATATATCTGTGTGTGTTTTTACGTGTGAAATAGCGATGCATGCGTTCCTTTATGGTACGTTGAACTCTTTCAACTAAAGATGCCTTATGTATAGAATTGCTAGTGTAATAACTGATATTAAACTCCGTCAACATGTTCTGAAAAGCTCGGTCAATAAATTCTTTCCCTATGTCCGTAAAAAAATAGCCAGGAATCCTGTTTTCTTTCAACATCAACGTTTTGGTGGCTTTAGCAACTGTTTCAGGCGATTTATTTTTCAGGGGTACTAGCCACAAATATCTAGAGAATACATCTATTATGAATAGGATGTAGCGTAGCCTCCATTATACACTAAATATCTCTGTATGTCTGTTAAATCTGCGTGCCAAAGAGAATCAGCCGAGGCTTTTGTTGTTTTGGCTGTTTTAAACCTCTTTCTCACCGGCTCATGAAGTGTAGTAGCATCCTGCTCCCGTAAAAACCTCTCAACATCTTTTTTCCCTACTCCCTCATTATAAACGCCTCTGTACAGTCTATAAACGCCACCGTAGGAGGCTGGGTTAGAAATGTCATAATAACGGTTTCTTAATATGTTAACCATTTGCTTATTTTAGACGCGCGCGGATAGTGTTGGTCGATGCTGTTTGGTCTCTTCTTCCTCCTCTCTCAGAGATGTTACCGTTGGGTGCGAAGGCGTGTTCAGCTGTGGTATATGCGAGGCTTGTCCTAAGTCTTTTAACCGGTTCAAATTACCTATCATTGTTTTTGGGATGTTTATTTGCTGTAGTCTTGCTTTAATATGTTCCCATCCTGATGATGAGGGCCTATCCCACTTCCTCACCAAGTCGTGTACGATGTCAATGATGTTCGAACCCTGTACCTTTGATCCTTCAACAACTCAATAGATTATAAAGACTTAAGCCTTTATTCCTCAATGTATGTGGGAAACTGTTTTTTATACTTGCTCGATGTGTTGCGGGCTCGTGCCATTGTTCTTTGACTGTTCTTCTCTAGCCTCGGCCCCAGGTTCTATTCCTCCACACTGAACGTCATCAGCGCTGTGCCTAATAACTACGGGGACCTCTGTCGGATTCTTCGAATTTTCGTACTCATGAAGAAATTTCTGCAGAGCTTCTTGGTATAAGATTCTTTTGCATCAGGAGATTTTTCACTGTTTAATAAGTCTAACAACTCGCTTTCCATTCTCTTAAGCCTGCTTTTACGGGGTTCTAGAACCGTATCTGGACTCTTTCAGCTTTGTAGTGAAGCATACACCTCGTGTGGAATTACGACTACTTTCTTCATTAAATTAAACTAGTCAATAAAGGCCCCAAAACTGAAAATAAGATGAATAGGAATGAGCCCCCTCTTTGTACAATAATTCGCTTTTTCTTTCCCACAGTTTGACTTTTACGACCGAGTGCGCGTATTATGTGCTTGTAACGACGTAGGCGAGCCTTCTGAGGGGGTTTCATTGGTACAGTACCTTTTATAGCGTTAAGAGAGATTTCACAGATGCATTTTAAAAAGTCGGAGTCAATATTTTTAACAAACAGCTGTTGCAGTGCCCTTGGCAGTCGATGATAGAGTTTTATTAATTCAAAGTATTTCTTTAGCCTCTTTGTCATTCTGAAATATACACCGTTTCAGGCTCGTTTTGGAATATATTTATTCTTAGAAGCACCCGAAACGTGTTTCGCGTGTAAAGGTCACAAGGCAAATATCTGTAACGCTGGCTTGTAGCTTCTTTTTCAACTTCCAAAAACTCCTGATTCGGGAACATTTGATCGGCTAATACTCCAATTTGTGACACATCTCTACGTTGTGCGAATAAAACTAGAGGGTGTGTATTTAGTGACACATCGCGCATGTATCTATTTTCGAAAAATAGATTCTGACTGATAAAGAATACGCTTATTTGAAGATGGTGGGAGAACACTGTAAATGTCTCGGCAAACGTTTTATTCATTTCTGACATGAGATCGTCAATTACAGTGACCGTGTGCTCATTACCCTTTAACGAACTAACATCATAAACACCTTTGTGGGACAAAATGTCATCTTGGTACTCGTTGAATACGGGCTGTTATGTCGAATAGCACCATATGACTTTATGCACAAAATTGAGAACAGTTCTCGTTTATCTTTAACGATTTTAAGCATAAACACAGTTTTTCTACAACCTGTAGGGCCAGATATAATGCATGTGGAGGGGCTCGTGAACCTGAATTTTTCTACAGAATCAATCTCTAACACGTCACACTCCTAAGTGGAACATTTACAAAATATAATAAAATGCTCCTTATATTCTACATTCTCGTTTTTCTTCTTCTTCCCCAGAACCGTGAATGATGATGAGGATGAGGTACTGTGCCCAGCAACATATCCTCATCATAGACATTGCTGATGATACCGACGGCAGTGTAGTTGTTGTTGAGGCTACAGACTCCACCCCCGCTAGCGAACCTCCACAAGCGACACCTGTAGTACTCTCACGCAACATTTCGAGAAGAAAGCGGGTGCATGACGAAATTGATGATTTGTCTTCCACTTCAGGTGTAAAGCTCGCCAGGAGTGCGGGTGTTAGACCCACAGTAATAGAGCCCCAGCCCTCTTCGTCTTACGGTACAGCCTCCACAGTAGTTCCTTCTACAAATAAAACTGTGCCCCTTATTCCTGTTAATACCGTCCGTGCCCTCCACAGCATCATCATCTCATTCTGTAGACAGTGATGTAACATTCGAACTGGTGCGCATCACCACCCTCACCCCAGCCCTCACTAGAAGCCGTTACGTAGTCAGGATCGACCCGCGAACCATGTATAGCAGCGGTGATGAACACCGACTGCGGCGCGTAGTTGAGCGTATTGTGGAGTTTGCCCTTCAGAACAGTGAGGGCCGTGAAGCCAGGATGCGACTGTCCTTCGGGTTCGGGTCAGATGACAGTGATTGAGATGATTTGTGGGGAGTAATTCCCTACAGGCGCTTGGCAGCTGTAGATGTAGATTACATTCTGGGTCGTATAATGCAGGCCTCTCAAAGCAGCACTGTATTCGCCATGGACAACTTCACGATAGATATAGACCACGTATTCCGTGAAGCAGGACATACAGCCACACCTTATACGTTTGACTTCAATTCTCAGGCTATTTACAGACGGCATATAAACACCGAGCGTGGTTGCGGCTTTATGGCAATAATCTTGGCTCATATGTTTACTGTGCTAAATACAATTGCGTGTAATATCTGGATGCCGACGGTCGTGCAGCGTGCTCGTAAAGTGGCTGCAGGTTGCAAGCTCAAGTTTGACTGTAATATGGGTCCTGAAGAGTTGAGAAGGGTAGAGCAGGAAATGAATGTTCGTATAGTTGTATTTTCAATGGATGATCGTCGAAGGACTGTGTATGTTTTTAGAGAACGTACAAGACCTCTACTTATTTTAGGGCTGTCATGGGCATCATATCTCCCCACCGCAATATAACGACTCTTTACGCGAGTTATGATAAAAGTCGAAAATATGGACGGTATCATAATTTGTGTAAGGGATGGCTCGAGTTTGCGGATGAAATAGTGAAGCAGTGTAAGGATTGCCAAATGGTATGCGAGCGGTGTTAAAGCTCCAACTGTGAATGTCGTGTAGTCGAAGCTGAGAAGAGGGACTGTAATGTATGTAGACGCACATTTTTCAATAACTGTTTTGAATTCCATAAATCAAATGGTACGTGCAGGAAAATGAGAATCTGCGAATGTTTCATATGATGGACAGCTGGGAGAAATTCACGCATAAATATGATGAAATTCACTGTTGTACATCCCACGAGAAATATAAGGCAGATGGTATAAAGCATGTATGTTATGAAAGATGCTAAGCCTAAAATATACCTTGTATAACTGTATACTACGAAATAGAGACTTACACGGATGCTGTAACCAAAGAGGTTATCCCACATCTACTTGTAAGCTATCTGCGACGAGTGCATGAACGTCGAGTGTGATGAGTGTCGCAAATGTGGTAAACGAACAAACGTTTTTACAACGAGCGTACACGACACCCCCATGAAACTCTTTGTGTCCTATATTGTCAAGTTAGCGGACAAGTTGAAAAAAATGACTGTATATTGTTGCCCGTAACGGCACAAAATTTGGATCAGCTGAAGATCCGCCACCCCAGCCTTTTTTAGTTAGCTTTATAAGTCTAACTAACGAAAATATCACGAGCAAACCTAACCATTCGTCAAGGGCGTACAGTTGACCTAACGATTGGTTAGGTTAGGTCGTGATATTTTCGTTAGTTAGACTTATAAAGGTAACTAAAAAAGGCTGGGGTGACGAATCTTCAGGTGATCCCAAAATTTGATACACATTTCCTTTATAAGGAACTGCTTGAACACGAGTCATCAGAGATATTTACAGACGATCCCTTGACAAGAGGAAACAAGCTTATACAGATGCAAATAAGAGGTAATGTTCAGTTTAAAGACACGTTATTATTCACACCTTGTAAATTAGCCAAGCTACCCAAGGTAATGGGCGTAGCCGCCGAAGTTTCTAAAAGGTATTTCCCTTACACTTTCCTCACTAACGACACTTTAAATTACTTTAACGATGCTAACATGAGTGATACTGAGCGTGAAGATTTTCACCGCCACTACAACATTTTTAATGAAGATAATCCTTATAATATAGCGGATGAATGTGAGCGTTATTGCGTGAATGACGTGCTCGTGCTTAGAGTATGTTTCCAGGCCTTTAGAAGAATGTACATAGACCGGTTCAACTACGATCCGCTACAAGCCGCAACCACCATCGCCTCATTGTGCTTTACGGTGTTCAAGAACAACTTCATGCCTAAAGACACACTAGCCGTCATTCACAGAAACAACCCTCGCAGTTATGGGCACAAGGCTATTTACTGGCTCATACACCTACAACAACAGACAGGTGTATATATAAAACATGCTCGTAACACGGGGGAAGTGGCCATTAAGATCAATGGTCGTGTTTTACGGGTGGATGGTCTAAACGAAGACCACGCCACTGGTGAGAAGAATGCGTACTCCTTTAACGGTTGTTGGTGGCATGGATGCCCACGTCCTGAGTGTGGAATCGGAGATATCCATGGTAGATCTGCCGACAGTCTCGCATGGACCCGCACCCGCGATCAGCTTATAAGCTTCCAGTTCACCCACAAGGTCTTGTGAGAGCACGAATATGATGCACGGATGGAGATAGATGGACAGTATAGCAAAGAAATAAACACCATCAAGCGTTCAATGGTGCTGGATCCTCTCAAATGCGGCTATAGTTTGTTCAGTGGACATACCAAACCCCATCAAACTATACTTTCCACCTACGGAGGTCGTGAAACTCCATTACTACGACTTCTGTTCTTTATACCCCTACGTGATGAGGAACAATCCGTACCCCGTAGGCGCACCTGAAAAATTGGTGGGCACCGCCCTGCCTACCGTCGAAGAGTTCTCAGTTAATTTGAACGAGAACTATTTCGGCCTTTCTTTTGTAGATGTGCTCCCCCCTCACGATTTATGGATGACAGTCTTACCCGTCGTTATAGATCACAAATTCATGTTCCCTCTGTGCGTGAAGTGCACAGGTGAGAACAATCGGGCCTATAATCACACAACCAACCAGAGGAAGATCAGAGGCGTACATACAAGTCCTGAGCTGTCCCTAACCGTTCGTCACGGTTACAGAATATTGAAGATATACGAGGTGTGGACGTTTCAAAAGCTCTCCAACCTTTTCACATCATATATAAGCACTTTTTTGAAGGATAAAGTAGAAGCATCAGAGTACCCGCGAGGTGTTGAGACCGAAAATGAAAAATCAGCGTATATTAGGCGCTACCGTGATCGTTAAGGGATACAACTTGAACGGGACCAAATTGCAAAGAACCCTGACAAGCGTTTTAGTGCAAAGTTGCGCTTAAATCATGAAGATCGTGAATGTGGGTAATACGTACTTAATAAAGTACAACAGAATCGAATTGGCCTCAGATACATCACGTGTTACAAACATACCTGTAGCCAGTTTCACAACAGCATACGCCCGCATCAAACTTTGGAGTCTACTGCATTCTCTTGGATGGAGGGTTCAGTACGCAGACACAGATAGTGTGATATTCACGGAGAGGGAAGGTGAATACATGCCTCCGATTGGGAATTCCTAGGAGAGTTGACTGATGAGATCAAGGATGAGTATGGAGATAATGCCTACGCTGATTCTTTTGTCTCAACAGGCCCAAAAACTTACGGGATTCGGGTGAGGGTGGGAAGGAGATCAGATATATCGTGAAGACGAAAGGCATCACCCTTAACCAGGCGAAACCGGCGGATCTTCAACTTTGATTCGCTGAAGAAGCTAGTGAGCTTAGAGGATGAGGGTGGTCAACCACCCCAACTGACTGTAGGGACTCACAATTTTCGGTCACAGAAGCTGGGGAGCGTGAAGGAACTTAGAGGGACGAAAGTGTGTCGCAACACATAGGAAAAGCTACCAGGTGCCTGGCACCTACGATACTGTTCCCTTTGGATACCGCGAGACGTGAATATTGATGTTATGTTAGCGTACATTTAATTGTTGACGAAATTATACAATTTATTTAATTTCTATTTATTACATGTATTTCTTTCAGTTATGGTGCATGAATATTTGTTATATATATATATATATATATATATATATATATATATATACATATATATACATATATATACATATATATATATATATATATATGTATATATATATATATATAAATACAAATATATATATATGTATATATATATGTATATATATATATATATATATATATATATATATATATATATATATATATATATTATATATATCATACAGGGTGTTTGAAAACTTTCTGTACAAATTGTAATGGGGTATAGGCAACACCAAGACAAACCCTTTTCGTCTATAAGTGTATGTCCGCTGACGTCACCATTCGGCGCGAGAGGGCGCCGCTGCAATTGGCTAAAAGGTGAAGTGGGCTACACTCGCGCTTGCCGTGGGCATTCTTAAATCGGACGTAGTACGCGTAACATGGAGCGCTTCACGACTGCTGAGATGGCTGACATGCATATGGTGTATGGGGCTGCCAATGGAAACGGAAGAGCTGCTGTGAGGTTGTACCGACAGCGCTTCCCAAACAGACGTGTGCCAAACCACCAAACGTTTGCGCATTTGCATCGGCGACTGCGAGAAACTGGAACATTCCATGCAAACATGCATGACACTGGTCGGGAGATAAACCCGCCCGTCGAGTCGGGCAGGCAGCAGGTACGGCCCAATCAACTTGAGATGGACGATACCCGCCCAAACATTGACGGCGAACCGTTCTTGATGAGCATGCACCCGTGTAGCATGTGGATTTGCGTGCGCCCACACGTGAGAATTGTGCATGTTAAACACACCCTCACGTGTGAAACAGGCCTCATCTGAGAACAGCACATAAGCCGGAAAATTAGGCTGCACCGCTGTCTGCTGCAGAAACCAGCGTGCGAATTCCACACGAAGAGGGTAATCCCGAGGTTGTAATGCCTGGACTCTCTGACGATGAAACGGATGTAACTGCTGCTCGTGCAACACTCCAGACCAGGTCGCGGTTCACACCGAGGATACGTGCAACACCTCGCGTGCGTGCGCTTGGATTGTCCTCAAATCGCCGTAGGATTTCTTCTTCCATGTCAGGAGTGCGCACGTTTCTCTCCCGACCAGTGTCATGCATGTTTGCATGGAATGTTCCAGTTTCTCGCAGTCGCCGATGCAAATGCGCAAACGTTTGGTGGTTTGGCACACGTCTGTTTGGGAAGCGCTGTCGGTACAACCTCACAGCAGCTCTTCCGTTTCCATTGGTAGCCACATACACCATATGCATGTCAGGCATCTCAGCAGTCGTGAAGCGCTCCATGTTACGAGTACTACGTCCGATTTAAGAATGCCCGCGGCAAGCGCGAGTCTAGCACACTTCACCTTTTAGCCAATTGCAGCGGCGCCCTCTCGCGCCGAATGGTGACGTCAGCGGACATACACTTATAGACGAAAAGAGTTTGTCTTGGTGTTGCCTATCCCCCATTACAATTTGTACATAAAGTTTTCAAACACCCTGTATACATATATATATATATATGTAAAAATGAACAATTAATAATCAATATTCATTTTTACATAAGAACCAAAATCCCTTAACTCGAGTTTAGATAATAATTTTACTTGTAACTTCCTATTTTTGTTTGTGTCACAACCCTACGATCTACCATTTCTATGGTTTAGTCCTATCCATTTTCCCTTTGTTATAGAAGTTATTATGAGTAATTATGATTGTCTTGCATTTCACCCTCGACCATAGATTATGCATGCACATTGCATATAACAGGATTGGAACCCGTAGTTGTGCTTCTTAGTCGTTCATACTCACTCTTTGTCTTTAACCCTAAAAGGACGACCGCTACATATTGATAACGTTTCAAATACACGCATTCATAACTTAACCCTACAAACAATTCCGGCGTTAAAGGGTTAATTCGTTTCTTTTAGGTCCTCCCAAATAATGACTTACAGTTACACTGTACGTATGATATAATGTGAATACTATGACGTCATAAAGTAACTTAATTCTCTTCACGTTTCCATACCGCCAATACTGAATCACCCATTTGGTATGTGGATATCTTTCATGTTCAATATATGGTAAATTCTTTAATAATATAAAAAAAAAAACTTCATTCTCTATACATCATTATTTATATTGTCCTACCTATTGTCTACTGATGCCTATCAACCAATCAGTCCATATTTTACGTGTGTCTATAATACGCACACAACCTATTGTGTTACGTACATGTAAAATACGTCCACATGAATTTTTTTTTTCAAGTGCGTTCACCCCTCACAAGATATTCATAAATGCTTAGGTAAGTGATCGAATTCGCTAATCACAGCAAAATCGAACGCTTCTATGATAAATACCTCCTCTCGCTCTGATTCAAATTTATAACATATTATAACATAATATAACAAAGTATGTTTTATATAAATCCATACCGTATGTGCCCATGTACTTTGTATTATATTTCTAACATCTTAATTGTCTATTAATATGAAGCACTGTAAAAACAAAACAAAGTTATAGTAACTGTTTAATTGTAATTAAGTGTAATACTTTAATTTAATATAACGTAATGTACTTTAATGAAACTGTAATTAATAATAACTTGTAATGTACTTCAATGAAACTGTAATTAACTGTAATGATTTAATATATAATGTAAGAATGTACTTTAATAGAACTGTAATGGACAATCATAAGCGAATGTGAAGTAATCCATAATCGCGAGTAATAGACCAAAACGAAAATGTGCACAGTGGTGTAATTAAATTGTACTTATGTACTACTACGAAGTGATATCGCCTTCAGAAATGAAGACTCGACAAACAAATACGATTAGTTTTTTAGTTTTTTTAGTTTTATTTGGAATCTTTCAAACATCTGATCATGTGTTTAAAAGGGGTGAACTTAACCTTCAACTTCCTTCCCCCAACATTTAGGCTTCTATGATACATGTATTTGTAAAATGAACTTCACTTCTTTACGGGACTCTTCTTTGGTCACTACTACGAGACTCTCTTGTTAGCAGCCTCGCTGCGAGGAGGGGGCAGAGGCCCCTTGCCTCCTTAATTTTTTAGATTCGGGCATGAGCCATGGTCGAAAGAGGTCGAACCTC
>JAJOZX010000944.1:0-35000 GCA_023014485.1 Bathynomus jamesi
ATATATATATATATATACAAGGTGGCGCAAAAGTCGCGCATCATAGAGATAGATGGCTGCGAAATTAACAATAGACGAGTGGGTGAGCTTGGTTTTAATGCATGGAATACCAGGTACTACAAATCGAAGAATCGGTACAGAATTTAAATTTTGTACCAGTTCATCTATTTGTTGTACCTGGCATTCCATACATTAAACCCAAGCTCATCCTCTCGTCTATTGTTAATTTCGCAGCCATCTCCTACCTAAAGAAAAAATAATAATTGTAATCAATACTAAAAATTCCTATGATGCGCGACTTTTGCGCCACCTATATATATATATATTATATATATATATATATATATATAGATATATATTATATATATATATATGTTTACCTGTTTCACCTCCTTGGTAACGGAAAAGGTCGAACATACAACTTTACATTGAATCCAAACCAAGGGTCGCTGCATTATCTAATCACCCATCCAACCACTGAAAAGTGGTTGGACGGGGAACTATATATATATATAATATATATATATATAGTATATTAAACTTTTTTTACTTGTTTTAAATTCAATTTCTTTCTATCTTTTAAGTTTACAGATATCAACAAATTTAGAGCACACACCACGCGTATATATATATATATATATATATATATATATATATAATTTCTCGAATAGTTACGCCTCGTAAAAACAGTTTCCGTATACATTGCAGATTCATAAAATTGAAAAACTTAATAAAAATTTAAATATAGAGATAAATCACTGTGAATTATATATTCCGCCAATATAATTCTATAATTCTTATCGTAATTTTTGTGTGTAAAGTGTAAAGACATTATAAAAAGGGAATACAATATATATATATATATGTATGTGTGTGTGTGTGTGTGTAAATTAATACTGTGTTTATCGTTGTATATAATCTGCTCTATTCTTAATCTAAATAGACATTTACGATTATGTACCGAATGTGTCCTTTTTCCTGACAGAAGACTTTCAAATAAGCGTGTTTCTGTAATTTTTTTCCCTTTACTGTATACAACCAATTGTACTGCAACGTCTTGCTTGGTTAATTTTGTATATCATATATAAGATTGTGCTTTTCTTATAAAAATTCTAAGAGAATATTTATATTACAATGCTTTATATATATATACAGTATATATATATTTATATAACTTATATAGTTATTATTCATTGATTTTATCTAAATAAAACTGACGTAAATGTATTTGTGTTTGGATATATAAAATAATTTTTTATTAACACACTTCCACCTAAATGAATATTCTAAATTCTGTAAATTGTATTTCGTATATCATAATATATAATTCACTATAACTGTCGCTATAATTCAACTAGAATAAAATAGTTACGCTCTCATATTACAGTATATTATATTATTTCATATATACCCGAGTGCGGATCGCTTTCTTCATTATCTGTAACGGGACTGCGTTTATTAAAGGTAGTTTACAGTTCGATGCCATGAAAATACGCTGTAATAATAAAAATTGTACGCAGATCCTTTCGCACAAACAATGTAGTAAAGTTTACTGACACGTAGTAAAATGTTACTAATCCCAGTAGTGAGGAGGGATCCGGCTAAATTATAGGAAATTCCATTATTGTGGTTTGGTATTATATATTTTAAAAAGAAGTTACTTTACTGTTCTTCAATTAATTTGCTCATGAGATTTAGAGAGGATAAATGGTAAATTATATTGAATTGTTTTGGTACATATTACGAGTCCGTTTATGATTAATATACTCTTAATAGTTGAGATAAATTTCGCTAAAATGTCGTGAAATTGAAAATATTAATAAATTAATAAAATATTAACTAATTTAACGTACGTTTGTACTGTGTATTTTTATAAATAAAGAATGAAAATAAAAAATTTATATAAATTTTACTTCGAAAACGCATTCAAGCACCGTGTTTTGACTGTAGCTGTAGTTCGTAAAGAAGGAGGTATACACCGCTTTCGCTAATGACTCCGTGCATGCATTTTCTGAAGGTGAAAAGACACTCGGTATAATAAATCCAACGTGTCCACACTTTCCTCGTGTTCATTGACACGCTTCCAACTCGAATCTAAACGAGGGTCTGAAATAAAACACCACTTGGGAGACATTTTAAAAATAACTCTTACTCTTTATGGAGCTTTTCACTCGTATATCACTTCGTCACAAATTTTATCACTGGCGCACTTTGCCCTCACACTTTGTCCTCGATGCTGTTGAGTTCTGTGCTGTTGAGTTCTGTGCTGTGTTGGTTAAACAAAGAAGTTAAAAGAGACACCGTTCTCTTCACTTCATTTAAGTAAATCGTAAAGCCAAGATTTATCACACTCTGAATCTCAATCATTCTCATCGTCAACCATTTCGATAAAGGTAAAAGAATTTCCTTCTTTGTTCGAAAATGTTACCAGCCATTACTCAAATAACTTTCGAAATATTTAATGACGTTTCATTTTTTAATACTTCTTTTGGATATTTTTAATGTTGACATTAATGTCTGTGGGATTCGTGGTCGTATATGTAGTGATTAGCACCTTTGACTACGAATCCACCCACCCCAGGTTCGATTTTCGGCGACGGCAGACGGCGCTCATCTCACACAGTCGTTTATCATTTCATACAAAAAAAAATTGGTTGGTAGATAGATGGGTATCCTGGGTAGCCTAGTGGTTAGGACGCTGAGCTGCTGATCGGGAGATTGTGAGATCGAGTCCATGCTAAGACTGTAATTTTCGTGAGAATGAACAATTCGGACGGAAGTAAAACCAATGTTACCAAGGCTATATATATATATATATATATATGGATCACCTGAAGATCTTTCCCCCCTCCAGAGTGTCGACCTGAAGATCTTCCTCCCCAGCCCGATCCACCTGAAGATACTCCACCCCAGTCCACTCCCGCCAGTTTTGACAGTAAACTAACGAAAATATCACGACAGGGCAGACCTATAATTGAATGCCCAGTTAGGTCAACTGAATGCCCGGTTAGGTTAATGAATGCCCGGTTAGGTCAACTGTACACCCTTGACAATTAGTTAGGTTAAGTCATGATATTTTCTTTTAAACTAACAAAAATATCATGACTTAACCTAACCAATCATCAAAGGCGTACAGTAGACCTAACCGGGCATTCAGTTGACCTAACCGGGCATCCAATTAACCTAACCGGGCATATATATATATATATATATATATATATATATATATATATATATACATATATATATATATATATATATGATCAACTGAAGATCCCCCCCCCCCCCCCAGCCCGATCCACCTGAAGATCCCCCCCCAACTCTACCTGGGGGGAAGATCTTCAGGTGATCCATATATTATAATATATATATATATATATAAGTCAGAGAAGCACGAAAGCGATAGATTTAGGGGCTATAATGACCGATGATACGAAATTCGAGACACAAGACCAGACAGCGATAAACAAAGCAAAAGGAGTCGCGGGACAGGTACTAAAAACGTTCAAAAGGAGAGACAAGACAGTAATGATTCCCCTGGTGAGAACACTGATCATACCAAAACTTGAATACAGCTCAGTTTTGACGTCCCCATATAAAAAGGAAGAAATTAATAAACTAGAAGAAACGCAGAAACATTTCACAGCCAAGAATGATGGCTGCAAAGAACTCAACTACTGGGAAAGACTGCGTATACTAAATCTATACTTCCTGAAAAAAAGAAGAGAGAGGTACACCATAATCTACATATGAGGGGTCCCGCGTCTTAAGGTTCCCAAGCGCCAAAATTAAAATTCGCCAGAAATCGCCTCCAAAGTTCAGCAATATTCTGGCAATAGTATCTCTGTTATTAATTGAGCTAGAACGTTCATTTTTGGCTAAATTAGAGTTCTAAGTATGCTAATGAAGATGTTGATGAGTTTTTGGAATAGATTTTTATATTTTATATATATTTTTTAAATTTTTTTTTCTTATTATGCAGAACTTTGGGTGCGATTTCTAGCACAGAATGATTCCATTGATTTTTCATCACTATCACTAGCACGGTGAGACATTGCTGCACACGTTGATAATAGATAGAAACCGGGTGAGTAGAATAATCCACGCAATATTCAGCATATGAGCACGAACACAGGACACCTGCTAACAGCAACGCGAGTCTTAAGGTACTGGCGGGATGTTTCATGTTTGTGTCGTGTCCCTCTCGGCGCGTGGAGCGGGTGGCCAATCAGAAAGCAGAGCGGCGTGGCTGCCATGTTTTCATTGGCTCGCGCTCCTCCTGCTGTTCCTGCCACCCAGAGACCGAGCGATAGAGGTGAAAAAAGTAGTTCGCTTCATAAGGTTTTCAACCATACTTCTAGTGTCGTAAGGTCATTATAACCCAAACCACGCGATAGAGGAAGGGTGAAAATAGTGATATCCATCAAAAACACGTTTTCGCCTGTGGTGGCGCTTAGGTACCTTAAGACGTGCGACCGCTCATATGGAAAATGATCGAAAAACTGGTACCAAACCTCAAACTAAACTCAATTACTATCCAAATAACGCTGGAAAATAGGAGAGGCAGAATGTGTAGTGTTCCCAAATTAAAAGCCCGACAAGGGGCCTCTTCATCACTAAAGGAAAATAGCTTGGTTATTAGGGGGCCAAGACTTTTTAACCAGCTTCCAAAGGACCTCAGAAAGGTTACAGGGGTCAAAGTTGAAGTCTTCAAAGAAGACTAGATGCCTGGCTCAGGACGGTACCAGATGAGCCGGGTGTACCTGGCTATGTGCGGTGGAGAGCGCAAGAGAGCAACTCGCTCCTCAACCAAGCCAGGCCTAGAAGCGGGGCAACCAGCTTGACCTTCGTGTGCAGAGAGACCAACGCACGGAACTGCAACAAGGTTAACGAGGTATATATATATATATATATATTATATATAATATATATATATATATATATATATATAGCCGCAGCAGAAATAAGAAGGCGAAAACAGCTTGAAACCTTTTTTATCACTACACGGATGTTTCAGGCTTTCACAGAACCAATTATCAAGGCATTTCTAAAAATTTTTAAAAAAAAATTAAAATATGAAAAATAAAAGTATTTTAATATTTTAAAGCTTTTAACTTTTTAATTTTTAGAAATGCCTTCATAATGAGAGCCCGAAACGTCGGTGTAATAATAAAGAAGGTTTAAGGCTGTTTTTGCCCTCTTATTCCTAATATATATATATATATATATATGGTGATATTCCAAAGCTTGGTAAGCTCCACCTACCTCAATTTTTTTTAATTTTCTTTTTTTTAATTCTTGTTGGCAGAAAAATCCTATAAATAATTAGCCTCTACTTCTGTTTCTTTCCAATCGTAACAGTTAGGTTTCAAACGATCGTAAACAGCCCTGTAATTCATTATTTTCTATATATATACAGGGTGTTTCATAACATGTGGACGCACTTTCAGGATGGATTCAGGACCTGAAAACGATGAAAAAAGATTATATAAAGACAACATAACTGTCAAGACCCGAATAATTTCGGAGATGAACTCGACTAAGTTTCTTTAGAATATCCTTGACCAATCTTGAAGAAAGAGTCGTACTGTAAACCAAATTAAAAAGATTCTTTGAGTTGTACAATCTTGACTTGCGGTATTGGGTTCCATGTCATAAATCTTGGATCAAAGACAATAAGCACACATGCTGGTATTTTGCATACGAGTCAAACTCCCATTCTCCAAGGTAATATACTGTATTTATACTATTTCTATATTGTTTAAATTCGTGTTTAATAAAGATCTATTTACTTCAGCCATATTTGTATACATAAAATCCTATAAAGAATTACTTTAATTACCTTTAAGTAACTTGGCTAGTAGCCGTAGCTCAGTGGGTAACATCGTTCCCCTGAAAACGAAGGAAAAGCATTGAAATCGGGGGTTCGATTTCCAACGATGCTGATAATTATTTAATACCAATAATCCGGGAGTTAGCGCAATGAACCGCGCTCGTCTGGCCTGAGCGCTGTGTCAGTTTTTGTCCTTCCTAAATGATAATTATTGAGAATCTTAGATTTTAGTCTAGTACTATTTTGGGATTCTGGTATTAAAAAATAAAAAAAATCCTTGGTACAACTTACTTGAAGTTGCTCCACAAAGTAATAATGATTTAGCAGATAAGAACAGAACCCTTTTATATCGAGTTTTAAGAGCTTTTTTGTGAGGGAAGATCCTTATACATAACTCATATAGAGTTATTCCTATTTTAATATATGCTAATAAACTTAACCTATAAATATGAGTATGTTATTAACGTCTCAAAATATTAGCACATACAACTATAAGAAATCTTTTAAATGGAAGGTAAACTTCAATTTAAAAAAATAATAATAATATATATATATATATATATATTATATATATATATATATATATATATATATATATATATATATATATATATACATACACAATATGATAAGGTAGAGCGAGGTAGGACACAATCTAGCCCCATCTCAAGGCTTCTCCTCCAAGCTGTGTTAAACTGAAAGTACATTGAAAGAGTCTCGATTGAAATCGTGATAACGGACAATAATTCATGGTTTGAAAAGAGAAACGATTAATTAATTTCTGTATCTCCATTCTCTCACACTAATACCTTGCTAATTTCAGACAGTTTTATATATATATATATATAGTTATCTCAGTTATCCAGGGGACCATTCTGAGTTGTATTATTATATATAATATATATATGAAATTATTTCACGAAAGTAACAGGTAAAAAATATTTATGATGAAAAAACCACGAAGAAAAGGAAACACAGAATGGTGCTCAAGCGCTTTCGTCAATGACATCCTCAAGAACACTGAAGTAAATAAAGAGTTGGAGACTATATATAGGTAAAAAAAAAAATTATATATATATATATATAGAATAAAAATTGTGGCAGGAGCATACAAATTTGTAAGGAAAACTACCATTTCCTTACAAATTTGTATGCTCCTCCCACAATTTTTATTTCTATATTATATATATATATTATATATATATATATATATTATATATATATTATATATATATATATTGTGACCTATATATAGTCTCGAACTCTTTTTTACTTCAGTGTTCCTGAGGATGTCATTAGACGAAAGCGCTTGAGCACCATTCTATGTTTCCTTTCCTTCATGGTTTTTTTCATTATATATATATATATTTTTTTTTACAGTATACAGGGTGCTTCAAAAAAATTACTACTTACATAGCGCTAATATACCGAGGGAAATGTGTCTCAAAGCAGTTAACGAGGCATTTCGACGATTCAGAACTTATAATGATACTCATGGCGAGGATGTTAAAATCCATGGATAAATACTGTATATAAACAAAAAATACACAGTATTGAAATATATTTTTTGAAGCACCTTCATACTAAGTAGTAACATTTTTTTTGAAGCACCCTCTATATATGAGGCGTCGTGAGTACGAGGGGCGAACTCGCCAAACCAGTTTTGAGATAGACGCGTTTAAACTTTGTGACTATTGTGTACGATGGGCACATAGCGCAAATACACGCATTGAAATAAACTACATTTTCAGTGCGCGAGGCGGGTATTTGGCTATACCAAGTTGATTGCGGATGGGGGAGAGTTGAACTATTCATTCGTGGACCAATCGCAAAATCGCCAATGTGGCGAGTACGCTCCTCGTACTCGCGACGCCTTATATATATATATATATATAATGTCCCAAAGGTCCTATCCCGTAATGTACATTATATTAGTTTTGAGGCAGAATTTCTGTGACACCCTGTGTGTGTGTGTGTGTGTATATATGCGCTTCGGTGGTGTAGTGGTTAGCGTCGCTGACTACGAATCCATCGGCCCCGGGTTCGAGACCCGACGGCAGCCGGCGCGCAGCAAAACCCAGCTGTTCATCCTTCCACACAATAAAGAAAAATGGTTGGTAGATAAATGGGTACCCTAGGTGGCCTAGTGGTTAAGACGCAGGGCTGCTGATGGGGCGTGGTTCGGATTCCACGTTAAACTGTAGGTCTAAGGTGGAGTGAAAAGTTTGACCTTCGTCAGAATGAACAATTCGAGCGGAAGCTAACCAAAGGTTACCTTTAAGAGAGTATTGTTATCTTTTAAGTATGTAATATAAGGTTTACCCCCCCCCCCCCTTTTCAAGAGTTTAAAAATATCTAAGGAAAAAATACTCTTGTAAATTTAAATCATTGCAGAAAAAGTTTGATCATTATTTTCACCATTTTTAATATATATAATATATATATATATATATATATATATATATATATATATAGAGAGAGAGAGAGAGAGAGAGAGAGAGAGAGAGAGAGAGGCGCTCATAAGTTTTCATAAAGAGAAATATTTGAGTTATATTCGTCTTTTTTCTCTTGTACCATGCATAGGATAGTTATGAAAAGTTTACCGTTCGTTTGGAAAAATTTAACAAATAAAGAAATTATTTTAACTCCAATATATAATGTAAAACATCAAAGAATTTTAGGAAAATAAAAAAAGTGTTAAAATGCGAAAGTTTTTGTACGGTTACTTGCAAAATTATTCAATACTTTGTGTGTCCACTTTTTGCTTGAATGACTTCAAGGTTTCGTTTTGGGTATTTTTTTACGAAGTTTCCACATCTCTTAAAATAAATTTTAGGCCATTTTTCTAAGAAAATTGTCACAATTCATTCATATTGGAAGGACTTCTCTTGTGGAGAGCTTTTTTCAAATGAAACTATAAATTCTCGATTAAATTAAGATCTGGGCTTTGACTGGCCACTCAAGAAGCTTGAAATTCTTTCGTTGAAGACATTTGATGGTGCTCTTACTTTTATGTTTTGGACCATTATCTTGTTGCAGTACCCAACTGCGACCCATTCGCAACTCCCGAACTGAAGGCAATACATTTTCTTCTAAAATTTCCTAATATTTCTTCGAATTCAAATTGCATTGATGACAACGAACTTTCCTGGACCAGAACCACTAAAACATCCCCCAAAGAAGCAAACTACCACCACTATGTATAACCGTAGGAAGGATGTATTTTTCCTCGAATGCAGTATTTGATTTTCGCTAAACATACCGTTGCTCGTTGTTCCCAAATAATTCAATTTTGGTCTCGTCTGTCCAGAGGACTTTCTTCCAGAATGCGAATCCATCATTTTGATGGTCCTTGGCGTACTCTAAACGAGTTTCTTTGTGCGCTTTTCGTAGTAGAAGTTTTCTTCGAGCAACTTTTCCATGCAAATCATTCTTTCTCAATGTACGATATACATCTGCTTGATAGACATCAATCTTAGACAGGCTTAATGTTTGGCAAATATCACCCGCAATCACTCGTGGATTCGCAGCTGCCATTCTTTCAATCCGTCAAGCTGTACGTTCTGAAATCTTGCAAGATCGTCCATACCTCGGTAGAGTTTTGATTGTTCCAAAGCTTTTCCATTTCTTTATAACTGCAGCAACCGTCTAAATGGAATTCGAAGTTCTTCTCCTATCTTCCTATGACTCTTTTCAGTCTCGTGTGCAGCAGTAACAGATCTCTGAAGATCTGTAGACAGCTCTTTACCACGACGATCCATTGCTTACTAATGACTCGTACAGTCATCCGTCTTCCCTGAAGATTCACAGAGAAAATCCGAGAATTCAGAATTGCCAACAGTCTCTAATCAATAAACAGCCAACCACTGCCAAAAATTGTAAATTATTCAAGCCTAAGGTGGACACACAAAGAATTAAGTACTTTTGTCAATAAATGTACGAAAACTTTTGCATTTTAGCTTTTTTATTTTCTTTAAATTCTTTTATATTTTACATTATATGAGAGATCCCGCGTCTTAAGGTACCTAAGCGCCAAAATTAAAATTCGTCAGAAATCGCCTCCAAAGTTCAACAATAGTCTGGCAAAAGTATCTCTGTTATTAATTGAGCTAGAACGTTCATTTTTGGCTAACTTAGAGTTCTAAGTATGCTAATGAAGATGTTGATGAGTTTTTGGAATAGATTTTCATATTTTATATTTTATATATATATATTTTTAATTTTTTGATTTTCTTATTATGCCGAACTTTGGGTGAACTTTTGGCTGGCTATAGAGGTGAAAAAAGTAGTTCGCTTCATAAGGTTTTCAACCATACTTCTAGTGTCGTAAGGGCATTATAACCCAAACCACGCGATAGAGGCAGGGTGAAAATAGTGATATCCATCAAAAACACGTTTTCGCCTGTGGTGGCGCTTAGGTACCTTAAGACGCGCGACCCCTCATATATTGGAGTTAAACTAATTTTTTTATTTGTTAAATTTTTTCAAACGAACGGTAAACTTTTCATAACTGTCCTATGCATGGCACAAAATAAAAAAGACGAAGAAAACTTAAATATTTCTCTGTATGGATACTTATGAGTACCACTGTATAATTTAGGGTGGATCGATTTTACATTTTTTTCGATTTCCATATTCTAATAGAGACAAAAACTTGCGCATGCATGAGAAAATAGCCTCTGCAAAATCCTAGCTTAATAGGTAATCATCTTCTGCCCCCGGCAGAGCGATGAAAATCATATTTTAGTAGTCAAAAACGTATTTTTCTTATAATTTTTAAAATATTTCAATATGCATCAAAATTATTCCTAATAACTATAAAGTCGATGAAAAAGACCTCATATGATCGTTTTTCCAAGCGCGTTGTCCTACGTTAATATCTTTTGCCCCCGGCAACAACGTCAAATGTTGAAAAAATAGGTAATTTATATACATATTTTCAGATCGGCTCTTTGTCTTAAATAATGCATTTATATATTTCCATAGCATTTATATCGTTGCTTAGGCATGAAATAACACACACGCAAAATTTATGACTCTAGAGTAATATCTTCTGTCCCCGAGAAAAGTCTAAATGTGGATTATAATTACGTTAATACGATGTTATAAAGTACGATAAGTACTAAGTACAGCTCCTCGCTTGCTAATTTTATAAAATTAGCAACCCAGAACTCACCACGAGGAAGTGGCTGTACGTCGAGTTCCACCCTATCCAGCCCCAACCACCCTTCCTTTGGCTGCATGTCGATTTACATACGGTAATCTTTCTTAGAATCAAATTGTGGAATTTTTGTCGGGAGTGAAGACGGGAGCGGATGAATCCGTCCCTCTCTTCTATTCCACTTACACTGGCAGAGGCTTCGGTTACTAATTTGATGAGTCTCTCGACCGCTTGAGTATGACAAGGGAATAGTGGGATCAGTCCATCAGGCTGGTCTCCCGTCTCAACAAACTCTTTTATTCGGGTATCAGGTATTGTTTTTGTAACGGGGGGTTCGGTCACCTCAGCCGTTTGCCAGTTGATCATTTCGTAATAGTTTTGACTATCGTAGAGCAGCTCAGGCATGGCGAAGGCTCGAATTTCCCCCGCTGGTGATTGTTTTGATCGTGCTTTTAATATTCTTCTCCATCCCAATTCTCTTATGTGTTGCTCATCGGCATGTAGCATGGAGATCAAAATATTTTCTGGGTGAGCAAAGAAAGAATTTCTACGGAGGACTTTGTTGCGATTGTCTTAGATCTTTGAGGCATGGTCTGAGAGAGACGCATCATTTCGAAAATGTTTTGCGCCCTCAGGAAACTGGAGTTTTTCTTTATCTTAACCAAATTGGTGCGTAAACTGTCATAATGAATCGCACAATTTCGTTGAAGGTGCTGGAGGGTTCACTGGTTGAAACATAGAGGCGCAGAAATCTATTTGCTGTTGTCAGCCACCTGGAATGCGCCATCTTACCTGGATTTCGAGCCGCGAGAGCTGAAGAGCAGCTACCGCTCGACACTGCTCTGTAGATGCCTAACAAATATTTTTGGTCAGTGCTCAACTCGGCATCATCTATGTCAATGTCGGGAGATGGAATGGCATCGAATTCTGTAATTGGAAGTTTTTCGCAGTCGTTCAGTTGTTTTTCCAACTGGTCCAGTAAAGCCCATTGGCCCAGTTGTTTTGCCGTCCAAGTCTTGAATGAGGTGTCGCAGTGATAATTCATTACCGTGTAATAGGCATATGATCCACTGAACTGGCCTTTGTAGTTTCATTTCAATCATACGAATGGCTCCACCCTTTCGACCCGTGTTCACTGCGGTACCATCACAGCCGATAGCCACAATGTCGTCCGTGCTAATATTGTTAGTCTCTAGAAAGTTGATGATAACTGATGTTATTGCAGTGGCAGAACCTGATGCAGAGTGAAAGTCCCATGTACTGGGATTCTGGTTCTTGAACTAAAACTATATGATCTGAAAATATGTATATAAATTACCTATTTTTTCAACATTTGACGTTGTTGCCGGGGGCAAAAGATATTAACGTAGGACAACGCGCTTGGAGGCTATTTCTCATGCATGCGCAAGTTTTTGTCTCTATTAGAATATGGAAATCGAAAAAATTTAAAATCGATCCACCCTAAATCCCAAATGGCGCCAATAGCAAGGCACCTTCTTTACCAATTAGGTCAAACTTTGTAAATAAGTCGGATTTCCTTGTACTACTTTTTTTCAGGTTAAGTTACGCTACGTTAAGTTAGGTTAGGTTAACGCGGGTCAACCTAACCTAAAACAAATCAGAGGGTAGGTCTGAGGAAGCACAAAGGACGACTTATTTGACTTCGAGTTTTCTGAATTAAAATCCTAATGCAAGTAAAATCCGAAAAAATAATCATTGTATACGGTAAAAAACGCTTTCTCTAAACTTTCCTGTAGAAACCTCTCTACTTTAACACAAGCAAGTGATTAAAAATTTGAAACCATAAAATATATAACCTGTCGATGTACTCGGTAAAAATGGTCACGGACAAAAATTTACACAAATATTTGACCAACTTTGGCATTTTCAATATATATTATATATATATATATATATATATATATATATATAATATATATATATATATTTCTGTTATACCCTGAAAAACGGACAATCTAAATTTTATACCCAATTTTAATCATTAAAAACTTCACAATGTTTACGTATATAGGTTCTACTTATGGCACTTGCAGTTCGGGCAAGGGTACGTATACCGGCCTTCTATGTGTGGACTATATATATATATATTTGGCTCATGACCCGGTGATGCAGGGCGAATCCTCCTCTATGCTGCACGTTTTGCTTCAGTCGCCTTATACAGGGTTTCCCATAAGTCCGGCATCATAGGAGAAATTCATATTTTTTCTATTTCTACAAACCATAATTCATATTTTTCTATTTCTACAAACCATAATTCATATTTTCTCTTTCTACAGGCCATAATGTCTGTGAGCAAGGAAGAACGAATCCAGATAATCTCTGGGGCCACTTGAAAGCGCTGGTATACGCAGAGAAAATTAGGAGTGTTGAACATTTGCGGAAGCGCATTATTGGGCATGAAACACCATTACCTCCTGACATCATTCACCGTGTGCTTGCTGACTGGGTATCACGTTCCTGAATTTGTGTATTGAAAACAATGGTGGACATATTGAGCACGTTCTGTTAAATAAAAGCTTTGTGTTTTGTTTATTATTATTTTCCTATGATGCCGGACTTATGGGACACCCTGTATATACATATATATATACACTCTGTGTGTGTGTGTGTGTATATATATATATATATGAGTATGCGTATAGTATGAATGTAGAAAGTGGGCCAAGTGGCTCTCTCTGAGAATCAATTCGAGGTATCCATCAAAGTGGATCGAGGTTGGATGGGAATGATTAATTTGAATCCTGACGGAGGGCGGGGCTGATTCCTATCTTCGAGGCTTCAATCACTGTAAATCACTGGAAGAGGCTTCGAAGTCAATTTTCTATTTGAAAATTAAATTACAACGAATTTTATGCCGCACAAACGCCTTCCTCTTCTGTGGAGAGATTACCTTTACGTCAACAGAGATCAACACACATTCTCTCTCTCTCTCTCTCTCTCTCTCTCTCTCTCTCTCTCTGTGCTGTGTGTATTAATTAACATAAGCTGAAGAATACAATAATCACATTTTAATAGATTCGATTGACAAAAGCGTAAAATATTTTAAAACAGCCTACAAAAGACTTATAAATAATATTAATAAATAATAAATAATATAATAATTATAATAATTAATAAATAATAATAATAATAATAATAATAATAATAGTTTTTCAGGTAAATCAATCGGTTCCAATCCAATGAAAATTATTGTCATTTAAGAAATGTTTTTAAAATAATTTCCAGAAAATAACAAAAATAACAGTAATAATTTTACTTAATTTAACCTAAGCTAACTTGTACTCAGATGGTCGACGGGGTATTCTATAACACTCTCATAATGTGACTTAACCTAACCTAATATAATCTAACTCCCAAAAAACATGTCGACAGAATGTCTTCTCGACGTAATGTGGAATAGCCAAAATTTCTTCGTGTTCAAAATGAACCTATCTATACCCATTTCGGCGATAAGCCCAAACAATCGACATTCTAAAAAACTACCAACCTAGTTTAATCTAACCTAACTTAACCTAACTTAATCTAACCCACAATAACTTGTCGACTGTTTGATCTTGCCGCTCAGATGTTGTTAGTCCATTCGAAATTACGAGTTAATTTCGTCGATTTGACATTCTATCCACAAACGTTTTTAGGGTTGGATTTAGTTAGGTTAGGTTAGGTTATTAAAATGTGGCTGAAATATGTATAGGTCCTGAGATTAGTGGTTAGAACGACTTTAATTGATACAAACCCTTCTACCTTCATAAGAACAGATAATAGGAAATCTTTTCTCATAGCAAAATAGATCTGCACATAAACACGACACTCCAATGCAACACGTGTTTGACAACCCTCGCGTACTATGACGAAATTTTTTTTTAAAAAAAAAAGGTACCTACAAAGAAAGGTACACGTTAAATTTTCAATCTTTCCACATTCATTAAGTTAGATTAGGTAATGCCAGGTTAGGTTAAATATAAAGTCACGTTAGTTTTAGTTAGATTAAACAAAGGCAAAAAATAATGTAGTTAGTCTCTAGAGGTAGGTAAAGTTAGTGGTCACTGGGTACCCGCACCCTCCTTCGTAAGTACGAGTCCACAGAGTTTCATCAGATGACGCCGAAAAATTCAAACGCGTAGGAGGGGCTCATGGCTCGACTCTCCCCTTTACATATGTTTTACCTGCGATTTACTTCTACACAGTTTTAGAGATTTGACAAGTTAAATATAATACTGCATTATGACCTACAGAATGCACAGATGGTTAACAAAAGTAAATAGACACTACGACGATTGTCCTAAAGAACAAATGGCAAGACTCATGAATGGAATGCCAGAACGTGTATCAGCTTCGCGTAATGCAAAGGGGAAAGCAACACGATTCTAAATATATTGATTCAATACATTTTTGGAGCTATTGAAGAATAGGGACCCCAGCCTTCTTTAGTTAGCTTTATAAGGCTAACTAACGAAAATATCATGACCTAACCCAACCAATCGTCAATTGCGTACAGTTAACCTAACGATTGGTTTGGTTAGGTCGTGATATTTTCGTTAGTTAGCCTTATAAGCCTAACTAAAGAAGGCTGGGGTCCCTATTCCTTAATAGCTCCAAATTTTTTATCGTTTATTGACTTTTATTGTCAAATCAAAAACTATGGAAAAACCAAAGGTGATTATTTAATTTTGTCAACCCTCTATGTATATATTTGATTGAAAGTAAGTGAAAAACAAAAAATACAATTCAAAACTTTATATACGAAAGAGGACGCATATTTTAAGAAGAAATCCTTAACAAAAAATATGAGAAAAACTTGCATTAAATTTAACAGCAGCTCATCAGATATTTCCAAACTTAAGTCAAGGGAACTCCCAACGTACTTAAACTAGAGTGGCCCATAAAACTACCCACTTTGAAATGCAAATTATTAAAATAGAGGGTACATTTTTTCGGATCACTACCGATATGTATATTATTAATTTACTGTAGACTCAATTTGTACGTAACCAAATTTCTATATCCAATTCTCACTTTTTGCTTAAGCTGTTCGATTCCGTTGAAGTCTTTTATATAACATTAGTTGGTAAGTGTTTGGGTGAATATTGAGTTTTGGGGCCACCTATTTTTTTGGACCCCTGACTGGCCGGAAGTTGGTCACGTGGGAAATGATTAACCTACCTAAAACGACTGCCTAACTTCGTGTAACCTAACCCGGACGTAAGACACCCTGACTGGTCCCACGGATGAAATTGGTGGTTCACCGAAGTCTGGTGGCTCCGAAACTCAATATTAGCCAGTGTTTGTAATATAACGACTTATAATGCAGGCCATAATGAACTATAATTTAAATTATTTTTTAAAGAGTAATCATCCACGCATCTTATGCAAACTGTGAACTGACCTAAACAAGACCGCCGCGCATGCGCAGACAAGAGGCATATCTAAAAACAATCTTCAGAATTAAAAAATTTGCTAAAATTTTAGAATCCAGACGCATTTCGGAGACAGAGTCCGTGATTACTAACTTAACCTAGCCTAACTAAACTTAACCTAACCTAGCCTACTTATTATAGATTGCGTCTGCATTTTCAAAATTCGCCAGAAACTTTCAGAGTAGAGATATAATAAAAATTATTTTTATGAGAAAAAAATCATAGCATGTAATGAATACTGGAAATTATTTTTGATATATTTTTTTTAAAGGTTTTCATTCTTTTTGTCTTACGCCAGGCACCTAAACAGTAACTCATGCCTACAATCACATTTAATTGCAAAACATAAGCGTGAAAGTATGTTTGCAATTACTTTATTTTAATTACGATCTCAGTTTCTATATTATGCATTATGCGAGTTTGGGGACTTTATACGTTACAGAGATACAAGCTAACAAAGACCCCAATTAAATCCACTCCACGCTAACCTAAGAAGAAAGTAAAAAAGTCAGAAATAGCACTGAAAAACTGAAAAAGAAAAAATAGTTAAAAATAGTAATGAAAAAAGAATACTGAAAATAGTAAACAGTTTCTATCTGGAAAAATTCATATAGTTTTCATTATGTTAAAGTGTTAAAACCGAGTAACGTAAAAACTCGCTGAGCGAAATAACGTTAAGAGCCTCACTTCTGTTAAAACTGAAAAAAAAATTACATCAATGTTACGCATTGAATTCAATGTTACATAAAAGTTACATTAAACCGTGTAACTGATAATAACCTTATTCGTAACAATTTTTTTAAGAGTGTAGTCTCTAGTTTTATTACAGTGCCTGAAAGCAAAGTAATTAGTGAGTTAAGTAGATTAGGGTAGTCAAGAATAGTCAAACAAGGAATGAAGATAAGATTACTATTTTAATCTATGATAAAAGTTTATGGGTTTAGTATAAAAGATGATTAGTGACACACACACACACACACACACACACACAACTCCAGCAAACAATGAAAAAACGTGGAGAAAAACAACAAACTCAACCATTTTACCATATAACTCTTCACATATACATAATTTTACATACATTTCGTGTCCCTGTAATTATACTTTATTTAACTGATCGACAAACGTCGCTTTTTTTGCTTATAAATCAATTTACAAACGGGTGTCTTCAAAATAAATGACCATGTAAACAGAACATGGTCTGCAATTATGGATACTTTCTTCTCTCAATATAAATACTTTATATCATATATATATATATATATATATATATATATATATATATATATATGTATATATATATATTGAAGAACTGAAGAGCATTTTGAAAGTGTAATGTACAATCTGCGTATCGAATGTTAAATTGTGCAAAATAACATTAATGTATATATTCATCCTATACCTGACAGTTATTCGACTTAAGTTACTTCTGTAAGAAGAGAATAAACAGGTAATAAATGAAAAAGACTGTAGATAATTTTTTCTTTTTTGTAAATTTAAATTTAAATTAATGAACAGATTTTCATTAAGAAAAGAAAAAAATGAATGGCTAAAAAATTGATGAGAAAAGTGAAATTTTTTTCTTATGTTTGAGCTCGTCGTGAGCTTTAAATCTGTCTTGTTTGAAGTATAATTTTTGCATTAAAAAAAAAAAAGTTTGTTTACTCCATTAGATTCGGTTCTTCGAGAGACTAAGAATTGAAATTTCGGATGCATAACCACACGCCGACCGACAAAACACACAAATACCTCGGAACAGACGAACTTTTTGCATGCAAACTCATTCGCTAATATATTTAATATCCTGAATTTAATGAACCAATTAGTATTTTAGTTCAAGAATTATTTTCTAGACACAGACAGCCCTGAAATTATATACATCACTAATATCCAGTAATGGGTACGGATGTTCATTGAACTCCACTGATGATAGGGTTGTTTTGCCATTTGAGAACAGCACGCATGGTTGAATAGTTGTTTAGTTAAATGGAATCGGGAGTCATATCGAACCTTTCCCAAATTTGCCACGCACTCTTTCGCTAATGGATCTCTGCTTTCTACAAATCAAGTGTACCTGACATTCATCTCTTCGCTCTTTTGTTTTCTGACCCCCGTTGCGGATAGTTTGCTTATGAAATTCTTATTCATTAGAAGGTAGACATTCATAAAATATTTTCTGTTAATTTCGTAGACAGATGGCAGTCGCACTGATTGACTAGACTTTAGGGAGTTTGTAGTATTGGTAATGTACAGGAGTGGCCCAGTAAGTGAATCTCGACTACTAACTAGTTCATATCTGAACAGAGATATGTATTCTACTACCAACCAGGGGTTTATATATATATATATATATATATATATATATATATATATATATATATATATATATATATTATATAAAACAAAAACCAAATTATACTTTCAGATTTGTTCATTGAACATCAACACGCGTTGAGCAACTTTGTGCACATTTATATCTCGAAACTTTGCTCCGCAATTTATCTTTTAGAAAGATATTTTATAAATAGTTTTTATGTTCATAATTCTATAAATTATTCTAATTATTTAAATCCTACTTTAGTTTTATCGCTTAACAAGACATTAATTTTAAAATTGTTACTTTTTTTTAAATTATAATATATATATATATATATATATATATATATATAAATTAGAGTTATCTACGGCAATTTGTATTCCTGTTATCAACGTGTGGTAATAAATTATAGTGAAAAATTTAAATCAACAAACACCTAATTTATGGTTGTTGCAACTCAAAAAACATTTTAATTCATTTATTTTACCTTACACATTCCAACAGATCGATGAGGGAATAATCCTAAATATAACACATAGGCGACAAATTGCGGTATTAAATATGTATCAAAGTGCAAACCCATATATATTTATTTCGCGTGTTTAAGTGTGAAATTTATCTCATATATATATATATATATATATATATATATATACACCGTAACTTTGTAGCAGTTCCGTGGGTTGGTCTCGCTTCACACGAAAGTAAAGCTGGTGGCCCCACCTCTAGGCCAAGCCTGGTGGAGGATCGAATTGCTTTCTTGCGATATGTGGTACCGTCCCTGAGCCAGGTGCCCAATCCTCTTTTGAAGAATTCTACGGTGACACCAGTAATGTTCCTGATCTCCTTCGAAAGCTGGTTGAATAGTCTTGGCCGCGTGACAACCAAGCTATTTTCCTTTAGAGTTGAGGTTGTTCCTTGTTTGGCCTTTAGGTTGGGAACACTACACATTCTACCTTTCCTATTTTCCACTGTTGTTTGGGTGGTTACTGGGTTCAGATTAAGGAGAGGTACCAGTTTTTCCATTATTTTTCATGTGCAAATTATGGTGTATCTTTCTCTCTTCTTTCCAGTGAGTATAGATTTAATTTACGAAATCTTTCCCAGTAGTTGAGTTCTTTGCAGTCATCAATCTTAACTGTGAAATTTCTTTGAATTTCTTCTAGTTATTAATTTCTTTCTTTCTATATGGGACGTCAAGCCTGAGCAGTGTTCAAGTTTTGGTAAGATCAGTGTTTTCAGCAGAGAAATCATTAATCATTACTTTCCTATCCCTTCTTTTAAAGGTTCTCAGTACCTGTCCCGTGACTCCATTTGCTTTGTTTATCGCATAGCTATAGAAGTATTTTGGGTTTTCCTTTATTTCTTCTACCACATTTTCCTCTTCCCTCTCTGTATAACCCTCAATTAGGGCATGTATTTCTCTCCAATACTCTCCAGTTCTTGTAGTTCTTCCCTGGTATTGTTGCCTGTGCAGTTAATTAACTTCGCAGCTACTCTCTTTCTTTTGCGGAATATTGCTCGCTTTTGCCTCTCGAAAACATTCCTCTTTCCTTTTGGCTGTGTTTTTGGAATATATCTTTAAAATTTCTAGAGTCTTTTCTTCCAAGGTTGTTAGCACTTTACTTTTTCGGTTGTTTTATCCTCTGAAATTGTTTTCCACTCTATTTGGGCTATGTGGGATCTAATTTCTTCCCAATTATAGTCTTAGAGTTTTTGTTTAAAATCTCATATTTGCTTCTTTCTTCAGTGTGAGTATTTTCTTTCAAAGCTGTCACCGTATTAGTTGATATCTTCATTATGTGGTCTGAGATAATAGTTCGGGTTATTTTTATGTCATCAATCAAGTTGTGTTGTTCGTGAACACCAGATCTAGGCAGTTTTTTTTTCTATGTTATCTGTTAGCTCTTGTGTTAACATAATTCGTCTGTGAGAGCCATCAAATTTTTTATTGTTCCTTGTTTTTTCTTGTGCCCCTGGTCCTAGTGTATATATATATATATATATATATATATATATATATATATATAGAGAGAGAGAGAGAGAGAGAGAGAGAGAGAGAGAGAGAGAGAGAGAGAGAGAGAGACTAATAGAGTGCATATTTTCACATAAAGGGTACCCAAAGAAGAGAACGGAGAAGAATAGACCCTATCCGTATTAAAAGTAACAACAGGAGCAAGGAAACAACTTTTTTAGAGAAAATGAGAATGATAAAAGCAACAGCTTGCCCTGCTAACAAGAAAGGACAGGCCTCCGCAGGATATTCCCCACACCATTACATACATCACCCCTCTATCCAACACCACCCACCGATTACAACACAGTGGTATTAAGTGCGCAACCCCAATTCTCCCAAATGCAGCAGCCAAACCAATAACACCAAACAGGAACCGACATCGACCTGGAAACGACCACTATATGGAAAAACTGACACGGAAATTAGAAACCCAATACAGGAATACCTCGAAATTCGTCGTTAATTCGTTCCGGAATAACATGACGAAATACGAAACGACGAATTCGAGGTAGATTATAACATGTTTCAATGAGAAAACATTTTACTGTATTATGTTATTCAACAGATTTAATTAATCAAATTCTACTCGTTTTTTCGGCAAAATATAATAATATACTGCATTGGTAAACATTGAATTTCGTCAATTTCGATCGTTTTTTTTTATTTTTTTCAAAAAACGACGAATCTGCGAATATGGACGACGATTGCGAAAACTATAGGTAGTAAAAATTGACGACGAATCTACGAAAACGACGAAATTCGAAACGATGAATTTTGAGGTATTCCTGTAAATGTTTTATACACAAATATTCAAGGCCTTAGCTCCCTTGCTGTTCATAATAATGATTGCAGATATTGATGCAGATATTAAGGACGGTATTGTATCATGTTTCGCAGATGACACAAAGATATGTAAGGAAATATTGAATGAAGGTGACATAAGAAAATTACAAAACGACATTGAAACATTATTCCAGTGGGCAGAAGACAACAATATGAAGTTCAACGAAGAGAAATTCCAACTTCTAAGATATGGTAATAACAAGGAGCTACAGAAAAAAAGGTACAAAATTCTGCAAGCCAAACAGATAACACCAAATCCACAAGTCAGGGATCTTGGAGTAATAATATCGTCGGATGCAGAATTCAGAGAGCACTATAACATCAAAATTACAACGGCTAGAAAAATAATGGGAATCATCTGGAGGAGCTTCTGCAGCAGAAAAGCAAACATCATGCTCAAACAATCCCTGGAACTCTACTCTCTCGAAAGAAGGCGCGAGCGCTACCCAATAATATACATATGGAAAATGCTTGAGGGCTCTGTCCCTAACCTTAGAAATGAGATAGATACAAACTGGAATGAGAGAAGAAGCAGATTTTTTACGGTCCCAGCTGCGATGGGACAAGGGGCCATGAAAACGAGGATGAAAAAATACCCTCAGAATACGAGGCCCAAAGCTTTTCAATGTCTTACCAAAAGAAGTGAGGAATCTTCAGCACACCGACCTGAATAACTTCAAAAACCAGTTGGACAGATTCCTGTGCAAAGTCCCTGACCAGCCATGCGTGGCTGGCTACGAAGGCAGGAAGAGATCAGACAGCAATTCCCTCCTTCACCAAATCCCGCAAATGAGGCGGGATGCTGCAGAGGGGTCGACCGTAGGTCGATCCTGAACCGTCGTTCGAACTCACCTAAAGTCATATATATATACACAGTAATATATATATATATAATTATATATATATATTTCTTCCCACCTTTTTGTATTTTATAAATAGGAAATTAAAATCTCCGCAGAGTATTATATTGGGGGATGGAGGGATTAAAGACTTTCTCAGGTTTCAATGGCATCCGAGAATTTTGTAATTAAAGTGTTCGGAGGTCTGTAGATGACTATAAGTATCACGTTTAGTTTTTCTATTTTACGTGTTGTGGTAGCTTGTTGCCAGGAAACGGTTCGACTCGGGGGTTCTCAACTGTGTCGATTGCATTTGTTGTATGAGGCTTAGCAGCTGTATTGTGCCTGCAACATTGAAAAAGTTTTGTTCATGAGTTGCATACATAGGTTTTCTTTTCGTTTTTTTCTGTTGCCCTTTGAGTTTTTTGGAGGTGATGGTAGTAGCAGCTTTTTCCATTTTGTAGTCCAATGTCTTGCGTAATTCTTGCAAATGGCGGGGTGATAGAATTTGCAGCTGTCACTGAATTTACAGTGATCATTATTATAGTCGAATTCGCACATAGTGGGGTGCTCATATATACACTGTCCTCCTTTATATCTGCAATTGTCCCTTACATAGTATCTGCATACAGTTCCGTCCCCATTTTTACTGAGGCTTTTGTTTTTTATGGTTATTTCAGCTCCTTATTTGGAGATAATTTCAGTTTATTTTCGTGGTTGTCTTCTTGTTTTTTGCTATTTACCCTAGTGTCCTCCATTTGAACTACTTGTGTTAATTTTTGTCTCTCTGTTACATTCATATTCTCCCCCTCTTCGTCTTTCCATTTCAGGCAGTTGAAGTCGAAAAAGAATTGGCAGAAATTACATCTAATTGCCTTAGAATCATCCGTTTTCAGTGTTCTTTATAGATTAAGTTGTGGACAGAAAGTAAATGTTTCACTGTTTTATGAAAGCATCACTCATCCCATACTCCTCATCAGAGTACCAGCAATTCGTTGCATCATTGCCAAATATATAGTGGGTCACTATGTACGTGGTTCATATTCGGATTAATCTCGTTAATAAGACAACGAGGTGACTAGATAATACAATAAAATAATATACAATAAGTCAGTGGTTCCCAACCTTTTCTTGCTCAAGGTACCCCAATACAATCTGTACTTCTCTCGCCGCACACCGGACGATTTTTGTGTCCCACTGTTCAACATCCAGTTAACAATCCCCCTCCACCCCAACACCATGTAACTTCAAACTGAACCTATACAGTTTTATGGTCGTAATAAATTGCGATTGTTTTGTTTCATTTGAAATATGAATATCCTCAGTAACTTTGGAATTTTCAATTATTTTTGTAATTTTCATGAAATTTCGCGCACCCCGGTGGGAAACACTACAATTATATATATATATATATATATATATATATATATATATATATATATATAATATATTATATATATATATATATATATTATATTATATCACGGGCGATTCCTGTAATAGGAAAAAGTCATTCTGTTGAAATATATACGTCTTAAACACGTATGAAATGAAAAACAGAATAACAAATGCATCATTCTACTCGTATAATCCAATTCGTTCTTCTGGAAAATACTATAGTTTAAAGATTTCCCTCTGTGTGTATGTGTGTATATATATATATATATAAAATCACATCTGTCAGTGATATGTAATGATATGAAATATATATATTCGTAAAAGATTATATATATATACGAGTATATCCGATTATATATATAATGAACAATGCCAGAATAACTCAGTTATAAAAGTAATTCTTATTTAATATTAAAAAAAAATCCAAAAGTATAATTTTTTTTAAATTTAAATATTTCATTGTCAAGATTACAATGCACATATTTATACAAATGTTGTATGAAGAATTATTGCGATTATTTGTTAGCTGCATTTTCAATAATAATAATAATAATAATAATAATAATAATAATAATAATACCTTGGAGAGAAAATAATTTTACATATAGAGTTATTCAACCGTGCATTATATCTATTATTGTCTGGCCTGATGATAATACTATCATATATATATATATATATATATAACCGTGTATTTGTGTTGCCATAAGGATTTCGCCATTTCTCCATCATCTTTCCCACTGAGTTGATGCTTTGAACGAAGAAAATAAAATCTTTTTAATGAATAACAATTAGGAGCGAATTTTTTAAGTCAATCGAAGAGATACTAAAATAAAATTATTTATTGGTTCAAATAACCGTACATGACACGAGCGAAAATTCTTATTCATTTTATGTAAAACATACCTTTTATACCGGTGTGTATATATATATATATATATATATATATATATATATATAGAGAGAGAGAGAGAGAGAGAGAGAGAGAGAGAGAGAGAGAGAGAGAGAGAGAGAGAGTTGACAAAAGTAAATAGACACCACGATGTCTTCAAGGACAAATGGCAAAGTTCGTGAATGGAATGCCAGAACGTGTGTCAGCTTTACATGATGCAAAGGGGAAAGTAACACGATTCTAAATATATTGATTCACTAAATTTATTATTATTTATTGACTTTTATTATCAAATAAAAAAATATGGAAAACCATATATATATATATATGGTGGTGTAGTGGTTAGCGTCGCTGACTACGAATCCATCGGCCCCGGGTTCGAGACCCGACGGCAGCCGGCGCGCAGCAAAACCCAGCTGGTCATCCTTCCACACAAAAAAGAAAAGTCGTTGGTAGATAAATGGGTACCCTAGGTGGCCTAGTGGTTAAGATGTTGGGCTGCTGATGGGGCGTGGTTCGGATTCCACGTTAAACTGTAGGTCTAAGGTGGAGTGAAAAGCTTGACCTTCGTCAGAATGAACAATTCGGGCGGAAGCTAACCAAAGGTTACCAAAGGTAAAGGTATATATATATATATCCAACTCACTACTTCACCAGGCCAACTCGAGAGGAGGGGCGACAAGCTTGACCTTCGCGAAATGAGAAATCATCACGCGGAACCTTTGTAAGGTTGTAAGGTAAGGTATATATATATATATAACTTTTGTTGATCAAGTTCGGTTTGAGATTTGGAGAGAGTTGCTTTCTGCTCTCATACTGTCTTCATAGTCAGCTGTATGTGGGTGATGAGGGACTTATCTAAAAAACCTGTCCACTTGGTTCTTGAATGCGGTTAATTTGGTGTGTTGGGGATTCCTCAGTTCTGGGTCTCGTTTTCTGAAAGTATTTTTAATCTTCATTTTCATGGTTTTTTGTTCCACTGCAACTGTGATAATACAGATTATACCCGTCCTTTCATTCCAGAGTATCTTATTATTAAAAATTGAAACATATTCCTAAAGTATTTCCCAACCATAATTAATACGTATCACTCAACGTCTTCTTTCGAGGAAGAAGAATTTTAGAGATATTATAATCTTAACCAGTAATTTTCATCTTTCGTTTCCTAAGACGGAGAAGGTCCTTTGTATGGCTTCTATATTTACGATTCTCTATATATTTCGATGTTCTGTGCTTCTGTATGGGTTTGTGAGTAATGAGTAATACTCAAATATTCGTATCCTTCATACTTTTCTGTTTCTTTCTCGCTATGTAAAAATCCCTCCACATGATTCCCATTATTTTTCTCGCTGTTGTAATTTTTAATGGTAAGTGTTCTTTGAATTCTGCATCCGGTGACATTACTACTCAAAGATCTCTGACTCGCGAATTTGGCGTGTTTTGTCAATTTACGAGGGTAATTTACGAAAGTAATGCCTCTTATTGAATTTACGAACTGAAAAATAAGAGGCATTACTTTCGTACCAACCCCGTTATCGTTGACTGTTTTGTATCCTTTCTTTTGAAGTTCCTTTTCTTGTCCTCTCTAATGAGTTCGATGTTTTTATTGAACTTCATATAATTTTCTTTAGTCTAAGTAATGTATTGATATAATTTTGAATTTTTCAATGTCTTTTTCAATTGATATTTCCTTGCATATTTTTTGTCGTCTGAAAAACATAATACAACACAATATATCTTCAATATCTACATGAATGGTTGCAACTATTATTATAAAAACTCGCGAACTAATACTGTAGATTTCGCACTCTTTTTGTGTTGATTTCGGTAATTCCTAATTTATCCAAGGCTTTTAGCTAACGTCTATATTTTGCTTTGGACATCATGCTCCCCAAAATTCTCTCTGTGGTCATATAGTTGTTAAAGACACGATTGACTAGCTTGTTCTAAATCAATGGTTCAAATTAAATAATTCCTTTCTTGTTGAAAGTGTGCAATTATTTCTTTAATTACTCGTTCAAAACGTTTTATAAGGTGGAAGGTGAGGTTACTGGGCAATAATTCTTAGGCATTGCTTTGTTACAGCCTTTGTGCATGGGAACAATGCTCACATCATTCTTTAATATGAATGTAATATCTCCCGTGTTGAGTGATATTCTGCATAATAAATATAGTGGCTTGGATATACTCTCTTTGCATTTCTTTATGATCTCATTCCATGTGTCTTGCCTTGGTACTCACTTTCCTCGTGTTTGTGATAGAATATTAATTATATCCTTTTGCGAGGATTCAAATCCGTGCCCACATCCGCTATGGGTTGATTTATATCAATGTCGAAAAATCCACTCGGATTTGCTTCTCGAGTTTAGAGGTGTTAAGTTTAACAGATATGAAATGCTTCTTAAGCATTTCATTTATTTTTTTTGATCATTTGTATATTTGTTATTATGATACCATCTTATTTTTAGAGTTTAATTTTTCATTTCGAATGTGTAAAAAATACTTTTCCTGTTACTTCGTGTTCTTCTTCTTCGTCTGTTTTGCGAATAAATGTTTGTTTCAAATTCATTTCTATTTTGTATAGCTTTTATATAACTGCAGAGTCTCCCTGAGTCTGTTTGCATGTTTAGGTACTTTTTTAACCATTTGTTTCCCGTATCTAAATAAGTATTCTGATTTTTCCCTCGAGTTTACTACTCTTACGTTAATTTGGAAATGCGCTGTAGTTGTATTGGTTCTATTTCGATAAGTACAATTGGTTGTTGTTGTTTTAGGGTTGTTAACCTCCTTCGCAACATCAAAGGTCATGTGACGGATAGAACTCGCAGATTAACTTGAAATTTGAACCGCTGTTCGCTACATCATCTGGACGCAGAGGACGGACATCCATCCAATTAATTACCCTTAATTTTGCATTTATACTTTCCTAGTCTATTTTCTTTGAATTCACATTAACCCTTCAATTAATATTCCTTCTATTTCTCTAAAATTAATGTGAAGTTTTGGAGTTTCTAACTTAATTTATATTTCAATTAGGATATAGTCAGAAAAACTTGCGTGTGATACATATTTATTTATTATCATGTCGGAGCTATCTGTCAAAATTAAGCCCCAACACATATTCCTTTCGGGTTGCCACTCAAATATCTTGGGTACACGTATATTTTTCATAATATAATTATATATATATATATATATATACGGGGCTCCAATAAAACTTAGCCCCCCCCCCCCCATGGCCTAAACCATTAGAGGTACAGTAAAACTAAACATACTTTACAAAAGAGAATTTAATCCTACATTTAATGAGAAACAATTAAAACTTGGTGTTCCCGCCATTGGCTTCCAAGACAGCCTGAATTCGCTTTAGGTAGCTTGCCAAAAGTGACGTGAATAGATCTTGATCGTTACGCAAATTTGCTAAAACAGTTTCAATGTGTTGCGTCATTGTATCCTTCGAAAATCGATTTGCTGCAGGTTCTTGAAACAAGAAACATTCAACCTTGTCCTTTATAACTGATCCAATGTGTTCACAGACGTTCAGGTCAGGAGAATTTCCTGGCCATTCTTCATTTCCAAAGAAATCGATCTCATGGTTCCGCAACAACTGTTGAGTGGCTAATGCCTTAAAGCAGGGGCCTTATCGTGCAGAAGTGTGACCTGATCGACATCCATAACATTGTTTGGGTTTCTTAGAAAAGGAATGATATGCTGGGATAGAATAATATCACGAAAATACTGTCCATCCCAACTCTGACCATTTGGCTTCAGCACCCACATGAGCTTCTTTGCAGTGAACAAAACAAACACACCACACAGTTTGGACTTTTTAATAATTCGCGATAATGTTCATTGTCATCGATTTCATCTGGTGTTGTGGCCCACACTCGATCATTTTGGTAGTTAGGCCGACGTGTTACGTAAACAAAAAATTCATCGGAGATAGCTAAATGCATGAAATCATCCACATCCCAATCTTCAAGATAATGGGCAAACCACATTCTGTCATCGATGTTAAGTTGAGTTTTTCTTGGCTTTGGAAGTTCATGCCAAGGCTTTAAACCTTGCCTATGACGGTACAGTCGAATGATCTCACCACTAATGATCTTTCCTCTCAACACTTCGATCTCTCTAGAAACTTTAGCACACCTGTTTTTCCGCTTACGCGTACAGCTTTCAATGATCCTTTGTTTCCTGAGAGAGTGGCAAATTTGGGCGCCCAGATTTGGTTGTATCCATTTCACATTCATCCAAAGTTTTATTCCAATTTCTTTTGACGAAGTCCTCACTTCTTCGCAACTTTTTTGGCAACCCATGAACGTGTTATAAAGGTGGCTCCAGCATCACGAGCTTCCCGAAATGTTATTGCTCGTATGCGGTCTATCACACGTTGCCTCTCCGAATCACCAATTAATTGAGAAGCCATTATATTATCACTTTATCAGCTAGAGTAATTTTAATACCTGTAATAAATAAAGAATTTTATATATTTTTATAATCACTGTAAGCTGCAAATGGGGGGGGGGGGCTAAGGTTTTTTGGAACCCCTTATATATATGCGCCTCAGTGGTGCAGTGGTTAGCGTCGCTGACTACGAATCCATCGGCCCCGGCATCGACACCCGGTGACGGCAGGCGGCGCGCAGCAAAACCCAGCTGAAAACCCAGCTGTTCATCCTTCCACACAATATAAAAAAATTGGTTGCTAGCTAAATGGGTACCTTGGGTAGCCTAGTGGTTAAGACGCTGGGCTGCTGGTGGGGGCGTGGTTCTGATTCCACGTTAAACTGTAGGTCTAAGGTGGAATGATAAGCTTGACCTTCATCAGAATGAACAATTCGGGCGGAAGCAAAACCAAGGTGTGTGTGTGTGTGTAATAATAATAATAATAATAATAATAATAATAATAGTGAAAAAGAGCACCAAAAAACCAATAAACATTCTTTATTTTTTAATTCTACCAACTTTTGGGGCACAGTAATGTCATCATCAGGGCTAAATACAGACAAAATGACCAATTTAAAACAATATATATATATCATGAAATTTGACTCGGAAATCCGATGGTTGTTGTTGTGAGCACGATTAGGTACGTATATGAGGATTAGATGGTTTGCTGAGGGGTTCATTTGTATGGGCTGATTTACCCAGATGTTCATAAATACAAGATTTTAGATGTCTTTTAGCGTTACCTATATATACAGTATATGACCCTATAGCCTATACAGTGGTCACATTTGTATTGGTGGGCATAACATGTTTGTATTTAAACAAATAAAAAACTGGTGTGGGAGAAGTAAAAATAACTGATATTTAACTGCGGATAAAATTCTTTAGACAGTTTTAAGAGTTTATTCCTTATGCTGAAACTTAAGGATCCTGTATAAGGCAAAGTAAAATAAAGGATATTCTTAGGAACCGTGACTATATTTCTAGTAGTAGGGTTAATTACTGTAATCTGTTTAAGGTCTGACCTACTGTACTTTCTATGAATCTGGAAGGAAAATTACTCTTTATAGGAAAGAATTTACGAAATTGTAATTCTTTTTGTAATTTAAAATAGTCTAAACAAATATGAAACATTTTATACACAAATATTAAACGCTTTGTACGTCAAAGTGGAAATCATATTACGTTCAAAATTCAGAGGAATAAAAGAAAAGAAAGTGGTGACAATGTCAGTAAATGTGGGTTTGCGGTATAGCTGTGGAGATTTCAAAACGAGAGTCGGTTTCGGTGATCTTAATGTCGAAAAAGGACAGATATTTCTCAGATTCGATTTCGGAAGTGAATTCCATCATAGGATGTTTGAAGTTAAGATAGTTAAAAAATAAGAGAACATAGTCTGAGGATTTAAATAAAACGAACGTGTCGTCAATATATCTTCTGTAAAAAAAAACGGGTTTGAAACCAGACGGACAATCACTCAGCCACTCGCCTTCGTGATGACAGAGGAATGCATTAACCAAGGTGGGGGCAAGGGGCAAACCTATCTGCACGTCTCCAGACTATTTGTAGTACTCACTATTATTAAATATAAAAAATAAATCCTCGACAGAGAATTTAAGTAATTCTTTGAGTTGATATCTATCTAAACTTTCCACTGTATTGGTAATACTGGAGAGATTATCAATACATATAACAGTTTCTGTAACTGAAACATTTGTAAATAGAGATTTTACGTCGAAATGAATGTTGCACTGTATACGATCGATCTGTTTTACTTTAGGTATTAATGACTTATTTTGAGCTTGTGAAATTCTAGTTTGTATCATCTTAGTTCTTTATTATTTTGCCTTAGTTATTATACACTTTCTCTGTTTTGTTTTAAATTGGCCATTTTGTCTGTTTTTAACCTGATGATGGAATAAATGTGTTCTGAAACGTTGTTATAATAAAAGATAAAGAATGTTTATTGCTTCTCTGATGCCTCTTTTTATTTTTAGACTACGTTTTCCTCGCAGTTAACCAGCAGTCGAGATATATATATATATATATATATATATATATATATATATATATTGTATAACCTCGTTGATGTTCCGTGTGGTGGTCTCTCTTCACACGAAGGTCAAGCTGGTGGCCCCGCCTCTAGGCCTAGCTTGGTGGAAGAGCGAGTTGCTTTCTTGCGCTCTCCACCGTACATAGGCAGGTGCACCCGGCTCATCTGGTACCGTCCTGAGCCAGGCATCTAGTCTTCTCTTGAAAACTTCAACTTTGACCCCTGTAACCTTTCTGAGCTCCTTTGGAAGCTGGTTAAAAAGTCTTGGCCCCCTGACAACCAAGCTATTTTCCTTCAGTGATGAAGAGGTCCCTTGTTGGGCCTTTAATTTGGGAACACTACACATTCTGCCTCTCCTATTTTCCAGTGTTGTTTGGATGGTAATTGAGTTTAGTTTGAGGTTTGGTACCAGTTTTTCGATCATTTTCCATACGTAGATTATGGTGTACCTCTCTCTTCTTCTTTCCAGGGAGTACAGATTTAGTTTACGTAGTCTTTCCCAGTAGTTGAGTTCTTTGCAGCCATCAATCTTGGCTGTGAAATGTCTCTGCGTTTCTTCTAGTTTATTAGTTTCTTCCTTTTTATATGGGGATGTCAAAACTGAGCAGTATTCAAGTTTTGGTATAATCAGTGTTTTTAGTGTTTTTAGCAGGGGAATCATTACTGTCCTGTCCCTTCTTTTGAATGTTCTTAGTACCTGTCCCGCGACTCTTTCTGCTTTATTTATCTCTATCTGATTTTGTGTTTCGAATTTTGCATCATCGGTCATTATTACCCCCAGATCGATCGCTTTCGTGCTTCTCTGAATTTCCTGTCTATCTGGAGCATAATATGCAGTCTGTTTAAGTTCCTCTTTTCTACCATATCTCAAGAGGTGAAATTTTTCGGTGTTAAATGTCATGTTATTGTCTTCTGACCATTTGTATATTTTGTTCGTGTCCCTCTGCAAGGCCTCTACTTCATTTACGTCGCTGATTTTTCTGCTGATCTTTGTATCGTCTGCAAAGGATGTTGTCTATGTCTGTTAGCATGATAATGAACAGGAGTGGGGCCAGGACTGTACCTTGTGGCACTTAGCTGCGTACTTCCGATTCTGATGATGATATGCCTTGAATTTTGACGATTTGTAGACGTTCTCTGAGGAAGTTGTAGATCCATTTTCCCACTTTGCCTGTTATTCCCATATATTTCATTTTATGTGTTATTATACCATGATCACATTTGTCGAAAGCTTTAGCAAAGCCCGTGTATATGACATTGTAGTTGTCATTGTCTTCCAGTGCATCTAGGATATGTTATAGTGCTCTATTAGGTGTGATAGGCATGATCTACCTGATCGGAATCCGTGCTGATTTTCGTTGAATCTTTCCAGTGTCTCCAAGAAATCGTAGATTTTCTCTCTAACTATTCTTTCAAATACTTTGGTGAGGTGGGACGTCAATGACACTGGTCTATACTTCTTTGCTTGAGATCGATCCCCTCATATATATATATATATATATATATATATATATGACAATGTTTGCTCTTTTCAAGATGCTTGGTATTTCCCGTGTCTAGGGATCTTCTCTATATCTAGTATAAAGGTGTTGCTATTTCATTTTTACACTTTTTAATCAATAATGCGTTCCACTTGTCCAGACCTGCAGCTGAATGTGGTTTCATTTGTCTTATAGTCTCGCTACATCTTCTGAGGTAAAATCAAAGTCTGTTATACTGTACACTCTCCTTGCAATTTCTCTTCAAAAAATGCATCTATGTCAGGTATCGCTTTGTCACTTTTTGGGGTACTAAAAATTGATTCAACGTTTCAGATATTTCTTTTAGATCGTCATAGTTCATTATTTCTCTTCCTTAGGGCCCGATAGCGGCGCGCGTTTTTGTTTTCTTTTTTGCATAGCTATAGAAGTATTTTGGATTTTCTTTTATTGCTTCTACCACCTTTTCCTCTTCCCTCTCTGTATGGTCCTTAATCAGGGTTATATATATATATATATATATATATATATATTATATATATATATATATATAATATATATATATATATATATCAGTGATGTAGGTCTCGAGACCCAATTTGCAGATCTCGATCTCGATCTTGGTCTCCGCTATTTAGATCTCGGTCTCGATAGACGCGGTCTCGGTTTTTCTCCCCGAGACCTTTCGAGACCTCTCGAGACCGTAATGAAAAATACATGTTATTGGCATACTCATGATGGTGGCTTGGTTGAACAGACAATTCAGAATGTTTATGAAAGTTTGTAAAAGTAATGGACTCTAGGTATTCACTAATCAGTCACCCAGTTTTGAGTTGCCACGTTTGTCTTGCTGGGATGTGTGGGTCTGGATTTTTTTAGGTTAGCGCTACAAAAAAAATTGCCCTCCCCCGTCCCCGTCAGATTAATTTTATTGAAAATGGAAACGCTAAATAGAGAATTATATATATATAAGTAAAATATATATATAATATATATATATATATTCATTTGTTAATTTATAGGCTACACTTTTTGCATTCAACACATTACATCTGAGAAAGTAGTTATTAGTTTATTAATATACTTAACATAGTCTAATTTCCATAGTAGTGTAAAACAAATTGAAAGGGCATGAGCTTGGTCTCGATCTCGATCTCGGTCTCGAATTTTAAGGGTCTCGATCTCGGAAGGTAGATCTCGATCTCGAACCTTTGATCTCGGTCTCGATCTTGGTCTCACAGGATCAGGTCTCGGTCTCGGACTTGTGGTCTCGACTACATCACTGAGATATATATATATATATATATATATATATATATATATATATATATGATACACACAGACAGTGCATGGAACAAGGAACTCTTCTGGGATAATTAAATCCACTATAGTCCGAATAAGTAATGGTAAATGACAAATACCATAGTTTTTCTTTTTCATGATGCTAGCCCGACGTGGGCAACGGGTCACTCGCAAAGAGGTCCCATAAATATAGCTTCCCTCACCAGCTATCTGCAAAGCAGACAGGATCCAGCTTTGGGACATGGATCTAGGGTTTAAAGCACCTAGCCATGCTACATTTAGAACCTCAATATAAGCAAAAGACTATAGTGGACTATAGTGGATTTAATTATCCCAGAAGAGTTCCTTGTTCCATGCACTGTCTGTGTGTATCATAAAAAACTCAGGGGACCATTCTGAGTTCATTCCCATCTTGAAACGGACATGTTATGTGCCTTGAAAAGTGGACGCTCAATTCTGCCAGTTGAGGTTTAAGTTTTGGTTTTTGGCTAAAAATATAATAGTTACCCCTTTTTCTTTTTCTTTGATGCATTCAATCTGACGTGAAGGCAGCGAGTCTTTTGCTTATATTGAGGTTCTAAATGTAGCATGGCTAGGTGCTTTAAACCCTAGATCCATGTCCCAAAGCTGGATCCTGTCTGCTTTGCAGATAGCTGGTGAGGGAAGCTATATTTATGGGACCTCTTTGCGAGTGACCCGTTGCCCACGTCGGGCTAGCATCATGAAAAAGAAAAACTATGGTATTTGTCATTTACCATTACTTATTCGGACTATAGTGGATTTAATTATCCCAGAAGAGTTCCTTGTTCATGCACTGTCTGTGTGTATCATAAAAAACTCAGGGGACCATTCTGAGTTCATTCCCATATATATATATATATATATATATATATATATATATATATGGAACCTTGTAGTCGGTCGAATGGAATATATTGGAGCCCCAAAATCGACCGGAAGAAGGTCGAACTGGAAGTAAAAATT
>JAJOZX010000944.1:40000-52500 GCA_023014485.1 Bathynomus jamesi
GAAAAGATACATTTATATATACAGTATAAATAAATGTTTGGCAATGTTGCTGCGAGCTGCTCATACCCTGAAATGGGCGTATCGGCGGAATGGTTGTGTAAGATGATGTTTAACTTCATACTCCCACTTAAACTATGAATGCAATTTTTCAAAAATTGCCAATTAAAATGTATTTATTATGGAATATAATTTTAATTATTGCAATTTAATTACATGCATCCTTCGTAATTATAAACAGACGCGCGCTTAAGAGATATTTCCATATATATATATATATATATATATTTTTTTTTTTTTTTTTTTTTTTAGTTCGGGAAGAACCGATTCGCCTCTATTTAAAGGGCATATCTCAGCGGAAAAACAAAGAAAAAGTGAGAGGAAAGACAGAGGAAAAAGAAAGGGTGGGGGGACAGTCGAAGTGGAAAAAGACCAAGGATGACAAGGACTGCAGGGTCGAGCCCCATCATCCTTGGGTGCTAGGGCCGGGAGGGCGCACGTGAAACCTCCAGGAACAAGCACGTACAAACGAGCACAAAGAGCACTCAAGAGCACGAGCTTAGAACCCCCTTGCGGGGATATATATATTATATATATTATATTATATATATATATTATATATATATATATATATATATATATATATAAATTTAGGGTGTGCCTAAAATTGCAACTTCAAATTTTGTAACGACCAGGATGTAATTTTTTTGTATTCAGTGCAAAAACATAATGTACAAAATCTTATCAAAATTGAACAGTATTTAGGACTTGCTCAAAGATGTTGAACTTTAAATATATTTACCTTTAATTAACAAAACATTTACTTCCAATTAACATAAAAATTTACCTTTAATTAACATAAACATTTACTTTCAATTACATAAAAATTTACCTTTAATTTTATTTACCTTTAATTAACATAAACATTTACTTCAATTAACATAAAAATTTACCTTTAATTAACATAAACATTTACTTTCAATTACATAAAAATTTACCTTTAATTTTATTTACCTTTAATTAACATAAACATTTACTTTCAATTAACATAAAAATTTACCTTTAATTTTATTTACCTTTAATTAACAAACATTTACTTTCAATAACATTAACACTTAGCTTTAATCAACATTTTTGACAGCCTCATCAAACTTCTTTCGATGATACTCAACCACTTGAAGAAGGAACTGTTTCTGTTCCTCGTCACGAGTAAGGCTTTCATTGAAGGATTGCATGAGAGCAACTCCTCGTTCTGCCAAATCATTTGTTACTCTAAGAGATGACACAATTGCTTGAGCTTCATTGTAGGTTGCATCACTGGACCAGTCTGCGGGGTCTTTACCGAGAAAGGTTTCATCAATTCCCAAAATACTAAAGAAGTTTTTAGTTGATTTTGTCACAAAGTCAGCCAATGAACATGAAGAAAAATTTTCTATAGGGGGAATCCTCTTTGGAGGCTCTTTGGAACCTTGTTGCACTCTCATGTTATAAATCATGTTTCTCTTCTCTTCATGGGATACTTTATTGTCAAAAAAACTTAGACCTACTGATATCTCAGATAAATACCACAAATGTCGTGAGAATGCAGTCAAAGCAACAGTTGAAACTTCTTTGTCAGCGTAGTCTTCAAGTGTTTTTAGAAGCATGAGATCGTACATGTAAACCAATATTTAATGTACACAGTTGTGACGAACAGTGACACTCGTAACAAGTGATCTGCTAACATTCTGACATAGGAGAGGCGGGATCCCCTAATTGCAGTTTGACGGTGCTGAACAGAATATTGTTCTTGGAAAAGGCACATTTTTATGGCATAAATTGCTCGTGCCATCCATCGAGCTCGGTGTACTGCTCCAGGTTTACGAAAAGTGATGCCTTGGGAAGGAGTACCTCCAAGGAATATAATGGAGAGTTCTAGGAGCTCTTGATAGTCTCCCCGAAGCTGTTTTGACTGCAACTGCTGAAGAGCAAATGCAATTAGACCTTTTCTCCTTTCTTCTTCTTCCATGTTACCAGTATTTATATTAAGTAGAGTTTTATACTGCGTTTTATCAATATGAGGCCAAGATTCACGGAAATGAGAAAAAACTTCAATATTAGGTGACCTACCAGCATCATGCAGAGAAAATACTTTCTCTAACATAATTTCAAATATGTGATGGCGGCATGCAAGACTCAGCAGATCTTCTCTAATTCTGTTTCAATTTTAAGGCAAACCCCACCTTTCAATCCAGTATTAGTTGGTGCAGTGTCAAAACACAATGCAACTATTCTATTTTCTAGTCCCCATTTTCTTATTTCTGTTAGACAAGCATCAGCAATACCAGAAGCATTCCCAGTATTGAACTTTGGAACAGCAAGTAATTTTGTAATATCTTTACCAGACACTAAAATTGGTAAACGCTCTAGTCTTCTGAACAGCTCCAGTATAATCATCCATAATTTTTCCATCCCAGTGGAGAGTAAGGGGTACTTTTGGATCAAAAGATGCTCGAATTTCTGCTGCTAGAGATTCACGATGGTTGTTTCTGGCTCGATGAATTGTTCTGTGGCTAATCTGTAACTCACTTCTGGGAGCTCTGAGCAAATTAGATGAAGCCATTGCTGAGAAAACGTGAACAGCATTTCTGCTACTTATTTTTGTTCGATCTAGTGCTTGCGTAACAACTTGAACACGACCTCTGTTAGAACACCTAGACAAAACAGCCTTATGAGCAATCTCTTGATCAAAATCAGCATGATCACTTTTATCAGATGATTCTCCTGATGATTCTAATTCTATCGATTCATTAATTGTTGCTGCTGATGATGTATATGCTTCCTGCAAATATTTCTGTTTCTCTTTTTGCCTTTCATATGCTAGTGATCGCTCAATTCTGCTAGCTTCTTTCTTTGAAAGTTTCATGTCTACTCCTATCATTGATCCACGACGGCCTTTTTCTCTTTGACCTTGTAAGAATAAGCGATCTTCCTCAATCTTAATCAAACTCATGGCATCCTGGTGTGCAATATCAAATAAATCATCCAGTGACTCGCCAAAAATATCACGTTTCTTGCTTTCAGTAGATGTTGATCTATTTATGTTTTTTTTGAGTGACTGCCATTCTTTATGAAGACGTACAACTCTCTCACGCACATGTAATTCAGTTGTTGTAGGTATACGTGCTCTTTCCCAAATCGGCAAAATTAAACGAACAGTTTTATTAACATTTTCCTTCAGACTCATTTGTTTATCAGTATGAAAATTAAATAACACTTTTAGTACATCACGCCTTGATGGTAACTTTGCAGCACTAAATTTTTCTTCACATTTACCAACTAACCAAATATCACTGTAGCGTCTTGTTTTCATTGCCATTCTTGGTAGACACTAAAAGCAAAAAACTGAACAATTACTGTATGTGGTTGAGCAGAAAAACACAGTTTAACACAACCCACCAGCAGTGCTTGAGAACAACGACTGACGTGTCATGTGTGCCAACTGGTGCATAGCTGCTTTCCTTGTTTGTTAACGTTTAAACCTGTACAGACGTGTAGAGAATGTGTGACTAATACTTGTTCAGTAGCTCTATAACTCCACTTATGTGAAATACTTATATAAGAAAGAATGCTTTACCAAGAAACATAATGTGCAGAACTTGACAAATTACTAAAAACATAGCTAAATACTGTAACATTAAATGCTGTTGAGCAAGTCCTAAATATTGATGCAGCTCCTTCAATTTTTTTGTGTTGCATTTCTACATTAAATTGAACAATAATATGCCCTGGTCGTTTAAAAAAAATAAAATTAAAAATTCACTTCTATGTAATTGGCACACCCTAAATTATATATATATTTCAGAAAGTACACTTTTAAGTACAATTATGTGTATAAATAAAGATACAAAGCGTTATCTTATAAATTATACATTTGTTGAAGTCTATAGCTGTATTAAAAAAAAAACACTCAAAATGTACAAATTATAAAGTTTTATTTCTATCAAAGGTTCTGAAATGATTTACGAATGTCGAATATAATTTACCTTGGCCTAAGAATGGACACCAGAGGCAAGACGAACTGAGAAAATTTTTCAATGTAGATTTCATCAACGTTGAAGTAATTTATTTACTGAATCCTGTTTCAAAATTTCTGCCGAAAGTTTGATGAAAGAGTGTCGATTTGCTGTGATGAGAATATTAGATGTATTTTTATTAAATGCATTTTAATTAATAAATAAAACTGTTGATAACTCGGTAATGACTTTCGGGTGAAAAATTCATATAAATTCGAATAGATTTAATACTTAATGATCAAATGATCCTTCGAAACTAACCCCAACACTTTAAGTTTTGATTTCGGAAAACATGGTTATATATTTATATATATATATGAAAATTATTTCACGAAAGTAACACGTGAAAAATATTTATGATGAATAAAACCACGAAGGAAAGGAAACAAAAAAGGTGCTCAAGCGCTTTCGTCTAATGACATCCTGAGGATGTCATTAGACGAAAGCGCTTGAGCACCTTTTGTGTTTCCTTTCCTTCGTGGTTTTATTCATCATATATATATATATATATATATATATAAGTGGGTGAAAATACTACTTTACCGTTCTACTGTAACCTTTCACGTCCTTTTTCTTCCATTCTCGCCTCTTAAAACATGAACCCAGCAAGATATTAAACTAAATAATTTAAAACTGACCCTCCATCAGTCTGTACAGTTTGATTTGTTGACGTAGCTGCTACTTGCGAGTTGCCAAGACCGGCAACTCTAAATTCAATGATGTATTGCGAAGGTTGAACTCAAAAAGAGTGAAGAGAATCCTGAGCGGAGATGACCCAAATTGCAATTAAGAGTAGTATCTGGACAAAAGGGTCTCCGTATGCGCGAATAAACGAGGCATCAGTACGAGACAACCGTAAAGTTATCCAGTAAAAAAAAAAAAAAAAAAAAATCACTCCATCTCAGAAACAATGAACAAGAACAATTAATATAATGATTTAAAAGAAAATGAATTGGTAACCATAGCAACATACTCCATTCCATAACCCTTCACCAATTGACCTTCATCGCCAATAAAAAAATCTGAAACAATGATGGTGCTTATGAGAGAGAGAGAGAGAGAGAGAGAGAGAGAGAGAGAGAGAGAGAGAGAGAGATAAACAATTGAAATATTGATTCTTATGTTTCCAAAACTTAATTAACCCTTATTAGCAAACACATCAAGTAGGAAAATGAAGGGTTTGGCATCGCAGTTTCGCGAAAGGTGAGTTTGCCAGGTAAATTATGAACATATAAGGTAAATTTAGAAGGCAAATACCAGTACTGAATAGTAAATAGTTAGTTTTCATACTATTTATTTACTAGTGGAAGAATGGAAGGATAAATAGTCCTTTTTTTTAATATATATTCAGCATCACTACAAAAGAAATTACATACACACACACACACACGTATCTATCTCCCCATATATAATATATATATATATATTCAAGATTCTTTATTAAAACAATAAATATTTGGCTACAAACATATTATAAATATCCATAAAAAATATCCAATTAGGTAAAATTTATTAACTCTGAATTAAAAATTAATTTACATATTAATTTAAAAAGTTTTAAAAAAATTCAAAACACGATGCCGCACTTTTATATATATATTATATATATATATATATATATATATATATATATATATATATATATATATATATATATATATATATATATATATATATATTCAACGATATTAAAATACTTTCCAAAATTCATATGTAAAAATAATAAATCTTATTTATTACCATACTTGTCAATGCTTTTTTGAAACTCTTCATACTATAATAATAAGTCAAAGCACACACACACAAATATTTTATATATATAGATACTGTATATATATATATATATATATAGAGAGAGAAGAGAGAGAGAGAGAGAGAGAGAGAGAGAATAATGGGCTCCGGTGATAAAATTAATAAATCAATTTAATAAATCAAAGTATTAAAATATATATATATATATTTGACTTAAATTTTGAGGTAGAAATAAATGACTCACTTTATCAAAAGAAATAAATTATTGATTGAAATGACGCTAAACACATAAATTAATGAAATAAACGCGACTTTCCATTAAATGAAGAAAAAATAAAATCAACTTGAATGAACCATAAATCCTGTTCATAAAGAAACGTTAGTATTCGCCTTTCGAAGTTATATATATATATATATATATATATATATATATATATTATATGAATTGAATTTACAAGATATTACATCATTCTCTTTACATTTTTCAAGAGGTATTAACGGATATAACACAAATTTAAAACCCAGGTGTATATTTTTTGTCTATTTAATTGAAGAGTTTTGGGTGAAAGAAAGGAATCTGTGTTGAAGTTCTTCTACAAATTTGATTTTTTCCACCTTTTATCGACATTGAAATAGAAAGGTAACTGTCCAATTTCGTAAATTAATGTGCTTTAATATCCTCTTCATTCATTATTTATTTCAGGTTAATACAGAAATCCAATCATATACAATTTTTATTTATATATATATATATATATATATATATATATATATGGGATGAATTTCATAATTAAACACGTAACGTGAAATGAATGAATGATGCAAGTCCACAAGGAAAAAGAAAAATTATTTCAAGGCCTTTCGTGTATTCAGAAGTACACCTCGTCAGGGAATCATTCCCTGACGAGGTGTACAAGAAAGCACTTGGAATCATTTTCTTTTTCCTTGTGGGTTTGCATTATATATATATAAATATACAGTATACAGTATATCCACGAAAATAGCTAGTCGATTAACTGTTGATATCAAGCGCGCATGAATAGGCCAACGACCAAATGAGCTACCTGGGAGATATACGAAAATGAAAAGGTTTATTGGCAGACTATAGTCCATATGACAAATATTATTAATACAATGACAGTTCATATACTAAGGATAGAAATATATACAACTGATTAGAAATATACTGTAATGTCGAAGTTAAGTGGAGCTACAGACAGACGTTTTCTACCAAAAAGTCCATAGCTTAGAGGATAAATGGCAGGACTCATGGATAGCTTGGATGATCGGTTGGTTGATTTTTTAATTCTTTGCATTAGACTGTCTTGGGCACGTCTTGTTACCTCCGGGAAGCTCGGGACATTGCGGGTAGCAAACATTGCGAAGCTGAGCATCTCGGGGGTAATTTATGTAAGAGTCTAAAAGACCTGTTGTACAGCAAATTTAGAGTTCTGCCAGAACCTTTTTTATAATTCACCCAGAGTTGCTGTCCGTATATATTATTGCAGAAAGTACGAAAGAGAGTGTCTTTAGCTTCACTTGTACAGAATCGAAAGTTCCTTATGGTCATATTCGCTTTAGCACACAGGCTTCGAGATTGTTTTCTTATATCCGAGTCATCACTCAAGGAGCTGGTAATAGTTTGAACCAAATACTTAAACTCTTGTACTTCCTCAATTACTTCACCATTCATTATAAACCTTATATCAGCTGCCTGATTACGGCTTTTAGGATGAAATTGCATAACCTTAGTTTTTGTAACATTAAAAAGAATATCATGTTTCTGCGAATACACTTCGCAGACTTTTAGTAGCCGATCCAGACCTTTAACAGAGGGATTTATTAACACCATATCATCGGCATAAACTAAGTTATTTATTCTTGTGTTATCTATACAACATCCCACTGTTGCCTCATTAAGTGAAGCAATTAATCCGTCGATATACACATTAAACAGCATAGGGGAGAACAAGGAGCCTTGTCTCACCCCGCAAGAGGAGCCAAAACACTCGGATAGTACATTGCCCCACCTAACAGTGAAAGATTGGTGGGAATACCAAAATTTCAATAAATTTAATATGTACATGGGAACCTTTCTGTCTTCTAGTTTTGCAAATAAAATATTGTGGTTCACCCTATCATATTCCTTACTTATATCTAGGAAATATATATATATATATATATATATATATAACAAAACAAAAAAGAGTACATACCCCAAACAACCGAGAAAAGATGACACCGTGAGAGATTTATGAGGAATTTTGAGCTGTTAGAATTCCAACTGTTAAAAAAAAAAGAGAAATGCCTCAGAAAGTGTTAAAAAAGAAAATAATAAAACTAACAAGTTCTTGGAAGAAAGCAAATGAAGGGCATCGAGTGCCAAGGTATGGAAAGGCTATATACACATGGGTACAGATTCCCCAATCTAAAAAAAATAATAAATAAATAAATATATATATATATATATATATACATATATATATATATATATATATATACATTCAACTGCAAAGAACACGCAGTATAAATAACGTAAAGAACGACGCTTGTATAGGATATATTCCGCGCAAGACGAGAGAGAGAGAACGAAACAAATTAAAAAATGAGGTAACCACCCGGGAAACACCCGGGATCTTTCCGATGCCGGTCAGATGCGATACCATTACACCATGGCCTCACTCTTCCAAATGCCGTAATTCTTCTACATACTCGCAGAAACCAATGCCCCAAGGGGGCACCTCCCGCATGCCGTAACATTATATACATTCAACTGAAAAGAACACGCAGTATAAATAACGTAAAGAACGACGCTTGTATAGGAGATATTCCGCGCAAGACGACGCTTCCGAGAGAATGAAGTTTCCCGGGTGGTTACCTCATTTTTTCATTTGTTTCGTTCTCTTTCTCTCGTCTTGCGCGGAATATCTCCTATACAAGCATCGTTCTTTACGATATATATATATATATATATATATATAATATATATATATATATATATATATATACAAAAGAACTGGTTAAAAAATGAGTATAAATTTACAGGAATCTGTGTATATATACTTGAAAATTGAAATATTTTTGAGATATTTCAAGTATATTCGTTTTTGTTAAAATGTGAAAAGATTTAAAAGAATAAAGGAGTGGTAATTGTTGTTGTTGTTTTTTAATTTGTTATTTTTGTTTTGAGATTTCAGAATTGCACATTCACGGGTCAGAAATAAATATAAAAAAGAATTCTTTGGCAAATAGAATTACTACTATTACAAAGGTGTATGTATGTGTGTATGTATGTATGTATGTATAGTGATGCGATGTGTTTTGGGGTTCATTTAAAACAAAATTGCGAAAAAACATCGACCCCCGTTTTTTATGTTGCTCAAAAGTAATTTAATTTAAAATATGGACCTAACAGCGATCAAATTATGTAAAAAAAAAATTAAAAAAAAAAAAAAAAACCTCCTTTTGGCATTTCTCAGGATCATATTAACCTTTACTGTTGAACAGACATACTTTAATTATATCATACTACTAAAATAAGTAATAAAAACTAATAGTAAAAACCTACGTACAGTAATTACTCGCGCATATTGTATGTACGGTACGATGTGCAATTAATTTTTCTACAGACATTTTTTAATTGCATATTAATACTTACTTTAATATAGTTTGTCATGATGTGCTTGGGATTTTGAGTATGGCATATTTTCCACTAACTAATAAATAAAGTTGAAAACACTGTATTAGATATCCTCAGGCAGTGTTTCTCAACCTGAGGGTGTCGGAAAGTGTTCAAGGGAGGAGGGCCATTGCACTGGGAAAAAAAGTTTACAGGGAAAATTAAAGTTTATTTTTCCAACGGAAATTACAAAATATGTAAAAACCAGGTAAGGTTTTTTTTTTTTTGGTAAGTAAAAAACTCGTGTAATGTTACAATTTTACAACTGAAATTATTTTCTGTTACCTGTAATCAACTTACTGTTAATCTATATCTTTCAGTGGTATACCTGTGCCTGTTTTGGATTTGTTAATCTCCTTATATTTGGTTGGATGAACTAAACACAAATTAGCACACATGCAGTCAGTTTTATTGCTTTGTTTTAATTGCAACCATTGATGAGAAGCCCAGTTCGCATAAGTATGAGGTTGCAAATGGAATTACAACTTTTAGTGCTTCAGACACCATTTCTGGATACTCACTTTTACGTGTCATTCAAGATGTACACAAGTCTTCTGAATGCCAACTGCAGTTTTTTTTTTTGTTTGTTTGTTTCTTGTTTTTTGTCGGAAAACGTTCAATTTATAGTGTGGGTTTACTGCAAGTTCGGCACCCTTTCATTGAATAAATTAAGTATCCACCTCTTACCAAGCCTTCCACCGATCGGGAGCTGTTTTTCCACGTGAATTATGTGCCGCATCATTATATAAGGAAGGGTGGACTGCGAAATTTTTTATATCAAAATGGGGTTGCCAGCACCAAAAAAAAAAAAGATTGAGAAACACCGCTCTATGGCGAAGGCCTAACATTATTTAATATAAACTCTTCTTAACTTTTACACGCACGTTACGTATTTTTCTTTGTTTTTATAACATTTAACAACTATTTTATTATCTATATTTTTTGTTTGAAATATAAAAGAAGCTGAAAAAAAGTGATTAAACCTATGTTGTAGCGTGTAAGTCTAAGTTTAATTAAAAGAAAGTCTATTTCATATATTGAAAATAAATGTTTTACGATATATAAAAAGTCATTCGTTGAAACTACCTACCTCTGTATTTATTTTCTATTGGATACGGTTAAAAGAAAAAAACCCGCAAAGAAAACGATTCTTTACAAAAAGTAGCGAGAGAAAAACGTTATATATATATATATATATATATATATTATATATATATATATATATATATATAATATTATATATATATATATATATATATATATATAATTTTGAGTGCTTTATCGTATAAGTTGAACATTTTCTCCATATTTTTATTATAGCTCAACCACAGTTGTTGACAGTATAATACTCGAACAAAAAGTTTGAAATAACGTTTTTTTTAAAGGCGTGGGGGGAAGGGGGGGGGGCAATTGTACAATATTTGAATTCTTTTATAAGCATAATTAATTTAGCACACAAGTTACCGTATTCTTCCTTAATATCAGGATTTTCGCTTGAGAAACTAAGTGTAATAACATGATCTAGATATTTAAACTCATGGACCTCACTAATAGCAACATCTTTTAATTCAAATACAAGTGTACTCGCCATCTAAAACTGTTTAGGAAAGAAATGCATAAATTTTGTTTTATCTAACTTGAACACAGTGTATACTCTTCAGCATAATCTTCGCCCACATTAAATAAGCGCTGAGCGCAGTAAGTGAAAGGTTGATTAACGCGTGATTATCAGCGCAAAATAAGTTATTTATTCTAATTCCTCATATTTAACCTATACGTTGATGTTATTCACCCCTCCTAACATCCAGCGTCCCCTCTACTGATTCTGTTCCGGATAACGCCAGACGATTTTATTCAGGATAGAGAGAAGACTTTAAATATATATAGTGCTAAGGGTTAAGTGAAATAGTCAGCTAATCAATATACACATTAAACAGTAGGGGTGATAGCAAAAACCCTTTACGTACTCCACATGAGGATTTGAAGGAATCATCAGTGTGTATATACTGTGTATTACGAAGTAAATGATTTATAAGAAAGTATTATGAATGTATTATTTATCATTCTTAAATCTTTTTATCGACATTAGATAATTTACGGAATCAATAGAGACAAAATTTATGTTTCAAAGGTTTGCAGTTCGTACAACAGACACATTACTATGAAATATTACTGAAGTGAAACTTTAAAAAAAAAAAAATACGACGGTATTTTTTTTGACAGTAGAAAGGTTGGTCCATTAGCAGTAGGTTGAACACTCAATCTTTGGTCCTCATCTGCGGCAAATTGCTTTAGGAAATTTGCTTTCTACTTTGCATAATGTCTGAAGCGAGATGGTATAACGTGTTGGGTGTGAAACATAGCTCTACTATTTTCCACAAATCTTTAATGTATGTTCTTGTATGCAAAAGAATAATGGAGCAGCAATAACAACTGAGTGATTTCAACTCGCAGCGAAATAACAGATATAAATAAATAGGAGGGCAGACACTGGCATAGCGTTCAAACTAGACTTATCCGGCCCATCGTGCTTACTCCCGGATTATAACCAGCACTATCGGGATTCAAGCTCAAACCTCAATGTCTTCGCTTCCCTTATAGGGAAACGGTATTTCTTCGCTGAGCTATCGGAACTGGCAATGTAGATATATAATTTATTGTTTTTCCCGTGGCGGCTGTTCATAGCTACACCATTCTTAAAATGGATTTCTTTTCTTCTCTTCCGCAAAACTCTGGATACTGAATTCATACATTCAGTGACATCGTTTATTGTTTTAAATATATATTAAAAATAGTCCAAGGAAAATGTTTTGTTTTAAGTAAATTGGTTACTTTTTTAGAAATGCTTTCAAGAAATTTTCTTTTGATCTGTCGATAAGATTTTTGCCTTCGGAATGGCGTCATAGCGTACTCTGTGATATGACGCAGCTCTATAAAGTAAAAACACATAGACAGAACGAGAGAAACATTCCTGAAAATAGTTTGAAAAATGTACCGAGGTAATTTAAAACGAAATA
>JAJOZX010000944.1:57500-87500 GCA_023014485.1 Bathynomus jamesi
TCAAAACAAAATATACCAAAATAAAGTTTATAATGTATACGTTCAAGACGAGAGTTCTCGTCTTTGGCGGTGAATATGTTAATATATATTAATGCAGACTTAGATTCGTAAGTAACTAAGCTTAAACATTCATTAGCATTTCAGATGCAGCTATTCGGCTCTATCAAACTTTCATTATGTAAAAATTACAATCCTTCGTAACATTAAATAAGCAATTATAATGTATGTCGTAATCAACCTGTTTTAAAAAATTTCTAAAGAGGAATTATCCCCAAACCTCTCATTGTAAACGGAAATGTTTCAACTGACACAAACGAGACCAGCTGGCATGCGCAGACAGTGCAAATTTAAAAAACAAGTTATATTTTCATCTACAGAAAAAGAGCAATACGGGCATTTCGCTTAAGATAAAGAAATTCAGGTGCTACTGTAGTATGCGATCTACCTACGATTGGTTAGGTTTAATCATGATATTTTCGTTAAAACTAACGAAAATATCACGATTAAACCTAACCAATCGTCAAGGGCGATTGACAATGGGATGTAAACAAACAATTAGTAAACAAGATAAGAAGCTATAATTAAAAGGTAGACCGCCGAGTCGTAGGTAGACCGCATACTACAGTAGCACCGAAATTCGTACCATGTAATGCACATTCAAACTACTTTTGACGCATTCTTAAATTTTAAGCGCCTTCATTTAATTGTCCTCCACCACGCAATTCTATATTCATCCTTAATAAGCTTTTACCCTTAGGAGTTAAAGGTAACGCAGTTATATACACTAACTGACTTAAATGATAACGTATTTACGCATGTTTATAATTATATTTAAGCGCAAACCATAAACAGCTAAACTTGTTTACGTTTCACACGTTTTAAAATGAAACATAAAATGAAGTCCCTGATGAACATAATAAAATAAACGTATTTCAGGCCTAAAAGAAGTTTTATTCTTTAATGTATTTCAATTAAAAAAAAAAGGTGTTTAGGAATACGTTACGAGTATTTTAGATTAGATACATTTCGAAACATATTTTAACGTAAGCATATTTTTCTATATAAGTTTAATAATAATAATAATATAATAATAAAATAATAATAATATTAATAATAATAATAATATAGCTTTTACAGTGTACCTATAATTAGAAACTCAGTAGCGCTGTAATTTTCGTAGCAAGTATTAAAAATGTTGAAGGGTTTGTCGAAGTAACTCATGTATTTTTCTATATAACTTCTGAGAATCAAGTTTTCCAAATGTGTACTTCAGCTAGTAAGAGTTTCGTGATTCCTATTTCGTTAACATTAAAAGAAAATACCTTTCGGTGTACCCGAAACCTTATCAGATCTCTCCCGCGGAACAAAGATATGGTAAAGTTGAATGAAAGGCAATGTTGATTTGAAGTGATAAAAAATGACATTCCTCGAGGTTTTTTTTTTACAAGTAACTTTCAACGAAACAGGTCAGAGCGGGATTCGAACCCTTCCTTTCAACAGGACTAAACAAGAGACCGGGGTTCAAGAATGCAAAAAACCTTTTGCTATAATTTCAATATGTATGTATATATATATATATATATATATATATATATATATATATATATGCCGCAACTACTTTTCGTCTGGCGTCCTTCGTGTATCAAATTTTATCATGATTAAACAATTGGAAAATAACAGAAAAAGAAGGTTTGAGACAATGGCTAGTAATAAAAGAAGACTGACTGGCGTTATAAAGATGTTAAGGACTTAAATAGAAGGTTATTTGCACGTTTATTAATAAAATTTATTGCATAAAATCAAATACAACTTAGTATTTGCTCTTCAAGATGTATTGAAAAAGTTGGCTTAGAAATGTAGGACTGAGTATATAAACACATTTTACATATATATATATATATATATATACAGGGTGGGCGGAAAGTAGCTCCCTATTTTGGATTGGTAAAAAAATACGTATATTATCCATTTATTTCAGAAGAAATAATATGAAAAGGTAGGCATACATGGGTAGGTTTTCTCTGAAATTCAATGTGGGCTCCAACTCTTTCCACCAGCTTCTGGAGCCGCCCAGGAATGGCGTCCACTGACTTTAGCAGGAACTCCGGCGGGATGGAGGACATGACTTCCCGAATTCGGTCCTCCAGTTCTTCCAATGTCCTCGGTTTGGTGCGGTAGACTTCTTCCTTTACCCACCCCCAAAGAAAGAAGTCGCACGGTGTCAAGTCGGGGCTCCTGGCTGGCCAGTGATGTGGACCACGACGACCCATCCAACGCCCAGGGAAGTGGGCATCCAGCCACTCACGGACAACAAGAGCGAAGTGCGGAGGGGCGCCATCTTGCATAAATATCAGATCGTCGATGTTCTCCATGTGCTGACAACCGGCCAGACCTCGTTTCGCAACATAGCAAGGTACCGCTCAGCATTTATGGTGTTGCGCAGAAGGAACGGGCCCACAACCTGATCTGAGGTCATACCACACCACACCGTTACACTGAACCGATTCTGCCGTTTTTCAGCGGTAACCGTGCGACTTCTTTCTTTGGGGGTGGGTAAAGGAAGAAGTCTACCGCACCAAACCGAGGACATTGGAAGAACTGGAGGACCGAATTCGGGAAGTCATGTCCTCCATCCCGCCGGAGTTCCTGCTAAAGTCAGTGGACGCCATTCCTGGGCGGCTCCAGAAGCTGGTGGAAAGAGTTGGAGCCCACATTGAATTTTAGAGAAAACCTACCATGTATGCCTACCTTTTCATATTATTTCTTCTGAAATAAATGGATAATATACGTATTTTTTACCAATCCAAAATAGGGAGCTACTTTCCGCCCACCCTGTATATATATATATATATATATATATATATATACGAGAAAACAATAGAAAGTTTTATATTTCCTCTGCAATTAATAGGGTGTCGTAAATAAACAAAATATTTGTTGCTTACTAAATATTAATTAATATTCTAATTATGATTTAGGGAAAAAAAAAAGTAAAGCCTAAATTTTTAAGTATACCTTAATAATTTTCTTTGGGTAATGTTATTTACTACATAATTTTTACATATATATATATATATATATATATAAAAAAAAAGTTTTCCTAAATCAGAAATTTTTAAATTTTAATTATTTGGTCAGCAAATGCACCTATTTATACTCGTACACATTTATACATAAATTATATAGAACAATTTTTCTGGAATCGTCTTAGTATAAAATATGGCGATTTTACTCCTTTTTACAGCGCGTCGTGCCACTTATGTCGTGAATGAGCCTAGATTTTGGATTTTTTTCCTTTTGCTTATCTCTCGTCGTCTGAAGCTTTTGGTCTGAAACCATTTTGAAAGTATGTAAAGATAGAAAAAAGAAGGACGGTTCCAATGACCTGGAACGGAACTCTTTGGGACACGAAATTGACCGTAATCTGTCTCAACAAAGTCCGAACACGAATATTATGATCACAGCGGACGAATATAATCGATCGAGGTAGTACTGAATTAATACTTCCGAACGTTGACTGAGTGACCACTTTTGGCAAAAATCTTTCATTTCCATGCTGACATTCTATGCTAGTTTTGAGCTACTGCTCATCTTGTAACCTTCATATCAATCTTATACTCAGCCCCGCCCGGCCCACCCACTTTACATAAAAGTCACCACCTTTATATTTTAAGATTTTTGCAAAACTATTTTTTTTCATTTCAATAAACGAACGCGGTTATATATATATATATATATATATATATAATATATATATATATACATATATATATATATATATATATACACAGACCGTGCATGGAACAAGGAACTCTTCTGGGAATGGTCACCTCTGGGGACCATTCTGAGTTCACTCATATATATATATATATATATATATATATATATATATATATAAGTATTCCTGCATCATTTCTCGTGGAAAAAATGTCTTTCAGTAACTACTCAGAATTCCAAAACTAAGTCCACAGATGAAAGGATATGCGGAATGCGCCCTTTTCACCTCTTGAAGCCCTTCCAATTCTTTCATTCACGTTTTCGCCTCCTGTCGCAGGAAGGGAGTTCACCATCAGTTGCTGATCGCGGAAAATCTGGGCAAAAAACGGTGAAATTCGGGTGAAAATTTTTTTGAAAATATGTAGAAAAATATTAAGAAAATCGTTTTTAAAAAATAAGCGAATAAGAAATGAGCAATTTCGGTTTATATCTTGAATTCCAAAACATAAAATGTTTTTTTTTCTTTACTTTAATTTATAAAATGAAAGTTTTTTTTTTTCTTACAGCGTTCCTGCATGACCTCTCGGTCCATAGTTGGAATGACCCTTAAGGTCAAGAGGTTATGAGAAGGATGTTGATTAGTTGAGCTTATTAATAATAATTTAGATGTAGATCGTCAGCGAGAATAGATAATGGAAAAAAATTCTTTGCTTATTTAACGAATTCTTAAAAATTGAAGAAAATTTATTAGTTTCGCGGTTTAAATTTTGGTTGTAGAGAAAATGGTTGCATGATAGCGGAGGTTAAAAGGAGAAAGAGTTTCTCCAACAAAAAAAAATTGATAAAAGAGAGATAAAGAAAATAAGAATAAGGAACAGGAAGAGAAACATCGCAAAACAACAAAGAATAAATGATAAAAAGGTAAATAAGAACAGACAAAAACTAATAAAAATAAGGATTATAGGATTCCAGCAAAAAATAAGACCACGGTGTATATATTATATATATATATATATTATATATATATATATATATATATATATATATATATATATATATATATATATATATATATATATATATATATATAGTGTAAGGTACCAAGTAAGAACAAAAGAAAAATAAAGAAGGATATAGGAAAAACAACAATAAATCAAGAGGTCATACTGATAAAATGGAAAACCTATCTTCATCAACGGCTACGTAACTCCGACTTTATTAATAATCGCATGAATTCAGCTTCTTTTTCACCCGTTACTTCGAAGCTGAACCAATTCCATTTGGAGCGGATACGAAATACATCATCTGAACCGAAACCATTGAACAATAAGGGCACCGAAAACAGAAACAAACAATGTTGATTACACTGATAGAAACGAGATGAAGTTGAAAGCGACGCAGTCACTGCAGTCTCTCTCTCTCTCTTCATTCCCTGACGAGGTGTACTTCTTAATACACGAAACGCCTAGGAATCATTTTTCTTTTTCCTTATGGGTTTGCATCATTCATTTCATGTGTTTAATTGTGAAATTCATCCCATATATATATATATATATATATATATATATGGGGGGTATGTGTGTGTTTGTGCTTTTATATTTTTACATGCATTATGTGTATGAATATAAATGGAACGTTTTTATAGTTTTATGGGACCTAGTATGTTTCATGGACTGCTCTCGATTTTCCTACGAAATTGCAAACAAGGGCAGTCGATGACCCTGATTTTGTTCCTGCAATCGGTTTTCTTGAGAAACTAAACCTAACCTAACCTAACCTAACCTAACCTAACCTGACCTAACCTGACCTAACCGAGTTTCTTATACTATTATTTTTTGCAAGATATCGCACTAATTCTTGTCATTTTTTGTGAATTTGTATAGCGTAAGCGCCACACCAGCTCGGACTTATTCAAAAAGATGTTGTTGTTGTTGTTGTTTAGCCGATCAGCCCACCCTGATCGAGCAAGCCGGCGGCACGCAGGTAACCGATCGCCCTCTCCGGAGTGGACCAGAGGTTCAGCGCACTAGTGATGTTGTGTTGTGTTCGTTGTTGTGCTAGAGCGGTACAGTCCGTCATAATGTGTTCAATTGTTTGTGGTGTGTCTTGGCACAGGTGGCTAGAACAACGTGAAAAAAGTGTTAGCAGCTGACGAGGAAGCTTCTAAACAGCGGCTGCATCCTCCAGCGCAGGACACGTCAACGCGAAGAAGCGACGTCAAACCAAAACATCAACGCGCTGGTGGCCAAACTTCCTCAAATCTCCGTGCAGCGGGCTGTCTACGGTTGGCCAGACTGGCAGTCGACGGCCTGTTGCGTGGCACGGTCAGAGTGCCGATCGGCTCCCGGGGCCGGACCTATTCTCAAAAAGATGTTGGAGTGTATTGCGTCGTTTCAGTAAATAAATTTATTCAATATCCAATAACATTTTTCATCATCATTTCTCAAGAAAACCGATTGCAGAAACAAAATCAGGGTCATCGACTGCCCTTGTTTGCAATTTCGTAGGAAAATCGAGAGCAGTCCATGAAACATACTATACTAGTCCCGTTTTATGTGCCACATATTTTGGATCACATTTTATTGTCTCGTTGAAATCACCATCTTAAATTGAGCTACAGTATATGAGTATTTTCGAAATTTCTACTCATCACCATTCTCTCTCTCTCTCTCTCTCTCTCTCTCTCTCTCTCTCTCTCTCTCTCTCTCCTCCTCTCTCTCTCTCTTCTCTCCTCTCTCTCTCTCTCTCTCTCTCTCTCTCTCTCTCTCTCTCTTCTCTCTCTCTCTCTCTCTCTTAGGAATAAGTTTTGCGAGCTACGGGCGCTCTTAGCATCAGAATACCAGGATATCGTTGCTATCACCGAGTCCTGGACTCATACTGATCGTAGGGACTACGTTGGGGAGTTCGAAATTCCAGGGTATAGAATGTTTCGCAAAGACCGCACCCGTGGGGAGCGGGGTGGGGTACTAATATACGTCAGGGACACGTTGAGTCCGGTTGACTGCCAATTCCGGTCGGAACGGGAGCTGCTTGGCGTCGATCTGAACGTGGAAGGGACGAACTATAGGTTAATCTTGGTGTACAGACCTCCGCATCTTCTCCTCAAGGAGGATACAGCCCTGTACCCCGAACTCCGTAGCCTGCTAGGGGATAGGGTGTGTGTGTAGTTTTAGGAGACTTCAACTGTCGCGGCATAAAGTGGGAAGACAGGACTGCTGATGCTGAAGGGAGGAGGCTAGTTGACTTTGCTGATGAGAACTTCCTCACTCAGTGGGTCAATGAGCCTACACGAGGCGAAAGCGTTCTAGACTTAGTATTCACGACCGAAGACAACCTCGTCACGGGCTCACCGTTGACGAATCGTTGGGCGGGAGTGATCACGGTCTAATTAGGTTCCGTGTGTGTGTGTCCCTCGGGTGAAGCGTAGTAACTCGAGAGGCAGCAAGCTCGATCTACGGCGGGCGGACTTTGTTAGCCTCCGGGATAGCGAAGGTGAGATGGGGTTAGAGGTCGGCGGCGATGTTGAGGGAGTGTGGAGTGCATTCCGGAACCAGTTCATGGTGCTGCAGTCTGCTGCCATACCCTCAACGCAGCCTAAGTGGTTCAATCGTGACATCGCTTCGGCTATCCGAAATAGGAAAGTAGCGTATAGGAGGGCGAAAGCCAATCGTTCCCATGAGAACACTGAAGCGTATGTCCGCCTGTGTAGGGAAGTGAAGGCGAAGGTTAGGCTAGCGAAACGTAACGAAGAACTACGGGTGGCAAGCCTCTGCAAGGGGAACCCTGAGGAGTTCTTCAGTTATGTTAATAGTAGAAAGCCCATTAGAAGCGGACCGAAGCGGCGTTCTGCGAACCTCCGACGCGGACATCGCTAATGTGCTTGATGAGTACTTTGCGGGAGTGTTCAACAGGGAGGACACCCGCGTCATCCCCGAGCCAGGCATCAGGCACGAAGGTGCTGGCCTGGATAGTGTTCGATGTACCACGACAGTCGTTGCCGATAGAATAGACAAACTGAGCGCGTTTAAGGCTCCTGGGCCAGACCAGTTTCTCCCCAGTGTTGCGGGAGGTGCGCGAACAGGTGGCTCCCCACCTGGCTACAGTCTTCAACAAATCTTTGGAGACGGGCCAGGTGCCTAGTGACTGGAGAGAAGCCAACGTGACCCCTATCTTTAAGAAAGGGGATCACGAAAGTCCATGGAACTATCGTCCCATTAATCTCACTTCAGTTGTAGGTAAATTATTAGAGGGGATAATAGCGGATAGGATCATTGACCATTTGGATTCCTACAAGCTGCTTGGGGATTCCTAACATGGGTTTAGACGGCATAGGTCGTGTCTCACCAACTTGCTCGAGTTTTTCCACGTCATGTTGGGTGAGTATGATAAGAGTAAGGCGATTGATATACTTTATCTCGACTTTCAGAAAGCCTTTGATAAGGTACCTCACCGCCGGCTAATGGCGAAAGCCCGCGCGCTGGGTAATGGTGGGGAAGTAGGTAGGTGGATTAAAAACTGGCTGAAGAATAGGCGGCAGAGGGTTGTAATTAAAGGGGTTAGTTCGGGTTGGGCCTCGGTCACTAGTGGGGTTCCTCAGGGTTCCGTTTTGGGGCCACTGTTGTTTATCATTTACATAAATGATATCGACGGTGGCATCGTCAGTCGGATCGCCAAATTCGCTGATGACACCAAGCTTGGGGCCAATGTTGGGACGCCCGAAGCGATCGAGCAACTGCGTGCGGACGTAGGTAGGATAGGAGAGTGGTCCGAAAAATGGCAAATGCCGTTTAACTTGGGTAAATGCAAAGTGATGCACAGTGGCTACGCCAATCCCAAGTGGAACTACTCGATGTTGGTGAGTAATATCAAGGCAACTGATTTGGAAAAGGACTTGGGTGTGCTAATTAGCAGTGACCTTAAGTTTACGAAACAGTGCGTAGAGGTGGAAAAGAAAGCCCAGAGGCTGTTGGGTTATATCAAGAGGCAATTTCAGTTTTGGAAAAAGTAGATTGTGCTCTCTCTGTACAATTCACTGGTTCGGCCGCACCTGGAGTATGCTGTGCAGTTCTGGTCGCCCACCCTCAGGAAAGATATTGAGAGGCTGGAGCGAGTGCAGGCGAGGGCCACAAAGTTAATCCCTTGCGTTAGGCATATGGGCTACAATCGACGCTTACGCGCCCTGGACTTGTTTTCGCTGGAAACTCGGAGGCTGCGCGGTCAACTCATCGAGGTTTCAAGTTCTTACGCGGGTTCAACGATGTCGATTTTAGAAGCATGTTTAGTTTAAATGATAACCCAAATCGCAACAATGGTTGGAAGTTGGATTTGAAACGGTTTAGAACTAGTGTGTGGGAATTACTTTACCTATAAGATCTGTGACACGTGGAACAGGTTACCTTCAGAAGTTGTGAACAGTTCCTCTATGGATCATTTCAAGAAAAGGTTAGACCAAATCTTGCACACTATTTGAGTGTGTAGAAAATTTTCCTGGCACCCGTTGCCATTGGTACCTCCTCGGTATGGGCCGCAAGGCCTTTTGAGGTACTTCTTTTCCTTGCAACTCTCTCTCTCTCTCTCTCTCTCTCTCTCTCTCTCTCTCTCTCTCTCTCTCTCTCTCTCTCTCTCTATATATATATATATATATATATATATATATATATATATATATATATATGAAAGTTATTTCACGAAAGTAACACGTGAATAATATTTAAGATGAAAATAACCACGAAGGAAAAAGGAAACACGGAATGGTGCTTAAGCGCTTTCGTCTAATGACATCGCAGGAACACTCAGTGTTCATGAGGATGTCATTCGACGAAAGCGTTTGAGCGCTATTTCGTGTTTTCTTTTTCCTTCGCAGTTATTTTTATCATATATATATATATATATATATATATATATATATATATATATATATATATATATATATATACAGGGTGGGCCGTAAGTTTCCATACATAGGAAAATTTAAATTATGGTCTTCACGTGCGTCGGTATTTGGATCAGCAGTTTCCGGATGCTTGGATTGGTCGGCGTGGTCCTGTGGAGTGGCCTCCTAGATCCCCAGATCTCACCCCCCTTGATTTCTATCTTTGGGGGCACTTGAAGGCCATGGTGTATCAGGAAAAGATACGAGACATAAATCATCTAAAGGAACGTATCACCAACGCCATTACAAGCATAACGTCAACTGTGCTAATGCGTGTTCATCAACAGTGGGGAACACGTATTGAAATGTGTTTTCAAAACAATGGCAACCATGTAGAGCATATTATATAAATAAAAATGGTTGTCCATAAAAAAATGTTTATTTTTCCTATGTATGGAAACTTACGGCCCACCCTGTATATATATATATATATATATATATATATATATATATATATATATATATATATATATATATATACACTATTTATTCGGAATTCCGTTTGAATTATACAAAAGTGGGTATAGTCACCAAATGAATATAATCTAAACTCGTGTCAGTTTTCTCTCTCCATATGTAGCAAAATTTGTGTAATTAGTAATTTTTTTAAACCGTTAAGTTATAAACGTCGAGTAAATGAGTAAGTCAAACTTTCTTAAAAAATCAGCATCATCATTATCCAGTTTTTGCCTCTTTTACAGATTTTTATTACCTAAAATTACAGCTTTCAGTTCGAGAAGAAACCTCGGTACTTAGGTCCCTTCGCTATGTAAATATACGAGTCTTTTAGCACCGGTGACTAACTCTGAAACTAAATGTCGTAGTTTTTATATTACCTAAAATTACAGCTTTTTAATTTTAAAAGAAACCCAATTAAGGCACTTTCCCACTTAAATAAACAAAACTTCTAACATCAGTGAGTAACTCTCAAATTAAATGCCATATATTACGTCTATTCCGAAATATTTAGTAAATCTGTTCCTATTTTTTTTAAGGAAAACATTGACAGAATCTTTTCTGATACTTTGGTTATATATATATATATATATATATATATATATATATATATATATATATATATATATATGCGTGTGTGTGTGTGTGTGTGTGTGTGAAACACAGACCGTGCATGGAATAAGGAACTCTTCTGGGAAGTTACATCCTCTATAGTTCGAATAAGTAATGATAAATGACAAATACTATAGTTTTTTCTTTTTCATGATGGAAAGCCCAACGTGGGCACCGGGTTACTCGCAAAGAGGCCCCAAAATATAGCTTCCCTCATCAGCTATCTGTAAAGCAGATAGGATCCAGCTTTGGGACAGGATCTAGGGTTTACAGCTTACACCCAGCCTACACCTGTCCCAAAGCTGGATCCTATCTGCTTTACAGATAGCTGGTGAGGGAAGCTATATTTTGGGGGCCTCTTTGCGAGTAACCCGGTGCCCACGTTGGGCTTTCCATCATGAAAAGAAAAAAAACCTATAGTATTTGTCATTTATCATTACTTATTCGAACTATAGAGGATGTAACTTCCCAGAAGAGTTTCTTGATCCATGCATGGTCTGTGTTTAACATATAAGTGTCTTAGGGGACCATTCTGAGTTGTTGTATATATATATATATATATATATATATATATATATATATATATACTCGTATATATTAGTGGTGGACCGGATGTCAGTTTTTCAACATCTGCGGATGCGGATTTTTAATTTCAATATCCGCGGATGCGGATGCGGATATTTAGTTAATCTATCAATATAATATAGAATTATGAATATATCACATAATTTTTCAAATTTCGTGATATTACTATTATGGCAGGCAATGCATAAGAATTAAAATTAATATTAATGTTTTCATTATGATAAAAATAACTTTCTCAAGAGTTTCAGCCACAGAAAATTCAATGAAACAAGTTTTATTCAATTTTCTGTGTTACCACGTATTTATATTTTGAGGTTTATATATTTGTTTGTTCATTAATAATATAATTAATACTTTACATGAAATGTGCATGACTGGGCCTTATAAGCTAATTTAATTGTAAATTGCATAATTTATTAGAGGTAATATCTGCATAACATCCGCAGTCAGAATTGCGGATGTGGATGTTAAAAATAATGCGGATATCAGGTCCACCACTAGTGTATATATATATATGACCAATAATTTTATTCTGACGAAGGTCAAGCTTGTCACTCCACCTTAGACCTACAGTTTAACGTGGAATCCGAACCACGCCCCACCACGGGAGGTCAGAAATTACAAAGTCCTCACCCTGACTGGATTTCTGCTGCGCCCCGCTTGCCATCACCGGGTCTCGATCCCGGGGCCAATGGATTCGTAGTCAGCGATGCTAACCACTGCACCACCGAGGCATAAGTGATATTTAAGAAATAAATTTTAACAGTTGAAAAAACTTACTTAAAATCTGGAGAGATAAAATGATGGTGTTATTGAACCTCCTTCGCAGCATATAAGGTCATATGACGAAGGAGACATATAGATTTACTTGGAATCCGAACCACGGGTCGCTACATAATTGGATGCAGAGGACAATCTCCTGTCCTACACTCTAGACCCAGTGGTGTTACGACACTGGCCACAACGTAGCCCTAAAACCACAATAAGTAAATTTTTTAATAAGAAGAAATAAATTCTAACATATCATACGTTCACCTTTTTTTTTTAATTAATATTAGAGGATTGCTCGAGTTTAATTCTTTTTTTAATGGGGAAATTTGCCCTTTTTTTTCTTTCCAAGTTTCCTTGTAAGTTCTAGAAATTTTGTACACGAGTAGTTATCGTATTTTACGCCTTACAAGACGCATTTTTTCCTTAAAAATGCCTTGAAAAAATCCCCTGCGTCTTGAAGCCGGAAGTGGTCGAGCCCCCCCCCCCTGCATCTTCCAACGTCGAAGTTCAAAGGAACTAAATCTTGGTGTTTTCGCTTCATGAAACGAAACGGGTTAAGTTTGCGAACAAGAACTAAAATAGCTCAGAAAATGCCAGCTGAGTATGAACAGAAAATATTAGATTTCCATAGATTTATCATTAATACTAGAAAACGGAGCGGCTACGAATTTTGTCAAATCGGGAATATGGATGAAATTCCATTGACTTTTGATGTGCCATCTAATAAAACCGTGAATCAGAAAGGAATGAAAATTGTGACTGTTAAAACCACTGGGCATCAAAAGACACACAACACGGCAGTTTTAGCTTGTGCTGATGTGACCAAACTACCGCCAATGTTAATTTTCAAGAGAAAAACTTTACCAAAGGATAAACTGCCAAATGGAATTCACGTACGTGCACAGCCGAAGGGATGGATGGATGAAGAAGGTATCAAGGCTTGGTTTGAGAAAGTTTGGTCCAAGCGTCCTGGTGACCTACTACGTAAAAACGCGCTGCTAGTATGGGATCAGTTTAGTGCACACAGGACTGAAAACACCAAAAAGCTAGCAGAAAGGATGAGCACACAACTAGCAGTAATTCCTGGCGGCCTGATTTCCCAGTTACAGTCGTTAGATGTCAGCATCAATAAGCCATTCAAGAATAACATGCGGGTGGAATGGAATAAATGGATGGTGGAGGGGAACCATGAAATGACGCCGACCGGAAGAATGAAATGCCCATCAATATCTCAAGTGTGTGAATGGGTGCTGAAGTCGTGGCGTGATATTAAGACTGAAGTTGTTGGTAAGTCTTTCAAAAAATGTGGTATAAGTAATGCAATGGATGGCTCTGAAGATCATTTATTGTATGCGAGTGGCAGTGACACTAGTGATGATGATGACGATGATCATGGTGATGTTTTAGAGCTTGGGGATGAATCAAGCAGCGATGAGTTTGAGGATGAATAAAATGCTTTTGACTTTTATTGGCCATGATTTATAGTGATTTTTACTTTTCCATTTCTGCAAAAATAAACAACTTTAAACAATAATACTTGTATATTTTTTACATACTTTCTACTGGTGGTATATACTAATTCCCTTGTCGTTGCCATACTAACAAAGCAAATCAAGCAAATCAGAGTGCGTCTTCCACGAGTCAAAAACTTTTTTTCTTAGAATTGCCTTTCCAAAATTAGGGTGCGTCTTCCACGATGCAGCGTCTTATAAGGAGAAAAATACGGTACATACCTTTTTTACAAGTTTTTATTTTTCCACATAGTCTCCATCCTTTTCTACGGCTTTCCTCCACCTCGAAACAAGGGCCTTTATTCCTTGCTGGTAAAAGTCCACTGGCTTCCGCTGGAGCCACCTCTTAACCTCCTCAATAACCTCATCGTCACTCTGAAACTTTCTTCCACGAATAGCATCCTTCGTTTCTTACGTTTCTGGAGTCTCTGTAAGATAGCAATATATGCCTCCGAGTTGACTGTTTGTCCTTTCTTCATAATGTCCACCAGAATCACCCCTTTCATGTCCCAGAAGATGGTGGCCATAACCTTTCCTGCAGAGGGAGTCATTTTGAACTTTTTCTTGCGTGGGGAGTCTGCGTGATGCCACTCCGTGGATTGGCGTTTTGTTTCAGGTTCAAAGTGGTGTACCCAAGTCTCATCCCCAGTCACAATTCGTGAAAGGAAGTCATCCCCTTCTGTCTCGTATCGAACCAACGACTCAGAAGCAATTTCTTTTCTTTGGGCTTTGTGACCTTCAGTCAGTTCGCGAACAAACCGTGAACACACTTTTGAGTATCCCAGTTGCTGAATTATCGTATTCACACTTCCTTCACTAATTCCTAGCGCCAGTGATAGCTCCTTGTATGTGACTCGCCGATTTGATCGAATGATGCTGTTAGCACGTTGCACAGTGTGAGATGTCACAACCGATGCCGGGCGACCGCTGCGTGGCTCATCCTCGAGGCTGGCTCTCCCTCTCTCCGATGATCTCACACGTTTAGACCAGCGTCCAACTGTGCTTCGATCAACAACAGCATCTCTGTAAACGTTTTGTAGACGTTTGTGAATATTTCCAACTATTTCCTTCTCTGCGGTTAAGAACTCGATAACAGCTCTCTGTTTACGACGCACATCACTGTCAGACGCCATTTTTGAAACTGCGTTAACTATCGGTTTTATGCAATGGCGTTTAAAAGCGGTTTTATACAAGGAGGGGAGGTTCAAACTGGAAAAATCCGATTATATTATGTGAAGTGCAGAAAGTTCAAACTTACGGCCCAAAAGACACTTCAGCCCCATGGCCTATTATGTAGCTAAGAAAAAAGGGTGGGACAAAATATATTGAGTGCCACTAGTATATTATTAACCAATATTCAGTAGCAATAAAAATAGAACAGAGAACACTAATTTTTAAAGGTTTACACATTTAATTTCACCATATCCAGCACATTGCAACACTGGAAAACACTATGAAACTTGGGGAAGCAAGTGAATTGATTGGTTGGTTATTCCATTTTGCGTCCTTCGTCCACCAGAGGGCACCGAGATGGGCTGTAACGTCACCAACGGGGAAAAATAAGTCCCTATTAAAAAGCTAACTGGATCTAGCTGAATACATTACGTGCAGCAGGCTCGTTACTGCACCCCCTCCCCCCTACGTTTCTCAGACTGGCTTGGAATAGTCCAATAGTCCATGATTGGTTTAAGTTAGATCTAAACTGACGAATGCATAAGGAATACATAATGCCTCAGTCCGTTTGGTAGTTTGTTTATCTGTCGAGAATCTAAAAATGGTCGGTTGTAAAGGGGTGGTCATTATTTCAACTGTTCACGTATATGGCTGACTTCTGGGGCTCTTTAAGGAGTCTAGAGGTATGGATGAAAACCTATCTATATGACCGTTCAATCTAACTTTGTACTAGCGGGTAAAACTGCCAATATACCTCAAATTATACGGAACACGTCTATGAGGATAGTCTACGAATGAATACTGTACAAATGACTAGGCATCTCGTCTTCGTGGTTGGAAAATACAGGGTGCTCATAAAGTTACGCAAGTGAATATGTTGGTCACTCGCGTGACTTTATGAACACATGAACACCCTGTATTAGTGACAAAACTTCGTAAGCGTTTAGGGAAATAAGAACAAATTATTCAAATATTGGATCACCCGAAGATCAGGGCCCCCAGCCTTCTTTAGTTAGCTTTATAAGGCTAACTAACGAAAATATCACGACCTAACCTAACCAATCGTTAGGTCACCCGTACGCCTTTGACGATTGGTTAGGTTAGGTCGTGATATTTTCGTTAGTTAGCCTTATAAAGCTAGCTAAAGAAGGCTGGGGGCCCTGATCTTCAGGTGATCCCAAATATTTTTTTGCAATACACATTTATAACGAAGGACTATACGTGTGAAAAGAGATTGTGGCCTCGGTACAGGAGAGACTTTATGCTATTATTATTATTATTATTATTATTATTATTAATTTGATATAGTGTATCCTAAGGCAGAGTATACACTCTTAAAAACTGTCTGTTGTCTACTTTAGACCCCTTCCGTTATATGATCCATAAATCACTTATATTAAAAAATGTATCCAACTTTCCCATTTGGCAAAATACATATTCCTTCTAAGGACATTTTTTTTTTTTAAATCTTAGAAAGTTGATTTTTGAGCAGTTAAAACAGAAAACTTGATTTCAGTAAAATAAATTTCAACTTTAAGTTTAAAACTGCGGAATATTTTTTTTTTCAATCAGTGTATATGTTGGGGTAAATGTGATAAATTGGTAATTATGCATAATTACCGGTAATTATGCATAATTGAAAATATCATGACTTAACCTAACCAATTGTCAAGGGCGTACAGTTGACCTAACCGGGCATTCAATTGACCTAACCTTGAATGCCCTGTTAGGTCAATTGAATTGAATGCCAGGTTAGGTCAATTGAATGCCCGGTTAGGTCAACTGTACGCCCTTGATAATTGGTTAGGTTAAGTCATGATATTTTCAATTATGCATAATTACCAATTTATCACATTTACCCCAACATATATATATTTCTTTCACCAGGCGGCTTCTGATCATAAAGTACGCAATTAGAACAACAGAACGTATAATTAAATAACTAACGAATAATTGTTTGTTAGTTTTCGTCACCACGCATGATAAAATAATCACTCAATCGTATTAAAAGTTTAAAAATATAACCTGTTTATAACTTTCGCATAGACGCTATATTCAGGTCCAAATTTAGTGTGCGTATAAATATATACCTTAGTTAACTTTGGTTTTCCTTCCGCCCGAATTGTTCATTCTGACGAAGGTCCATCTTATCACTCCACCTTAGACCTACAGTTTAATGTGGAATCCGAACTACACCCCACCAGCAGCCTAGCGTCTCAACCACTAGGCTATCCATGGTACCCATTTATCTACCAACTAATTTTTATTTTTATTGTGTGGAAGGATGAACAGCTGGGTTTTGCCTCGCGCCGCCTGCCGTCACCGGGTCTTGATCCCGGGGCCGATGGATTCGTAGTCAGCGACGCTAACCATTACGCCACCGAGGCGTATATATATATATATATATATATATATATATATATATATATATATATATATATACAAGCTGGTGCATTACATACTGTATAATTTTTCCATAATGAAAAAAATATCCCTCAAGTCGTTTTCCTTTTGCTACAAACTTTTTATATAATCGACCTACTGATATTATTAGGATTAAGTTAAAATATATAATGAAGTAAGTTTGAAAAAATGTGACTAAACAGTTTCCTTAATGAATGAAAATGAAAATGAAAATGAAAATGAAAAGGTTTATTGGCAGACTATAGTCCATATGACAAATATTATTAATACAATGACAGTTCATACACTAAGGATAGAAATATATACAATTGATTAGAAATAATACTGCACTGTCGAAGTTAAGTGGAGCTACAGACAGACGTTTTCGTACCAAGAAGTCCATAGCTTAGAGGATAAATGGCAGGACTCATGAATAGCTTGGATGATCGGGTTGGTTGATTTTTTAATTCTTTGCATTAGACTGTGTTGAGCACGTCTTGTTACCTCCGGGAAGCTCGGGACATTGCGGGTAGCAAACATTTGCGAAGCTGAGCATCTCGGGGGTAATTTATGTAAGAGTCTAAATCTAAAAGATCTGTTGTACAGCAAATTTAGGGTTCTGCCAGAACCTTTTTTATAATTCACCCAGAGTTGCTGACCATATATATTACTGCAGAAAGTACGAAAGAGTGTGTCTTTAGCTTCACTTGTATAGAAACGAAAGTTCCTTATGGTTATATTCGCTTTAGCACACAGGCTTCGAGATTGTTTTCTTATATCCGAGTCATCACTCAAGGAGCTGGTATTAGTTTGACCCAAATACTTAAACTCTTGTACTTCCTCAATTACTTCACCATTCATTTTAAACCTTATATCAGCTGGTTGATTACAGCTTTTAGGATGAAATTGCATAACCTTAGTTTTTGTAACATTAAAAAGAATATCATGTTTCTGCGAATACACTTCGCAGACATTTAGTAGCCGATCCAGACCTTTAACAGATGGACTTATTAACACCATATCATCGGCATAAACTAAGTTATTTATCCTTGTGTTATCTATACAACATCCTACTGTTGCCTCATTAAGCGAAGCAATTAACTACCTAGAAAACTACCTAGAATAACTACCTAGAGGGTAGGAAATGAAAGGTATAAAAAATCCTGAATTATACCACATTTACACCGCAACACACCGTATCTGGACATGTTTGTTAGTCCTAATAAATGATAATTTCCTTTCAAAACTACGTTATATCATTCCGCAGATATTAAAATGACTTCATAAACGTTACGTACCTGTAATTTCGTGGTGGACGTTTCATTCGGATAAAATTTTGTATAACATTCTGTAGAGAAGTTTTTCTTCGAGTTAGATTAACTGAAGTTAGGTTAGGTTAGGTAAGGACACATCAGGTTAAGTTAGATTATTAGTGTCACTGAAATTTCCCGTCGAAAAAATAGATCCTTTTTATTAATTAACCCTTTCATACCTGATTTTCGTTTACTTTTTATGCCACAAAAAAACTTGTGTTATATCTCCAGAATGACTAAAATCCCATAAAATTTGATGGTCTCATTTGCGCCCATACGGCATGAAAGGGTAAGCTGAATTCCACGTTGTGGGGAGGTGTTTTTAATTTTTAAGAAACGTCAATATCGGTTCAAATTACGGCAGATTTACCGCTCGAATTATGTAAATTTTTCAGTCTGGTCTCACACTGAAAGGACGGGGAAAAGAATGTTCTTAGCTTCCGATCTATAAGTGCTTTCACGAGTGCAAGTATGATTCAAGGGGCCTTCGTAATAAGTTTATAATGTCCTGTTCTTTTTTTCCACTGTGGAATCATAACAGGGTGTCACACTGTCATAGGGATGCTTTGCTGGTAACATTGGATGAAGATGATGCGTTGAGAGTGTCACGTATGTAGCTGAGTTTAACATCTGTCTACGAACACCAATCGGTTTTACCGTCGTACTATATCACCAGTATCACGATACCTATTCTACCATATTACACTGGTCTGAAACACTTGGGACGAATGGTCCAGATGTGGACTTCTCCATACTCAACATTCGAACTCCAGATGTGAAATGCCGAAATCTGGCTTCACACGTCTCCATTTTCGTAGCCCATTCTTTTACATTACATTTTAAACCTAAATAAAATTTGATTATAAGAATTTTGCCCATCTTTGTAGCATTTCAAATGTTTAACAGTTTGACATTTCGTTACAAGTTTCGTTACGCGTCACATATTTCAAACATACCTACGCTGTAATCTATGTAAACGTTTCAGCTGAAACATAACCAAACTACTAATGAATATTCATTGAATTATACATTTTAAATTCTACTACAGTGGGAAACAAACTATGATCAAGACGTTTCCGTTTAAAATGCAAAATTTATCCAAGTTTTTTAACAGGCAGTAAATTTAGTTTTGTATAAGAAATATGGTGGCCTTTTCTTCACGAGTGTAACTCATTTCCACATGAGACATTGCGTGTTATTCTACCAGCAACAAAAAAAAAGGTCCCAAAACAAGACATTAATTTGAACATTTGTTTTAGTTCTAATGTATTACGTTTGTAACTTTAATTTAAAATAATTTTTCCTATCAGACCGGAATTATGGTACATCCTGTATATAAAAACTAAGAACTAAATTGATGTTATCGATTTAACGTGGCCACGTAATATGACTGATTATTATAAAACTTATTCACTTATTAGAGAATAATTACGCTACGGATGGCGTTTTTCCTTTTTCAGCCATTTTTAACACTATATGGCAATGAACGTATCATCAATTTAAATATCCAAACAATATTCAGGCTTGTATAAAGAGGAAGTTTGAAACTGCAAATATTTCGGGTTTGATGCGCACTTTGTGTACAGTAGATCAAATGTGAAGTGATATGAATACGTTTGTGGATAAAACGAGTTCATTTGTATTGTCTCGGAGGGGAAACACAAATTTACCGTGCATCTTGCTCCTGATGAACCATGCATCCGAACCTACTATGTATATGTATAAAAATATACGCGAGTAAAAAGATTATGGAATGCAATATACATTTTAAGACGATAAACCAAAACAAGGTCGCTTCCACTGGTAATGAACCACGTACAGAAGCTTCGTTATTACGTTGACTCTTTATATACTTGCCAATGATGCTGCGAGCTGCTCGTATCCTGAATGGGTGCTTCGTGAAACGATGAGATCTTTATCTTCAGTCTAACCTAATCTGTAAACAATCTTTGCCCTGACTGTTGATGAATGTGTGTGTGTGTGTGTGTGTGTGTGTGTGTGTTTAATTATTCTATTTTAATTAATATAATCGCGTGTAATTAACAAGCTAAATCTAATTACAAAAGTATAATTAAAGTGTTTAACGAATAAACCAAACTTCTCAATTTAGTTCTGTCAAGAACTAATTTATATATTTGCTGCGGTTAATTACTGCACTCAGTCTAGTATTAAGAAAAGTTTTATATTAATTTTCAGATGATGTTTACTCGAGCGAAACCAAGACGAAGAGGATGATATTGAACGAGTTTTTTTTTTTTTTTTGCGTGTGTGTTTAGTAACCATGGAAGTTATAATTATAGAGGTGATTTTAATTATAACATAATTAGTGATATATATATATAATATTATATATATATATATATATATATATATATTTTTTTTTTATCATTGTTTATTTTCCTTTGATGATAAATATAGGTTCGTATAGAGAGAGAACCATTATGGGAATTAATAATGGTGGTGTGTGTGTAACTGTATATATATATTTTTTTTTTCCCATTCCTTGACAAGGTGTATTGCTGAATACACGAAAGCCTTGGAATAATTTTTTCTTTTTTCTTGTGGGTTTGCATCATATATACAGTAGGGCGGAGTGAAAAACTCATTTTTCGAATTTTCAAATTGGCTAGTGTGGAAAATGTGTGGAGTAGTGAGGAAATAAGCTGGTATAAATTTAAAATCACAACATTAATATCTTCAGGTGCCACAATGACCTTCAATATTGAAAAAAATTGAAAAAAGCGGATTTTAACCAATAATTACAGAAGAGTCCACGATGCACAATAGACAAGAATTTATTCACACTTGTATAAAAATAGCTCAGTCAACCTTTAAAAAAGTTTCTATTCTCTAAAAACAGTTTTCTATAGTCAGCTCACTCAGCTGTCACGTGAGTACCTCGGTTCAGTGTAGCTGTCGCTCTCGTAGCAGGTGGGTGTTCTGTTGTTGGCGTTACTCAGATAGTCTAAACTATATTTCTTATATATTTTGCATTTCTGTATTGTGTTGCCCTAAGTTTGCCATGTACTATTAACTGAAATTAACGTATAATTGATATTAGCTCTTTCTTTTTCAGATTTGTATACTTTCAAAATGTCGAGTTTGTGCAAATCAACCAGGGCCTCAACTGAGTGCCCCATGTTTGGTATGGGGGAAGATTTGTGGCACAGGAATCTTCCTACATACGAAGGAGTTTTTAAATATTACTTGTTTGTAAGAAACGATTTGAAACAGAATACTAATAAAGATCCTTCAATATCTCAAATATTAGAACAAGTTGTTGATAAATTGAAAACAATTTGGGAAAGTGCTTCCGTCCCAATTCTGTCAGACAGGCGAATTGAAACAATGTTCAGAAGCTACCACGAAAAGTATCGTGTCATTATGAAGCCATACCAAAGCAGAAAAAATTCTGAATCTTACAAAGCAAAGATTGATATGTTCAAAAAAGAAGCACACACGAAACTTTTTGACATTGCAGCGTGCAAGTGCAAAGTACTAACACAATGTTCTTGTCCCAAGAAAAAAAAACGGTTCCAAAGGAAGAAGTGACGTTCCTCTTAGATCAAAGGAGTGAAAGAAAACTGTTTATTGATAGAGTAGATATTACACTCTCAAAGAAAAAAGCATCTACGTTGCTAAGAAAGCAAAAAGAAGCTGTGAGGCTCACCAAAGAATCTTCACAGGAGAAATTGCAGGATACAAATGTTGAATTATCATCATCGACATCAAATAGTGAAAGTGAATCTGGCGAAATATCAGACGATACATTTCCAGAGCCAGTTAGCTCGAAGAGAAAGCTCGAACAACCTGAAGAACAATTATTCAAGAAAAGGAAAACTACAAATCTACCTTCAGTGGCTACTGCTTGTGACAGGACTGCAGTTTCAGATCGAGCTGCAGCATTCATTGTTAGTGCAGTATTGCAAGATATTGGAGAAGTTTCTATTGACAATACATCTGAAGTAGTGGATAGGAGTAAAATCAGAAGAGAAAGACAAAAGAAGAGATCAGAAATTATGAAAGATCAAAATCAGGTCCCAATCAGAGGAATCTATTTTGATGGTCGAAAAGATTCTACACTTTTCCAAGAAAAAAAAGAGTCCAAAGTATATCAGAAGAAGGTAACAGAAGAACATATCACTTTAGTGAGAGAACCTGGTTCAGATTATTTGGGCCATTATTCTGTGAATTCTGGATCAGCTGAAGAAATATGTAAAGGAATGTTTGAGTATATTGGAAATAATGACATGAACCTGGAAAATCTTGTTGCCATTGGATGCGATGGTGCAGCAGTCAACACTGGAGAAAAGGGAGGCGTTATAAGGCTTATAGAATTGAAGCTGAAGAAGCCAGTTCAACATTTAGTGTGCCAGCTCCATGCCAATGAATTGCCATTACGCCATTTAGTTGCAAAGCTGGATGGAAAAACATCTGGCCCCCGCGGATTCACCGTCCTATCCTGGCAGGGAATTAGAGAACTGTGAGAGTCTTCCTATTGTCGAGTTTGAAAGGATTGATGCTGAGGAACCAACTGTAGACTGTGAAGATCTTAGCACCGACCAAAAATATCTAATTGATATTCATCAGGCCATAACAAAGGGATATTGCTCTCCAGATCTTGCTCATCGTAGTCCAGGCAAAATGGCACATTCACGATGGCTGACTACAGCAAATCGTTTGCTTCGTCTATACGTTTCAACTGTAAGTCCATCTGAGAACCTCATGAACATTGCTTCTTTTATAATGAAGGTCTACATCCCAATGTGGTTTTCTATTAAGCAAAGTACGTCTTTTGTCAATGGCTCAAAACATGTTTTCAAAACTATTGAACTAACAAGAACACTGAATGACGAAGTAAAGGATATTGTAAACCCTGTCATACAAAGAAATGCATTTTTTGCAAATCCAGAAAATATTCTAGCATCAATGATTCATGATGACCGCAGCGCCATAAGAGAATTAGCGTGGAGGCGAATAAAGAAAGCAAGGCAAACAAACAAGTAAAAAGTTGTGAGGCGTTTCACAGTACCTGTTATTCAATTTGAAGCTACTGATTATACTGATTTAATTAATTGGCAAAAATGCATTGTCACTGAACCACCTGTGACAAGACACCTGACAGAAAATGAGATTGAAGAATTCATAGAAAACAAGAGTACCCCTCCATTCGAGAAATTCCCTTGTCATACACAAGTAGTAGAAAGAATGGTAAAATTAGTGACTGAAGCATCATCAAAAGTATTTGGATTGAACGCGCGAGATGGCTTCATAAGATCAACACTTCAGTCACGTAAAAAAATGCCATCATTCGAAAGTAAAGCTGAATATAAAGTTTAAATAAAACGTTAATAGAAAAAAACATGCGCAAGGATGGGTGGTTGGGAGGGCATGGGTGGAGCTCGACACGCAGCCACCTCCTCGTGGTGAGTTCTGGATTATTTAGATCATTAATCAAAAGAACATTGATCTAAATAAACTAAGAGCTGCGTAATTCAGTAACTATTTTGGTAATTGGAACACTTAATATATAATAATAACAAGTAAGTTTCAGTTATTGTACTAATGCAGAATATAAGAAAATCATTATATTTCACTTTTTTCGACGGCTTTGTGGCACCTGAAGATATAATTTCGCAGGACTAATATTTATGCACATTCATTATCTATAGCACCCACATATTTTCCGCACTAGCCATATTTGAATTTCGAAAACAAGTTTAAAAACCTCATTTTCGATCCGCCCTAATATACAGGGTGTTTGAAAACTTTCTGTACAAATTGTAATGGGGGATAGGCAACACCAAGACAAACCCTTTTCGTCTATAAGTGTATGTCCGCTGACGTCACCATTCGGCGCGAGATGGCTGAGATGGCTGACATGCATATGGTGTATGGGGCTGCCAATGGAAACGGAAGAGCTGCTGTGAGGTTGTACCGACAGCGCTTCCCAAACAGACGTGTGCCAAACCACCAAACGTTTGCGCATTTGCATCGGCAACTGCGAGAAACTGGAACATTCCATGCAAACATGCATGACACTGGTCGGGAGAGAAACGTGCGCACTCTTGACATGGAAGAAGAAATCCTACGGCGATTTGAGGACAATCCAAGCGCAAGCACGCGAGATGTTGCACGTATCCTCGGTGTGAACCACGACCTGGTCTGGAGAGTGTTGCACGAGCAGCAGTTACATCCGTTTCATCGTCAGAGAGTCCAGGCATTACAACCTCGGGATTACCCTCTTCGTGTGGAATTCGCACGCTGGTTTCTGCAGCAGACAGCGGTGCAGCCTAATTTTCCGGCTTATGTGCTGTTCTCAGATGAGACCTGTTTCACACGTGAGGGTGTGTTTAACATGCACAATTCTCACGTGTGGGCGCACGCAAATCCACATGCTACACGGGTTTGTAATGCCTGGACTCTCTGACGATGAAACGGATGTAACTGCTGCTCGTGCAACACTCTCCAGACCAGGTCGTGGTTCACACCGAGGATACGTGCAACACCTCGCGTGCTTGCTCTTGGATTGTCTTCAAATCGCCGTAGGATTTCTTCTTCCATGTCAGGAGTGCGCACGTTTCTCTCCCGACCAGTGTCATGCATGTTTGCATGGAATGTTCCAGTTTCTCGCAGTCGCCGATGCAAATGCGCAAACGTTTGGTGGTTTGGCACACGTCTGTTTGGGAAGCGCTGTCGGTACAACCTCACAGCAGCTCTTCCGTTTCCATTGGCAGCCCCATACACCATATGCATGTCAGCCATCTCAGCAGTCGTGAAGCGCTCCATGTTACGCGTACTACGTCCGATTTAAGAATGCCCGCGGCAAGCGCGAGTCTAGCCCACTTCACCTTTTAGCCAATTGCAGCGGCGCCCTCTCGCGCCGAATGGTGACGTCAGCGGACATACACTTATAGACGAAAAGGGTTTGTCTTGGTGTTGCCTATCCCCCATTACAATTTGTACAGAAAGTTTTCAAACACCCTGTATATAGATATATATATATATATATATATATATATATATATGTGTGTGTGTGTGTGTGTGTGTGTGTGTGTGTGTGTGTGTGTGTGTAGATATATATATATACATACTTACTTTAGATTACTTTAGGCGAGTTTGAACGACGGTTCAGGATCGACCTACGGTCGACCCCTCTGCAGCATCCCGCCTCATTTGCGGGATTTGGTGAAGGAGGGAAATGCTGTCTGATCTCCTCCTACCCTCATAGCCAGCCACGCATGGCTGGTCAGGGACTTTGCACAGGAATCTGTCCAGCTGGTTCTTGAAGTTATTCAGGTTGGTGTGCTGGAGATTCCTCACTTCTTTTGCTAAGACATTGAAAAGCTTTGGGCCTCGTATTCTGAGGGTATTTTCATCCTCGTTTTCATGGTCCCTTGTCCCACCGCAGCTGGGACGTACAAAATCTGCCTCTTCTCTCATTCCAGTTTGATTCTATTTCATTTCTAAGGCTAGCGACAGAGCACTCAAGTATTTTCCATATGTATATTATTGTGTATTGCTCGCGCCTTCTTTCGAGAGAGTAGAGTTCCAGGGATTTTAGTCGAGACCAGTAGTCTTCACCTTCCGTTTGCTCTATCTTAGACGTAAAAGTCCTTTGTATAGCTTCAATGTTCACAATGTCTCGTTTTCTGTGTGGGCTTGTGAGTACTGAGCAATACTCAATTATTGGTAGGACTAGGTTCTTCCATAATTTGAGCATGACGTTTGCTTTTCTGCTGCGGAAGCTCCTCCAGATGATTCCCATTATTTTTCTAGCCGTTGTAATTTTGATGTTACAGTGCTCTCTGAATTCTGCATTCGACGACATTATTACTCCAAGATCCCTGACTTGTGGATTTGGTGTAATCTGTTTGGCTTGCGGAGTTTTGTACCCATTTTTTTCTGTAGCTCCTTGTTATTACCATATCTTAGAAGTTGGAATTTTTCTTCGTTGAACTTCATATTGTTGTCTTCTGCCCACTGGAATAATGTTTCAATGTCGTTTTGTAATTTTCTTATGTCACCTTCATTCAATATTTCCTTACATATCTTTGTGTCATCTGCGAAACATGATACAATACTGTTCTTAATATCTGCATCAATATTTGCAATCATTATTATGAACAGCAAGTGAGCTAATACTGTCTCTTGTGGGACAGAGCTCACGACTTCCGAGACTTCCGATTTAACACCGTTTACCACCACTCTTTGTATTCTTTGCGTCAAGAAATTAAATATCCATCTTCCTAGCTTTCCAGTAATTCCTGTATTCTTAAGTTTGTGTGCTATGATTCCATGGTCACATTTATCGAAGGCTTTAGCAAAGTCCATATATATTGCATTTATGTTTTGTCCTCGACACAATGTTTCCAATATTTTCTCCTGGTGGTCTAGTAGCTGTGACAGGCATGATCTTCTAGCCCTCTGAAGCCATGTTGATTTGGGTTGCATAAGTCTTTTTCTTGTAGGTAGTAGGTGGTTTTGCTTCTAATTATATATTCAAAACATGTTATGAGGTGTGAGGTGAAAGCCACTGGCCGATAATTCTTGGGCACTGCTCTGTTACCACTTTTCAATAGGGGGGCAATGTTCGCGTTCTTTAAGGGAGTGGAATTTGTCCTGTGTGGAGTGATTTCCTCCATAGTAAGTATAGCGGTTTGGCAATACTCTCTTTATATTTCTTCAGAAACGTGGTACTCCATGTGTCTGGCCCTGACGCTAAATTGTCTCACATCTGTGATAAGGCCGTAATTACATCTCCTTCCGTGAACTCGAAGTCCATTAATAGATTTGTGCCGGAATTTGTTCTTGGTTGATTTGTATCTATGTCGCCTCGGTGGTGTAGTGGTTAGCGTCGCTGACTACGAATTCATCGGCCCCGGGTTCGAGACCCGACGGCAGCCGGCACGCAGCAAAACCCAGCTGTTCATCCTTCCACACAATAAAAGAAAGTGGTTGATAGATAAATGGGTACCCTAGGTGGCCTAGTGGTTAAGACGCTGGGCTGCTAATGGGGCGTGGTTCGGATTCCACGTTAAACTGTAGGTCTAAGGTGGAGTGAAAAGCTTGACCTTCGTCAGAATGAACAATTCGGGCGGAAGCTAACCAAAGGTTATGACATAATTTTTCAAATTTCGTGATATTACTATATTATGGCAGGCAATGCATAAGAATTAAAATTAATATTAATGTTTTCATTATGATAAAAATAATAACTTTCTCAAGAGTTTCAGCCACAGAAAATTCAATGAAACAAGTTTCACTCAATTTTCTGTGTTACCACGTATTTATATTTTGAGGTTTATATGAAAATGAAAATGAAATGAAAATGAAAAGTTTATTGGCAGACTATAGTCCATATGACAAATATTATTAATACAATGACAGTTCTTATACTAAGGATAGAAATATATACAACTGATTAGAAATAATACTGCACTCTCGAAGTTAAGTGGAGCTACAGACAGACGTTTTCATACCAAGAAGTCCATAGCTCAGAGGATAAATGGCAGGACTCATGGATAGCTTGTCGATATTTGTTTATTCATTAATAATTAATTAATTTTACATGAAATGTGTATGACTGGGCCTTATAAGCTACTTATAAGCTAATTTAATTGTAAATTGCATAATTTATTAGAGGTAATATTCGCATAACATCCGCAGTCGGAAGTGCGGATGCGGATGTTAAAAATGATGCGGATATCCGGTCCACCACTAATATATATATATATGGGATGAATTTCACAACTAAACATGTGAAATGAATGAATGATGAAAACCCACAAGGAAATAATTTTTCTTTTTCCTTGTGCGTTTGCATCATATATATATATATATATATATATATATATATATACTTATTATAATCCGTCGGGAGAGTCAGAAACTGGCACAGCGTTCAGGCCGTATGAACGCGCTTTTTGTGCTAACTCCTAGATTATTATTACCAGCTCCATCGCGAGTCAAACCCTCACCCTCAGAGACTTCACTTCAGTGTTACCCACTGAGCTACTGGCGCTTATACAGTATATGCAGTCTATACAGTATACATACTGTATATAGTCAGCTTTTTGTAATTATTTAACTTCTAAGCACACACACATTAAATTCACTTCCGAAATCGAAATCGACAATGTTAATATTACCGATGTTAATATTACCGTGCACAGCCGTAATATTAACATCGAGTATGTTAATATTACAGAGAGTAATCAACGGAAATTTTCTGGCCCGAGACAGATTTAAAGACTCGAATCCACTCCTATCTATTCTTCCGGACGCGTGCCGGGACATCTGTAGTTCTGTACTGACTGTAACCCCATGTCGGCGGCCCGGATTACACGCAATTATAATCAAACAAACAAAACCTTTATTCTGAAGAATACAATTTATATAAAGTTTTACAATTATTTTTCAATATTTTTCTATATAATTTACACATCTGATATGGCATTAATATATTCACAGTATTCTAATTTCAATATGCCGTTGAAAGCATGGGAGCTTTTTGGGACAAATTAATGGAATTTCGTTTACTTATTACATAAGAGAAGTGAAACTGGCAAGTAATAATAATAAACAAATAGGTAAAAATTTACGGAGGTAATGTTTGATTATTTAATATTATAATTTGGTTTGTGTATAAAATCTCTGGGGAGTCTAGTGTTATAATGATGAATTTGATGGGAATGATTGCTCTTTGAATGGGTGACGTATGTTGATTTCTATTGATAACTTTGAACATATTGAATTTGTATAAGTCATTTAGTCTTAAAATATTTAGCTCTTTAAACATTGTGACTTTATCCGTTATCATTATTTGAGAGGGTTCGCGGACAATTTTTATGAATGATTTCTAAAGGATGTTTTATATATTTATTTGAGCTGCCTCATGTTGTAATGCGATAAATGTGTGTGGATGAAGGACTAATACAGGGTAAAGAATGCATTTTCAAGAAGAGTCTTTCTTAGTTTAAATAATATGAACAGAAATCTTGATATTTTGGATCTGATATGTTGTACGTGACTTTTGAAATTTAGTTTTTCGTCTAAATTAATGCCAAGCACCGTAATCTCACTTACTCTGGCAAGCGTAGTATTCCTAATTTTTATTTGATAGTTTGTATTTCTATGTTTTGTGGTAATAATCATGTACGATGACTTTGTCAAGTTCAGTAAAAATTTATTAGCGCACATCCATTTATGAACATGCTCTAACTGCCTGTTCGTTTCATTTATCAGAAAGTCTACATTATGATGGGAAGAAGTGTTATCATCCTGAAGGAGCAGAAAGGGAAGCAACCCCAGCTTAGCACGCTCTCCAAGACTGGTTGTTCGTCAAGAGCGACTCCTGCAGAAGCGGGCACCCCTCCTATAGAGACGCGAGGACAAGGATAGCTCTACTTTCTCGAATGCCAGGTAAGAACATTTTTGGACTGTGATTGCTTGCGCTTTCAAATATATATATATATATATATATATATATATAATTATATATATATATATATATATGTTAAACACA